>CM047808.1:67232002-67558374 GCA_026214975.1 Gentiana macrophylla | reverse complement strand
AGTTTGGAAAAGCCATATTATATTAATGCAATGTGGCATCCCAATGCCCAAACTATTTGAACCATTAGTTAGTCATATGACACAACCAAACAAAGGAGATATTATTAATCACAACTATGAACCATATAGAAACACAAAATACACCAAACAAAAGGATGAGATCCGCTAAGATCCGCCAAACCACCACCATAAGGTCAAGCCGCCGACGGCAGTGGTGCCCCCGCCAGTCGGCCGAGCACCACCCGATCTCCTTTTTTTTTCTTTTATTCTTTTCGTGTATAGTTTTGTGAATCTAAAATCTTTCATCTTTTAATTACGTGATTTAAACGATAAAATTAACTACGCAAAATAACATCATTATTGCTTAAGCTCGAAGCTGTCTCTGATACCACTGTTAGGAAATCTACGCGGGAACGCAGCGGAATTCAAAATTTTGATTTCCTTTTACCCAAGATCGACTTCGTTTAAGCAATAAACAAATAAGCTAAAGACGGTGGTTACCTTACTTGATCTAAAAGATCGACGCTTTGACCGTCTAAGGAGAGTAGTGGTGCATGGAGCCGGCCAAGTGTTCGGCCTCTACCGCTAATCCACACGAACAACCCACCGGAATCCACCATTGGATTGCTACTAGAAAAATCCGGTTGCTAGACCGACTTTTTCTCTCTCTCTAAATCTCTCCTAAGAAGCTCTTTATTTTTCACAAGAACTATTAGCTCTTGGAATTATGATGATCGAAAGAGCTAGCCAACCCCTCCTTTAAATAGAGTGTGGTGCGCCCCTTGTGATTCCCAATCTGATTGGGATTAGCCTCCTAGTCGATTGGGGAGAAAGAAAATCTTTTCCTAATAAAATAAGGAAAATATATTTGATTGATTTATCTCATTAATATTCAATATCTTATATTAAATATTTCCAATATATTGTCAATATCTTATATTGACTATATTTATCTTATTACCATAAATCAATTTACACATGTGTATATATTACATATATATCACACAAATAAATCTCTCTCTCTCTCTCTCTCTCTCTCTCTCTCTATATATATATATATATATATATATATATATATATATCTTGGAAACAAATGTGCACAAGCACAATCTAAGTGCAAGTCACGCATGTGACTATATATATTGATATATTAATATCTTATATTAATATATGGTAATCATGTTAATTAAATTGCATAATCCAAGTGTATCTTTATACACAATAATATATGCGCCCCTATAGCCAATATTTTGGCATCCGGAACATTTTTTAATTAATAAATATAATCAATATCTTGTATTTCATTTATTCATAAGTAAATACCACCATATTAATTTACTACTATAACCTTTATAGCATGAGATAAACTTTCCTTATTTAGTTATCATGTACAACCACATTTTAATCCGGCTAGATGTTCATATGTGTGTGACCCGATAGACTTCCAAATATGTTGGCCGTAGACACAAAGTGCAATTTACGAAAATGCCCTTCAGCCTAACGATCATGGGATAGCGTCTAGAAACACACCATGACCCCCAATCATCGGAAGAGTCAAATGCAATGACTACTACCTTTCATGTGAAACAGTTACCGTGTAAATTACAATCCTACCGCTGCAATAATATCCATACGGTCGTACGTCGAGTGTCAAACATTAACGACCGTATCTTATAATCTGGATATCATACTCTCTCAAAGTAACTCATTTACTTCCACTTTGCAAAGATTCACGAGAGTAAGACATTATTTATAAGAAGACCCTTTTGGATATTCACCCAACTGATAGGGTACGCGATTTCCGCATTTACCAAACATGTATACTCCGCGATGCTTCAAGATCACACCCAACCACTACCGCATGATCGCCCGTGGCTGGGGAAACTTCAATAGTGTCAAAGCATAACAATCCAAACCGTGATTCCATGTAGAGACTCGGTCCTAAGGATAATTACACAACCGCCACATAGTGTGACACTTAATGATGTAAATGGGTCACCTAACGTCATTTTCTCTAATACACGCCCACGTCATACCCAAGTGTCTATACACTTCAATAGATGAGATATATCCCACCCTAAAAGCGAGAAGACATATAATAGGTTCTAGCCTATTCGTAGCAAAAATGCCCTCTTTAACAAAGACATCACCTGTAGAGACATTTAAGTATCAAACTTATTAAAGTGATTAGAGATCTCATCAACCATAATCGCCTATCATGGTTTCTCTATCACGCTTTAATACTAAGGACGTTATCATGTAACATTTCACAATTGGTTCTTTAAAAGAACGATATATGACACCGTAAAAGCCATTTAATATATGATCCGACCCGTCGATCCGGTCCAACCCGATTCGGTTTAGGACACTATTTCAACATAGGACACCTGTAGGCATATCAATTTCTCAAAGATAATACACCCTTAATCACCTAGAAGAATATGATTTTTTTGGCAGCAAAACCTGCTAAGAAACCTATGGAGTCTAAAAAAACTTTACAGCATGGTGATTCACCCTTTTGAGAGGATAATCATGTTACATGATCCTTGGTGGGCAAACTTATCTATCTTACCTTCACCAGACCATACATTGCTTTTCTGTTCAGTAGCTGAGTCAATTTCTATACACTCCTACAAAAAATCATATGAAGGCAGCTTATAGGCTGCTGAGGTATTTGAAGACTAATCATGTTCAAGGAATCTTATTCCCAACAGACAAAAACCTTGTACTTAATGGTTATACAAATAGTGATTGGGCTGGTTGTCCTGAAACTAGATGATCAGTATCAGGTTACATGATGTTTCTAAGAGATGCTCCAATCTCTTGGAAGGCCAAGAAACAAACAACTATAGCTAGAAGCTCATAAGAGGCAGAGTACAGGGCTACGGAAAATTCAGTCTGTGAAATCCAATGGCTGATTTATATACTATAGGATTTGCAAGGTCCAGTTCAGTTGCCTGTTTTGTTATTTTGTGACAACGCCAGTGCAATGCACATTCCTCATAACCCAGTCTTTAATGAACGAACAAAACAATTAGAAATTGACTTCCATGTTGTGAGAGACAAAGTCAAATCAGGAATGGTCAAACTTCTTTCAGTCAACACAAAAGAACAAGTAGCTGACATCCTCACCAAGGCCTTGGATGCACCTATTTTTTCCTATCTACTAAACAAATTGGGAATTTCAAAGATCTTTTAGAATTCAAGTAGTCAAGGAATGCTGAATGCAAGCTATTCATGTACCACTCTCGACTTTGAAATTGGTGTTACAAAGATAGAGGTGAAGGAATGCTTAGTGCACTCAGCTGCTACACTCTGCTGATAGCATGAAGATACAACAACCTGCTGACAATATTATGAGGACACAAAGAAATTTGAGTAATCTAGTGTAATGTAATTTAGAAAGCGGTTATTCAGCTTATAGCTTGTAGAACTGCTTGTAATTTGCTTCTAATCGATTCATGAGGTGTATAAAGTTATAAATACCCCATGATCAGCTTACATTGTAATCCAACTTGTAACTTTGATTATCAATAATAATTCCGCATTGTACTTTAATTTTATAATATTATAAACTTCATCAAATGATGCTTCCAAGAGAATAAGTAGAGGGGTTTGATCATTTGTTTGTAAGAAACCTTCACCGTTATATTATCAAACCTAAATGAAGTTTCCTTAGAACAGTCCCTCAAGCTCATGGGCATCTCGTAGTTCTCAATTCTAACGCAGAACCAATCTTCATCAAAACATAATATATTAATGTCCTTAATAGGATCTTTGGGACACTCAACCATGTAATAGGTACAAACAAAATCAAGGTCCTTAAAAGTATGGCCACTCTGGTACTTTTGGTTGATTAGCCAAAACATGACCAAGGTCTTCACAACCCGAATCAAATAGCTTGAATTTAAGGCCCAATGTATTACACCTAGTTTTCAATACATCCTCGATGACGTCCAACCTACCAAAAATAATTAGAAGCACGATGATTCAATTTCACCAAGAGTTTGATAATTTCATGACGATACCGTCACCGGTTGGATTGTACCCCAACTTCTTTGGACTTTCAAGTTCACAAAAATAGTATCCAACATTTGGATCTTCGCCTCGTAAAAGGTCTCTAACTTTTATGTTATTAGCATTATGATCACGGACCTCAAGAATCTGTTAAGCTCAATAAATTCAATAGAACGCTACATACTCTACAGTGTAAAGCATTTTGGGTCATAGTGGCAAATCTAACAATTGCCTGCTCCCACATTTTCCTTCCAAGAGAGTGGGCATCATCTTGTCCATCAAACAAAAGATAGATTCCCAAAACAAATGTGACTTCACATTTATAATCCAATATGCAAGGGATGGATTAAATATGCTACAATCATTATTGGTGTTGAATGGTATAGAGAACTCTAAATGGTCAAAACTTATATCATCAAGAGTCATCTCTCCCAAGATATCCATCCTCAAATGGTTTAACTCTAAAGAAGAATATAGAGGAACAACCCAAGACAGGATGTTTGATGAATCCATTATTACTCCACCCGGATCGAATAAAAACAAAGCATCATTACTAGTATATAAAATGACATTCTTACACTATGCAAGATGTTGAGCCAAGTTGTTGAGATTGGTACTTAACACATTCAAGGATGCGTGCATCATTACGAAAGTCAAGTTGCTTGAATAGATTCGAGCCAAAGCCACTTTTACCGCATCAATAACACTCTTGTAGAATGATCGAAAACGATGCCCATGACTTGTGCTGGCTGGTTTATCAAGTAGAACTGGTCGAAATGACTAGGACATTTCATCAAACAACTTGTGTGCCACATTGTCAATACTATTTTGACCCACAACAACCTTCAAACCAAATATTACTTCTTCAACCCATGTCTTAGATGAACCATTAGCTGATCTGTTTGCAGTTTCTTCACATTAACCAACTTCACCGACAAGGCCTTCATCAACTGACCCAAGAATTGGGGATGGCTCCAATTCATGTTGAACCCAAACTGCTTCGCTTAAATGCAATTCCTTCTCCAAAGAGTGATATTATCATCATATGTCTCGTTGATCGCTTCAACTAGAATTTGACTCGGAGTTTCTTCAACCAATGAATGTTTAATTTATTCACGCTTTTTAATTCCTTCTGAATCGGGCAATTTTTCGATCTCTAAAATCTCATAATCTGGGTTAAACTTTGATTGATTCAATCGAAGAAACCCATCTACAATAGCCTCCTCAAACCTATTACAGACCTCACCCATCAAAAACTCTCATGACATTGACGTAGAAGGGTTACTTAATTTCCACCTTATCAGCCACAATTTAGCTTCTCCTCTATGGTGTACTTCTACCAATCTCAGCTTAAGATCATCATAAATAGCATGGGTTATAAAGTACTGCTCGCATTTACGGATCCAATCCCTTAGGCCGACCCCATCGAAGGTAGGGAAATCTAATTAGGAATTTTAATGATATCATACCTCGCTAGAGCTGTTTCATGTCGGGTCAACTCAGAATCGGTGGGTTTGAAGGCCGATTTCTGGGTAGAAGTTGAGTACGCCTTCGATTCCTCATGAAGCTGAGCTTGCTGCGGCTGATGTTGTTGTGATTATTTAAAAACCATAAACATGGAGGGAAATTGAGTTCTGAGCATGTCAAATCTGGTGTTGATGTTCACTTTGAATTCGAGCATTTCGTCGTTAAATTGAGCTTGCTTCTTCCACTGATCGCCGTCGGACATGATTCTAGTGATAAATTACAAAGTATTTGGGGAGGAATCGGGTGTCTCTGATACCAATTGTGAGGAACAATGGTAATCGAGAGAAAAAATGGTAGAAATCACAGGGAAAAACTAGAGAAACATATTGATAGAAAAAACAGAGCAAAAGAGTTTACACACAAAATAGCAAAATATCTGACAACCCCTTTTGCTAGGCAGTACCACCGTATATATATGCCACCTATAATCACACTAATTGACACATCAGTACTCTTACATTAGCATACACATAATGATGTCATAAAATAAATAAAAACAATAAAATTAAGTCTAAATATTAAAATGGAAATTCTTCGAAGACTTGGGTTCCGGGCACAATCAACTCTGGTTATTTTTAGAAGAAAATAAGAAGGGTTTATGGGAGAAAAATTTAAAGGATTCCCTAATATATTTTCTGGAGTTACAATGAGTGGAAGATATATGAGACGCATCATGCATATGAGTAGTTTCACTTGAATGAAAACTTGACATAAAATCATAAGTATAATTTTTGGAGAAAAAAATATTGCAGATTACCTATTTTCTACATTTCAGAAAACTCAGAACTGAAAAATTGTCAAATTACCCTTTCAAAATGTCATAGACCGTGTTTGAAAGCCCTGCAGCAAAATCAAATTTCTAATCATTAAAACAAAATCATTCACAGAAAATCATTGTACCATTTCTTGCTACCATATCGACTTTGTAAACCATGAACCATCAACACAACTTTGAAACTAAATCTATCAAAGAAAAGCTCAGTATAACCAAAGTAGGACGATGGACATAATAGTTCTGGGAAGATTATTCCGAATATGATATACTTGAAGTGATTTTTGTAACTGAGAGCGTAAAGTGCGGATGAAATGTTAAAAAAAAAGACAAATATCTATTGTAAACACAGTGCGAGATTCGAGAACATGTGAAATTTCCTAGGTTTATTTCTTTTTTACCGGGTCATTTGCAGGTTTGGAGCGGGTCAACTAGGTAATTGGGTTAAAAGTGCTCTTATTATTATTATTATATATATATATATATATATATATATATATATATATATATATATATATATATTACGGGTAAAAATGTATTAGATTAATTTTGTGCCTTTAGCTTTATGTGTCATACACGATACGATATGACTTGTATGTTATTTCGGATCATTATATGTTAATTGAGAACGTCTAAATTCGACTTCTGGTATCCTTGACTCCGCACCACAACTGAGACCCTCTACGGGGAGAAGGTGGAGCACCAGAAGGCAATTGTTTAGGCCTTATGGGACATTGTCTTAGTAGTCAATGTTCTTTTTACAATGTGCCAAGGAGTGTATATACATAAAAAGCCTAAAAAGCCTTTTATGTGAATGAATCAGGTGGATAAACATAACTCGTAAATTACATATGTTTGTGTCTAAAATCTAAAACATCATTATCATTGGTGAGACATGTCAATTCCTCTTAGCATGGGACTATTACGCTTCCTCTACTTGGTCTGATGCCAAGGGACTCGTGTAAGTCCCACACTGGGAACTAAGCCCATGCCCTTGAGGCGCTTCCCGTGTTGCGGTGCATGTTTCTCACCTTGCATAGTGTCCTTTGATATTGATGTAAGAAACCTTACTTGTGTGAGGATGTACTACAGAGTTCGTAAAGGGTGTGTGATCTCTACTGTTACAACCTATGTGGTAGTGATTGTGGAAAATGTTCGTGCTATGTATGAATATACTGGTATTTTTTTATTACAGTTTCTTCTACCACTTACTATGTACGTATGTACTTACCCTTCTTCTTTATTGTCCCCACCCCAAGAAGGTGGTGAATTTGTACGTTGTTTTCAAGGCCACTGAGGAATTACCCGGAGACGATGCAGATGAAGTGTATTGTTCTTTATTTTCCATTGTAATTTGGTATAGATTCCTTTATCCTTGTAATGCTAGAAATTTATGAGTCGAGTTTGTGGTCATCAACAAGTAGTGGATTTAGTGTATTTGACGATTATAGTAAAGTTTTTTGATGATGTGATAAATGTAGCCTGTGTTTCTTTCGATCTCTTTTTAGTTTTTTTAATTACCCGAGTCAGTCATTTTACCTTCCACTTGTTCTATGATATTTTCTTACGTGAGGCTTATATGTATAATTAGATTAAAATTTAATTATATGCATGCCGTACGTCCTTTTCCAGATAGGGACTCTGATGACGCTTAAAATAGTCTATCCTACGGCATCATCATTATGTCCATTGTGAGCTAAAAATAGTTGTTTCGACCTATAAATATGAACCATTTGAGTCTAATATCATATGTAGGGTTCGTGAGTCGAGTAATATGCACTTAACGTTTATTTTCCCTATTTTGATATTATTTCGTGCGTTATTTGATTATTTTCAAGATACAAAATATTGGCCTGAGCATTGTGGATGAATCTAGAGTGGACTGAACGAGAGGATTGGGCCTAGTGTATTACATAACATTCCAAGCTAAGTCTGCAGGAAGAAAGTGACAAAAATACCCCTGGTAAATCGGGAGTTGCCGCCGACTTACCGAGAGTCCAGAATCTTCCGAAACATGTTTTCGTGAATGAGGGGAAGATCTAGGTGTTTCTAAGTCGGTTTATTTTTTTTTTGAACTGCCTTAGTCGGTTTATGTAACTATAAATAAGAGGCATCGCCTCAGAATTCAGTGTTTCCACTTTTGAGTTCGTTGTCCCTCAAAACTTACAATCATTATGCAATAAAAGTTTTTTGTTCTTCATTTTATGAGTTCTGGTCGGAGAGACGATGGAGTCGCCGCCTAGGAAGAGATCCGAGGAGATCTACACTGCCTTCGAGGTATGATTTTCTGCCTTTTCTAAGATGTAGATCCGCTGCTTCTACTCGACTAGTATGTGCTAATTGTTTATTTAGTTTAATTATGTACTAGTTAGTTTATTTTACCCATGTATGTATAGATTTAATTCATTGGTGAAGAAATCATAAAGTAGTGATTATGCTTCTTCAAATCATGACGGTCTATATCACTAGATCTCGAATACCAACTAAATTACTATTTAATGATAATCGGTGCCACTACATTGATCGATGATTTAATTTACCTGTTAGTAGCATGACAACTACTTGCATTTCGATGTAAATTAGCATGAAGGACTGTTAGTGAACTGTTAATTTGAACATAGTCTTGATGGACCCTAGGAACGTGCTAGTCATAGTCGAGAGCTGCCTAGGCGGGTTAGCGGTATGGGTTGACGCTCAATACTGGAAACTCTAGAACTTATTGCGTATGGGCTATTACGGACCAATTAAGGAAGGTAGCTTGCGTATAGATTGTTTGCTGCCATTGTCGGAGTAGATAGGGTAAGGAGTTGCACCCGTAGATGAAAATGAATTAAAATTTACCAACAGGGAGGACTATTGCATATGTGCGGGGAATAACTAATCACTAATAATTAGACTAATACATTAGAAACTCTTGTTTACTCTGTGTGAACTAGCGTAGTATTGTTAGTTTGTGGCACAAATCTTACTTATGTCTATATTATAGTTGGTCGTAGACCGTATTTGTGACAAGCTCAATCTCGAGAATTTGCATTCTTACGAGTCTCTATGGCATCGACCTTGACTCGCTAGTACTCTACTACGATAGACTTAGTCCTATTGCTAGCTAGTAAGTGCTTTGCTAGCGATCAAGATTTTGTGGCGCCGTTGCAAGGGACTCGTGTCAAGAATACTTTTTATTTGAGATTGAGTGTCTGTATATATTCGAGTCTATTTTACCGAGTCTATTTATATTGGATTCGTATTGAGTCAGTTCTGTTTAAATCGGGAAAATTATTGCATCCGATTTATCGAGGGTTACCCATTGTAAATTTAGACTCCCAGATTCGGCAGAATCGGTTCTGTCAGTTCAACGTCGAGTCAGTAGTTAGAGTCCAGATTTTTAGTCCATCAGCGTGTGTAACAAATTTGGCAGGCAAGTCACTAAATTTTTATATTCTTTTGTGTCTTACAGTACGGTACACGAAGTTCAGCAGCCCAACTCGAGAGATTCATACCTGAGATCAAAAAGTATTCTAGACCAAAGAGAAAGGAAGCTCGAGATAATATTGTTAGACTGGTGGACGATGTGATGAGTTCGCATAAAGGAGATCACCGCGAGAAAGAGGAGGAAATTCCACCTTTGAAGGATACAGAAAACAACATGGCACAGAATGGACAAAACCGTGTCAACGGAAGAGGAAATGGAGAAGGAGTTATGGTACGAGCAGATAGAAGAACTCTACAGAGTTATGCAATGCCAATGATTGAGCAATTTGGCCAGCAATTGTTCAGCCAGAGAATGCAGCTGAGGTATTTCACCCGAAGCCAAAGGTGATACAGATGGTGACCAATTACACTACCTTCCATGGGGTACCAAACGAAGATCCTAGTGTACATGTAACTAACTTCTTGGAGATAGTCAGCACGGTCAAACCAGCAGGAGTACTTGAAGATAACATTAAGCTGAAGTTGTTTCCATTCACTCTAAAAGACAAAGCGAAGATTTGGTTATTGTCTCTAGCACCAGGATCGATCCAAACATGGACCGATCTGCTGCAGAAATTTATGAACAAGTACTGCCTAGTGATGACGGATAAAATAGTCTATCATACGGCATCAACATTCTATCCATTATGAGCTAAAATAGTCATTTCTACCTATAAATACGAACCATTTGAGTTGAATATCATATGTCGGATTCGTGAGTCGAGAAATCTGCACTTAGTGTTTATTTTTTCTGTTTCGATATTATTTCATGTATTATTTGATGATTTTAGGATACGAAATATTGGGCTGAGCATGATGGACGAATCTGGAGTGGACTGAACGAAAGAAATTGGCCTAGGGTATTCCAGAACCTTCCAAGTTAGGTCGGCTGAAGAAAAAGGACAAAAGTACACCCTGTAACCCGGGAGGCGGTGCCGACTTACCGAGGATCCAGATCCTTCCGATACGTTTTTTCTTGGATGAGGGGTCGAACTAGATGTTGCTAAGTCGGTTTAGATAGCTATAAATAAGAGGCTTCACCTCAGAACACAAGTGTACAATTTTCAAGACAATTATTATGCAATAAAAGTTCTTTGTTCTTTATTTTATTTATTTTATGAGTTCAGGTCGGAGAGACGACGGAGTCACCGCCTAGGGAGAGATCCGAGGGAAATCTATGCTCATATTCAAGGGTATGATTTTCTGTCTTTCCAAAGATGTAGATCTATCGTTGTTCTATTCGAATAGAATGTTTTAATTGCTTATTTAGTTTAATTATGTAGTAGTTATTTTATTTTACCCTATGTGTTATAGATCTGATTCGTTGGTGAAGAAAACATGAAATAGTAGTTGCGTTCTTCAGATCTACGACGGTCTATATCGCTAGATCTGAATACCTAGTAATTTACTAAGATAATCGGTGCCAGCTACGTTGATCGATAGATTTAATTTACATGTTAGTAGCCTGATCAATTATTTGAATGTTATCGTAAACAAGCATGAAATACGAATAGTAAAGTGCTATGTTTGGACATTATCTAGAATGGACCCTAGGAACGTGCTGATCAATGTCGACAGCTATCTAGGCGGGTTTGCGGTATGAGTTAGCGCTCAATATCGACAGCCCTAGTTCTTTATGCGTATGGGCTATTACGGACCAATTAAGAAGGGAAGCTTGCGTATAGATTGTCTACTACCATTGTCGGAGTAGATAGGGTTAGGAGTGGTACCCATAGCTGAACAATCAATAAATTCATCAATGGGGAGGACTGTTGCATGTGTGGGGAGAATAACTAATTACTCATAATTGAACTAATACATTAGAAACTCTAGTTTGCTTCGTTGAACTTGCATAATCTTGCTAGATGATTGTTACCAAATTTACTACTGTCTATATTATAGTTGGTCGTAGACTGTTATCGTGACAAGCTCAATCTTGATAATTAGACGTTCTTACGAGTCTCTATGGGATCGACCTTCATTTGCCAATACTCTACTACGATAGACCTAGTCCTATTGCTAGTAAGTGCCTTGCACTTGCGCCGTTGCCAGGGACTCGTGTCAAGAATACTTTTTATTAAAGATTGAGTTTTCTGTATATACTTGAGTCTATTTAATTGAGTCTGTTTTATAGTCGGTGTATATTGGAGTCATACAGAGTCAATTCTGATAAATCTGGAAAAAAATAGCAGCCGGTTTACCGAGGCTCTCATTAGTAAACCGAGGGTATATATTTTGGCAGAATCGTTTCTGTTAGTTGAGTCAAGTCGATGTCGAGTCTATATTTCGACTCGCCATGCGTGTGTATGTAAGACCACCAAGGCAAGTCACTAACC
Organism: Gentiana macrophylla; assembly: GCA_026214975.1. Lineage (NCBI taxonomy): Eukaryota > Viridiplantae > Streptophyta > Magnoliopsida > Gentianales > Gentianaceae > Gentiana > Gentiana macrophylla. Next base: position 67,546,254 of record CM047808.1, on the reverse strand, counting down.
TTTTTATTTTCTTTTTGTGTCTTGTAGTACGCTACACGAAGTTCAGCAGCCAAACTCAAGAGATTCATACCTGAGATTGAAAAGTTTGCTAGACAAAAGAGAAAGGAAACTCGAGAGTGATCTGTTAGGCTAGTGGACGATGTGATTTCGCACGTATGAGATCACAGAGAGAGGGAAGAAGAAGATATAGAAACCAACATAGCACATAACGGACAGAATGGAGTAGGAGTTGTGGTACAAGAAGATAGAAAATGCCAACGATTGAGCAATTCGTGCAAACAATTGTTCATCCTGAGGATGCAGCTGAGGTATTTCATCCGAAACCAAATGTGACACAAATGGTGACCAACTACACTACCTTTCATGGAGTAATGAATAAAGATCCTTGTGTACACGTCACCAACTATCTGGAAATAGTCAGCATGGTTAAGCCAGCAGGAGTACCTGAAGACAACATCAAGTTTAAATTGTTTCCATTCACTCTGAAAGACAAAATGAAGATATGGCTATTGTCTACAGCACCGGATCGATCCAAACTTGGACCGATCTATTGCGTGTTTATGAATAAGTCGCCCACTGGGAAGTCACTACGAGATGAGACAAGAGATTATGAATTTCAAGCGAAAACCCATGAAACCTTTGAAGAATCTTAGGACAAATTTAAGGAAGCACGGAGGAGATGCCTCACCATGATATCACTTTGCCCGTACAAATGCATAGTTTTTATCACGGATTGCGCCAAGTGAACAAATGAGAGTTGATGCATCAAGCAACGGATGTTTATGCTATCACCAAAAGCCGAAGAGAAATTGGAGAAAATCGCCCTGACGAGTCAATGGGGAACACATCAAGTTGAAACCGCCAAAGTAGCTGAAGGCGTATTTGGAGAAGATACTTCTCAAAAGATCTTATACCAGCTAATGGCAACGAATTAGAAGATAGATGGCATGCAAGATCGCATAGCCAAGGTTGAGAAATTTCAAGATATAGAAGCAACCAACACTGAGGACGTGAACAATATAGGGAGGCAATGAAATCCTTGTAGGGGCAGATATCGCCCAGGTTCTCATGACCACTCTGGTTTTAGACTGAGAGACCCTACTGGGGGTTTTCGACAAAGCAATGCTAACGGTGGAGAGAGACCGAGACAAACTAGTGGATTCATGCCTCAAATCAACAAGTCCGGTGGTTGGGAAGCAGCCATGGATAAAATAAGCTCAACTGTGATCGATACGCTCAATCAACTTACAAAATCCATGGCTGAACTGAATACTAACTTCACCACTTATTGTCAGAAGAATGATACAAGACTGACAAATCAAGAAGCCTTAGTGCAGAATATGTCGCACCAAGTGGGACAGATTGCAGAACAAGTGTCAGCCCTTCCTCCGAGAGGATTTCCAAGTAATACTGAGAAGAATCCGAAGGACATGAATGCAATCATGACTAGAAGTGGAAAGGAACTTCCTGAACCAGTTATACCAACTGTCCAGGTGGAATCAGAAAGCAGTCAGCAGCAGAACGCAGCAGAATCTGGAGAAAAAGATGGGCCGGTAAACTGGGACACTACGCCGGTAACCCGAGAGTCTAAAATTCAGCAGACAAACATTCAGAGCGGCGTGATCGCCAGAGTAAGTCATCATCATGAATCAGAACTATTAATCCGGCTACTTTACCCTATCCCCTAGGAAATATAAGCGAATAATGATGATGATGAGTTATAAAAGTTTATAGAGATGTTTAAAAAGTTGCAAGTGAATATACCTTTGGTAGAAGCTCTGGCCGGAATGCCAGAGTATGCAAAGTTCTTGAAAGAAGCAATTTCTACCAAAAGAAAGTTATTAGAACTTGAAACTATTTGCCTTAACGAGGAATGCTCGGCAGTTTTGCAACGCAAACTGCCTCCCAAGAGTAAAGATCCTGGGAGCTTCCTCATACCATGCACAATTGGAGGAGTATGTCTAAATAAAGCATTGTGTGATCATAGAGACAGTGTCAATCTAATGCCACTCTCCATCTTTCATAAATTAGGTATGAAAGAGTTAAATGAAACATATATAACCCTTCAATTAGCAAATAGGTCTATGAAGCAACCAGGTGGAGTGGTGGAGGATGTTTTGGTGAAAGTTGATAAGTTTGTATTCCCTGTAGACTTTGTTGTGCTAGACATGGAAGCTAACCATGATGTTCCACTAATCTTAAGAAGACCTTTCCTAGCTACGAGTAAAACCTTGATAGTGGTTCATAAGGGTGAGCTGATTTTGAGAGTGACTGAGGACAAAGTAGTGTTCAATGTGATGAATTCAATGAGATATGCACAAGATGAAGGAGAAGCATACTACATGCTTGATGCCAAAGATGAACTTGTGTTGGAATTATAAGAGCAAGCGGAACTAAACCCTAAAGTAGCAGAGACTTTGTTCTAGAAAGATGAGGAAAGTTATGAGGAAACCTGGCCGTGGTGTAGCGAAGGTCAAACGCGAGAAATAGAGCCTATATCTTCTGCGGATTTAGGAGAAACCATTCATAGACCTTCTTGGCACATGTTCTTTGACTTACAATTGACTGGTAAATTGTTAAGATCATCATTAGAGGAGCCATTAAGGAACTTAACATTAAAACCTTTGCATTCTCACCTAAAGTACGTGTACTTACAAGATGATACTCTCCCCCTTATAATTTCATCGTTATTATCGCCATTAGAGGAGGAGAAACTTTTAAGAGTACTGAGAGAGCAAAAAGGATAGTTTGGATGGACGATTGCAGATATTCGAGAAATAAGCCCATCAGTGTGCATGTATAAAAAATCTATAGACCCTGAGAAGAAAGCGGTAGCACAACCTCAAAGGAGGTTGACACAACAACTGAAGGATGTTGTTAAGTAAGAGATCTATTGGTCCCTTGAAAAGGCTTTGGTTAAGTTTAGAGGGGGGGTGAATAAACTTAACACTTAAAACTTTTGGAGTTAACAAACTCAAGAACTTCAAGATCGATGATGGTCGTCAAGAGTCCGGCTGTTGTTGAGTTTACTGAATTTGTGCAACGGAATATATCAAAAATTAAGCCTTATTACTTGTTGTTAAAGTATGATACCAAGTATTAGATACTCAATAGTGTATGTGTGTGATTCAGTTGCTAGATTCAGTAGATTGATGTGCTAAATATCCTAAATGCAAAATATAAATGCTGAAAGTAAGTAGGCAGATTTTATAGTCGTTCCAGGTGGTGTAATCATGTTAGTCCACTCTTCTCCTGTGATGTTGGAGGTAATTCACCAGAGATTCTTGAGGTAGCTGTTACAAAAATCCTTAAGTTGCTTGTCCTTCACCAATAACTATGGCATCAAAACTGAACACTTTGAACAGGTAGGATTGCTGCTCCAAAGTCTTCCACTGGTCCATGAAGGGTATGATTGCCTCTTCACCAGCTCCACCACAAACAACAGTCCTACACACCCAAAGATGCTTCACTGTCTTCAGTAGGTTTCTTGTAAAAGAAAGTTTGAATCAAGTAAGTGATTCAGCTTTCAGCAGCTTGATCGGGATGATATGATCAGCAGCTTGAGATCTTCAAGTGTGTAAACTTGATGTAGCTTGAAAGCAGATTACACTTGAAGAAATTTCTGGATCGAGAGCCTTATGCTCGGTAGGGGTCACCGTGTGTGTTTTGATCAATTGAAATCTGATAGCTCAAGATAGATCCTTAATTTTCATCACTTGTATCTGAATTGGGAGTCCTCTATTTATAGGTAGGAATCCTTGTGACTTATGTTTGAAATTCAAACATAGCCGTTTCAGATTTGTCCCATTTGACTTTCTTTTTCTGACTGTTCCTAGGACTGACACTGTCAAATTCCTTTTTGACAGTATACAGTCTGTCCACCCATTCACTTTTATCCATTGGATAAAGGTCTGAATCATCCCAACTTCCATTTAATCTTAACCATTGATTTGTTCGATAAAAGCAGAGGTTGTTAGTTGTCCATTTCTTTGTAATCTTCCAATGTAACCTTTGAATAATTCGAAGTATATGTATCAGCAGGTTCCTGTGATCATGATTCTGCTGAAATACATATCAGTCAGCTGATCCATATTTTGGTGTGTTTATGAAACAATGCAGCTGACTTCTTTTATCTAACTTTTATTTATGAAGTTAGATTACACCATTTAATCATAACCAAGTTCCAACCACCACTTAACTTATGGAACTTAGACCTTGTACACAAGGTATATGTAATCAGTTTAGGTCATCACAGACTTCCCTAAATTCTGATTCCATATCCTTGACTTTAATTACTAAGTTTGATCCCTTAGCCTTCAATAACTGAGTTTGAGCCCTCAGCCTTCAGTCCTCTGCAGGTTCCTAAACTAGTCTACTGACTCAGGTACCCTACTGATCTAGATAGGTCTGCTGATGTAAGTCAGCTGACCATTTACAGTACTTGTTTGATCAAACCTATACAAGATCAAACTCTAATAAACCTATACATTTGATCTAGACATCTTTTTGCCTTTGCTCTATAACAGCTAGTCTGGCACTCATCACTAAAACATGAAAATAAGTCCAACAATTTACCTTTTTTTGGTGATGATGCCAATACCCTCCTTACAACAAAGCAAAAAGATTAAAAACAAAAATAGAACAAACTAAGACATTTCTCACTATAACCAGTTGTTCAAAATTATTACAGTCTAGAATCAGCAAGCATAAAGCAGATAAGGTATGCTGGTCTAGTGTCTTCTTTCTCTTTCTTCTCTTGACTTCTCTACTTGCTCTTGATAAGCTCTTATTTCTCTAATCATTTCTCTCATTCATTCATTTTCATTAAGAGAGAAATCAATGTGAGGATTCACTTCATTCCACCATTTCCATGCCTCGGGTAGAGTAAGGTTGATCTGATGTACTCTAAAGCCTAAGCACATGTATACTTCTTTAAATTCACTTAGTGATTAATTTGCTGATGTGGTAGGTAAACTCCTTCCACCTCTACCACCTCTTCCACCTTTATGTGCAGCTCTCAAGGCTTTGACTCTTGTTTCCCAAAACTTGAGTCCCAGAAAGAAGTTCAACCCTTCATGAAAGCCCTTGTCATGATAAGGTCTCCTCTTGCTGTTGTAAACTTTCTTATATTCTCTGAGAAGATCATCAGTGAGTGGAAGTCTGCCAGGTGCAGGTTCTCTGAATGCATTAGTGTCATCTTCCCATATTTTCTTTGCAAAAATTCTAGCAGCCTCTTTTGCTACAGCTGTTTGGCTCTCTTCCCCCTTATTGACATCATCAACAAAACGGGACAGCAGGCCATGAACACTATCCTGGGTGATTACTAGATTACTCAGTTGTTCCTCCATGATTTCAGTTCTATTATCAACTGCAGTAATCCTTCCTTCCATTGTTTGCTCCAGTAGAGTTATCCTCTCAGTTAGTTTAGGATCTAGCACACGGAGAGTGAGGTGCGGCAGAGTTCAGTTCGGTCAGTGTATTTCAAAGAAGATTATCCAATTTCTGATGAATAAGTTGATCTTTCAAAAACTTCTCTTTCAGTGTGTTGCCCTATTTATTCCCTCTCATATCTTGTGTTAGATCAGCAATACTGTGTAGATGTGAAGTTTGAAGCAACTATCTTAGTAGACTTTCTATTGTTGTCCACAAGGCTCAATGTTCTTCAAACTTACGCTCCTATATGTCAAGTTGAGTCCTTAACTGTGTTATGTCATTCCTGACAGCCCTCAACTCTTCCAAGACATGTGCTGGTACTCCACCAGCCATTTCTCCAGCAGCTCCATCAGCAGGCTCTTCTACATTGTACTGTTGCCTTTGTCTGCTGATATCCAAGGCATAGCTCATATCCCTTCCAGCAGGGCTAGGTCCTTGGAATTCCTCCAGAATATGATCAAGAGCAGGTTCTTCAAAAACTGGTACAAATGCCTGTTGAGGTTCATCATCAACATTTTCTTCTTCAGGCACTTGAAACTCTTCATCCCTGTAGTCATAGTCCAGTAGTTGTTCATCCTCATGAATAACAACAGTCTGCTGACTACTCTTACCCTCAGTGGCTTTTCCTCCAGTAGGCTCTACTACAGCAGCCTGTTCAACATCAACAATGGGGGTTTCCTCCAAACCCAAAGATAGTTCAAACCTTTGTCCAGGTGCTGTTTGTACCTCAGCAACCTGTACCACTGGTTCCAACCTTTGTTCAGGTGATGTCTGATCCTCAGCAGCCTGAACCTCCTCAATCAAAGATGATCCTTCAAATCCCATCACCATATCCAATCTCTGTGCAATCACTGTCTGTTCCTCAGTGGTTAGCACTCTCTGTACAAGAATTGCAGGGAATTGCCATGTTATCTCTTTGAAATTCCCTATCATCAGCAACCCTTCGTAGAAAATTGGCAGTTTTGGATAGAGTGTCCTGAGTGTCAATCCATGCTTGATATTGAGCTGAATCCTCAAAACTGACATCAGGCTCACTATGATTAGTAACCCTCTCATCATCCAAATCTTCATTTTGCTGATCCTCAGGTTGTTCAGTAGCTTCTACAACAAATGAAGTATCTGATGCACCAACCAGTCTGTTGCCTCCAAGGTTTATCCCATCATTTATCAAGGCCTCCAGACCATATATGGTGAGATCCTCCAGATCCTCATCCATCTATTCATTTTCTTGCCTCTCAACTGATTCATCCCACTCCGATAGACTACTCTACTCTTGGTTCAATAATCAATGCAGTCCCACTGACTCCTCCTGGACCAGATGGGTGATCATCACCAGAATCAGATGATGAAGAGTCATCACTGTCTGATTCATCTCTAGGATCTCTGAATTTGATACCCTCTTCCTTCTTTTGTTCATCAATAAGATCCATCATTCTTGCTTCCAACAGAGAGGTATCAACCAAATCCAGCAGATTCTCCACTCCTAATTTCCCAAAAGCCCACTCCTCAAAATCTGTCATTGGTTCTGCAGCTGGCTTTTGTCTTTTATAAAAACCAAACTTCCAATGAAAGTAACAGCAACCAGCTGGAGCTTTGGATCAACATACCCTTCTTTCTTCTTTTTCTCTTGTCTTTCAAAGGGCATGGTTGGCTTTCTAGGAGCTGTCTATCCACTCTGCTGACCTCCAAAGGTCTCAACCAGCAGAGTCATAGTTTCTTCAACAGATGCCTCTAGGTCAGTAGGTTGCTCAGATTGTATATTAGTGCCTACTACCTCCATCTGTTCTTTGGACTTCCTCACACCACCTCTGTTTTCAGTAAAGACCTTCTTCATGTAGTGTATGAAGAATCCAGCCCAATCAAACTTCATACTTCTGCAGATGATGATCAGCATATCTATCTTAGGTCCAGACAGTGTATCTAGACTCCCGATGAATCCCAAAATAGTTTTGGCAGTCAATTTGCTCAGCAGGTTGTACTCATATCCAATATGCTTCACATTAATGCCTAGATTTGAAGCTATTTTCTCATTTGTCTTTATTGCATCTACAAACTTCATCCTTGGCAGATTCATAGCTTCTTGATTGGTGGGGGCATTATTTCCAGGTCCAAAATGAAATATCTCTCTTAGTAGGTCTGAGGAAATTTCAATTTCTATTCCATTAACTGTTGTAGTGAAGGCCTCTCTACCTTCATGTATAACAATATTCTTCCAGAACTCCAACACATTAACATATAAAATTCTTTCCAGCCTTATGTTGATAATGTTCTCCAAACCAGCTATCCGTCTGATTCTTTGTCCTATGTTAGTGGCTAGTTCAGTAGAGTGACAGTCAGTCACATAGCCTCTTACACTTTGACTGGAGCCAATATGAATATCATCCTTGTTTGCCATTTTAAGTGAATAAGATGAAGAAGAAAGTGTTCAAATCTGTGTTCACACAAGGTATTTGCAGAGAAATCGAAGATTGAGAGTTGTGAGTGTGAACTCTGTGTATATGTCTGTATATATAGACAGAGGTAGTTGTAATTGTCAGAGCACGTACTGTGGTATTAACCATGATTAAATCTGAGTGAATGTTGTCTTGACACGTGGCCCATTACTTTCCCATAACATTTTGTAACCGTCAAATCGTGTAACTACGGTTACAAAGATAGAATAAATATCCCGCCATTTGCTTTTTGACTTTTGTAAGTTTGACTGTGTAACGTTTCCTTCAAAGACCTTTGTCATCAATAGACTTGGCTCGGCACTCTTGACAAATATGCCTCAAAGCTGACTCTTGCTGAATTACTCTGTGATCTTCTATTCATCCTTGTTTTGTTCAACTGATAATACAAGATGAAGTTTAATACCAATGACCGATCACATCAAGTGAGCTCACCCAACAGGACAAAGACCAATCCCTTGGCAACTTCATTTGCTCAATTGTCCAAACATAAATAAGTACATGGAATTGTTGATACCAATGACTAGTCTGCTAAGTGAGCTCATCCAACATAGCAAACACTAATACCCCTGGTGAATTCAAGTACATTGCTGATCAAAGATATATCAGTCAACTTTTATGATTCCAAGTTCAGTCCTTAACTTAGCAAATCTTTCACTATCTAATGGTTTAGTGAAAATATCAGCAAGTTGATCTTCAGTAGGGATGTAAAGAACCACCACATCTTTCTTTTCAACATGATATCTTATAAAATGATGTCTCACATCAATATGCTTGGTTCTTGAGTGCAAAACAGGATTTTCTGTGATTGCAATTGCACTTGTGTTGTCACGCATTATGGGAATTTATCTTTCTTCAATTCCATAATCCTTTAATTGTTGTCTTAACCATAGTATTTGTGCACAGCAACTTCCAGCAACAATATATTCAGCTTCAGCAGTGGAAGTTGATATAGAATTCTGTTTCTTGCTAAACCAGGAAACCAGTCTATTTCCCATTAACTGACAGGTTCCTGTGGTGCTCTTTCTATCACTTTTGCATCCAGCATAATCAGAATCAGAGGAGGAAATGACTTTGAAGCTTATATCTTTTGAATACCATATCCCTACTCCCAAAGTCTCTTTTAGATACTTGAGAATCCTTTTGACTGCAGCTAAATGACTTTCTTTAGGTTTTGATTGAAATCTTGCACAAACACCTACAGCAAAGGATATATCAAGCCTGCTGGCAGTAAGGTACATCAGGCTGCCTATCATCCTTCTTTATAAGGTCTGATCAACATCTTTGCCTTCTTTGTCTTCATCCAATCTTATGTTTGTACTCATAGGAGTTGATACCTTGGTACTGTTTTCCATACCAAACTTCTTCAGCAGCTCCTTAGTGTACTTGGTTTGATGAATGAAGATTCCATCTTTCATTTGTTTGACTTGTAAACCCAAAAAGTAGTTCATTTCTCCTATCATACTCATTTGGAATTTACTTTTCATCAGATTTGCAAACTTTTCACAAAGTGAATCATTTTCAGAACCAAATATTATATCATCCACATAAATTTGTACCAGCAGGGTGCTGTTTCCTTCATTGATTCTGAAAAGAGTCTTGTCAATGGTACCATTGGTAAAACCATTTTCTACCAAGAATTGAGATAGAGTCTCATACCATGCTCTTGGGGCCTGTTTCAAACCATAAAGTGCTTTATTGAGTCTATACACTTTATCTTCTTCATCCTTAACTTCAAAACTAGGAGGTTGCTGAACATAGACCTCCTCTTCCAGAATACCATTCAAAAAAGCACTTTTGACATCCATCTGATATACCTTGAGGTTTTTATAAGCAGCATATGCCAAGAATAATCGTATAGCTTCCAATCATGCAACAGGGGCATATGTCTCATCAAAATCTATTCCTTCTGCTTGAGAATAGCCTTTTGCTACTAGTCTGGCTTTATTCCTCACAATGGTACCAGACTCATCCAATTTGTTTATGTATACCCATTTTGTTCCAATTATCTTTGCATGATTAGGCCTTTCCACTAGTGTCCAAACTTGATTTCTTTCAAACTCATTCAATTCTTCTTGCATAGCAATTATCCAATCTGGATCTGATATTGCTTCTTCAACAACTTTAGGTTCCATTTGAGATAGAAAGCAAGGAAACATTGCTTCTAATTGTCTTCTAGTCCTCACACCTTGCTGTATATTGCCAATAACTTGTTCAGCAGGGTGATCCCTTAACCATTGTGGATTTTGGTTAGATTGATTCTCAGGAACATCATCTTCAGTAGGGTCTGCTGTTGCTTCTTCAACAGGGGGTTCAGTAGATCCTTGAACTGCTTCATTTTGTTGCATCGATGAGTGTTACCAAAGGGTGTTCAAGAGGGGCGTAATAAGAAATCTTTAAGTCATTAAATCTTTCCAAAAATTCAACACATTCTGGATCAGTGACTTGTTGATTCTCAGCAGGTTCTGAAGCTTCATCTTCCATTCCAGTGAACTTAGGTTCATCAAATACAACATGTATTGTTTCTTCATGTTTCAGTGTCCTTTTATTCAGTGCCCTGAATGCCTTGTTGACATAAGAATATCCCAAGAAAATTCCTTCATCTTATTTTGGTTGGAATGTCTTCAATTGCTCCTTATGATTCAAGATAAAACATTTTCTTCCAAATGGATGGAAATAGGATATATTAGGTTTCCTTCCATTCCAGATCTCATAAGGTGTCTTCAACAGCTTCTTGTTCACTGAGGTCCTGTTTTGTGTATAGCATGTTGTATTAACTGCTTCAGCCCAATATCTTTCAAGTAATAATGCTTCACAAATCATTATCCTTCCTGCTTCTTTCAAAGTCCTGTTTCTTCTCTCAGCAACCCCATTTTGCTGAAGTGTACCAGCAGCAGCAAGTTGATGTAGTACACCATTCTGTTCACAATATTCTGTTATAACTTTGTTGAGAAATTCAGTACCCTTATCTGATCTGATCTTCACTACCGTCAAAGTTTTCTCATTTTGCAATCTCTTCAAAAGTTCAGGCATCTTTTGAAGTGTTTCACTTTTCTTATTCATGAATACTACCCAAGTGTATCTTGAATAATCATCCACAACTACTAAAGTGTACTTCTTTCCTGTTACACTTGTTGGTGTAATTGGTCCAAACAGATCCATGTGCATCAGCTCCAAAACTCTTTTAGTTGACTGCTTAGTCTTTGATTTGAAGCTTGATTTTGTCTGTTTACCTTGCTGCCATGCATCACATATAGCATCCTTCTTGAATGTGATCTCAGGTAAACCAATTACCAGTTTCTTCTTCACCAACTGATTGATGTCATCAAAATTTAGATGATTCAACTTCTTATGCCATAACCAATTGAGTTCTGACTTGGTATGCACAATCGTGCATGTTTACGGAATAGCGATGAGACCAATCCACAACATACATGTTTTGTTGTCTTCTTCCAGCCAACACAACTTGATCACCTCTTTCACTAATGACAATACATGTGTTTTTGTCAAAAGTGACCTTGTAACCCATGTCACAAAACTGTCCAGTGCTCAGTAGGTTGTAGTCCAGTCCTTCCACATATGCAACATTCCAGATTGTTAATCCATTTCTCACAAGTGTGCCATATCCTCTTATATATCCTGGTGTGTTCTTGTTGCCAAAATTCACTCATGGACCATCCTTTGCCAGAAAATTTGACAAACAGTGCTTATTCTTTGTCATATGTCTGGAACATCCACTGTCAAAATACCAGACACCCTACAAAACAAAGTTAACGCATTTTAGGTACCCAAACCTGTTTGGGTCCATAATGGTCAGTTGTAAGCATGACCCTTGGCAAGTTTCCATAAGGTCTTCTTTGAAAGGTATCATACTTTGGTTCATACATGTACTCTACACATCCATAAGGTCTAACAATTGGTTGTGTATGATTCACAAATGCTTGCTGGCCTTTTGGTATATAATGCTGCTTAAAGTGAATTCTTTTGTTAGAAGCACTAGCATAACCATTTGTTTACTGCTTGTTAGGAACAGCCCTATAGTGTGGAGTCTACTGAGGTCCCTGCTGAGGTCTTGTATAAGTCCTCTGTTGAGTCCTCTACTGACTCCATTGCTTAGGTTTTACCCTAGCAGCATGGTTATATCTGTTGTTTCTAACAGTAGAAACAGGAATATTCCAATCATCATCAGTAGGGAACATTCTACCTTTCCCCATGAGATTAGTATCCCTTGAATGATTAACATTTTTGGGTTTAGGATTCTTGTCCTTGGAATATTTCTGATTTTTGCCTTTTTGTGGTCCAACAGACTTGGTAGCAGGTCTAGAAGGTACAACAGTCCTAGTTTTGGATTTGTTCTTTTTGTTGGGTGTTGTTGACCTTTTTGACTTCTAATTTTGCTTCCTTGAAGTCTTCTCTGTAGACTTCACTGCCTCAGCAACCCTCTTGGGAGTTGGATCTTGTGCAGGCACAAACTAAAGACCAATTCTGGTGCTAGGTTTAGTGACCTTACTGGATCCACTCTTATTAGATTGTTGAGTTCCAAATCCAAGCCATGTTCTATCACCATAAGGCTTTCCATTTGAATGCACGTGGGAGGAACAAGTTTGTTCAAAGATTCAAGTGACTCTTGAATGTCCAACAGGCTTATGCTGATTCTGTCCAACTCCTTTTTCCTTACCTTTCAGAATTCTTAATTCAAAGATTTAACCTTTCAACTTCTCGATTGAAGAGCTTCTTTTTCAAACCTTCACAATCTCATAACAGATTTGTATTATCCTCGGTTGATTAAGGATGGCATCCAAAGTTTCATCATTGTCAGAATTTTTAGGATTTGAACCACAGGTTGATTCACAATCACTTCCAGCAGGAGTGTTTATAGATACAGAATTGTATACCTCCTCTGTTTCATCCATGATGTAGTCTGAATTTTACAATCGGGTAATTGGGTAATTCTAATTAGGAAAATAATATAAGAACAATGAGATTTGTGTATAATTTTGGACTGAACTCTTTGAGAGAGATGCCTACGTATCCAATTTTGATTGTAAACTGGAATCAAGTCCCCCTCATAGTTCAAGGTATTCCTTTTATAATTGTAGATCATGATCCTCTTCCTTGTGTGATGGGAAGTTATCACCGGTTATCTTTGTATGTCATTGGTCGTGGGTTCTACCCACGTCTACAAGCGGTTTAACTGATGTTGACTCAGTCTTTGTTGTACCCAGCCAAGTATTCTGTCTAGGGATACTTCTGCACAGCTAATCGCTCTGTCTAGAGATACTTCTGTGCAGCGTATGATGGAGTCCTGCTCCTCTAATTGTTCTGGTCAGCACTTTCGGTCCTGTATTGCTAATCCATTATCTTGATTGTCTAACTTTGGGCCTGGCCCAATTATGGATAACCCGGCCCAACGGGCCCACCTATCATCATAAGTCCCCCCAGACTAGGGTGGATTGCTTCACAGCCACCCTAGTGTGAAACGCTTTAACTTCTGTTATTATTATATCATGAAACGAGGCCAAGTCACACTTGATCATTATTATAACTGTGAATTGAACCCTTGCGTCGTATCCACTTCTTGTCTTATAATCACCTCTCTTGTCAAACAAAACCTCTATATCAGGCCTTTGGAATCGCACTTCAGTAGTTACAAGTAAGTTTTGTCTCTACATTATTCTCTTGTTTCCTTTGAATCTTTGTTTCGTTCATGAGTTTGAGAGCCAATACTGCCTCTAGTGGTTCTATAGAAAAATTGTTTGAATCACCGGAAGAAGTCTCGATTGCCTTAGAGAGTGAGGAAGTGAGTTCCTCCAACCCCATCTCTCGCTCTGAAACTGTAATACCGGCCGATCATCCGTCCTCTCAGATTGATTTAGGAAATACTTCTACTTTTGGGGATAACCCTCTGTGTCTTTTGCCCTCTCATCTTCTTCCTCCTGGGATTTTTACTCCCACTTCCATCGTCCATCAATATCCAGAAGATCGTACTGCCTTATTAAACACTTTAAAGAGAGAAATCAATCGATTTGATAAAACCAAGGCAATAATGGCTTGCCATGGTGTCTCTAGTAAAATGACCAAAACCGAAATGGCCAGTCTATTGAAAACCTATAAGATTCGCACTAAACCTTTTGAAGTTCTGCTCCCCAAGTCCACTGAGTATGCTTACAATCCCCCAGCAGGCTTCTGTACAGTGTATGCTGATCAGCTCCATAGTGGTTTAAGGTTCCCTCTCCCTCCTGGGTATATTGAGGTAATGAAGTATTATAAATTGGGTATTGGTCACATACACCCAAACAGTGTCAAATTCCTTGTAGGTTTATGATTTGGTGTCGCCTGAACACCACGCCTTTCTCTGTAAAGCTATTTAGGAACTTTTATCAGTGTAAATTGACGCAAGGTAGTGGAGGATGGTACTACTTCTGTCGTAGATCCGGTAAATTAAGCCATATTATTCCTTTATCTGGCAAAGACAAAACTAGGAAAAAATGGTCAGAGTGTTTCTTCTTTGTGAAGCACAATGCTGAGGCGAATCTTGGTCGTTGGAACACTTCTTCCATGAAAGACAAATTGGAAGACTTTATTGATGCTACCCACGCTGAGTATCTGGCCAGCAAAAAGATCTATTTAACCTTAGACTTCATAAGTTCTGCTTTGATAACTGCTGCGCAGCTTCATACCGCGGGTCCTGTTGGTTATGTGGAGTTCTCCAAAGAACAGTATAGAAAGTGTATGTTTGTACTTGCTTTTTGCTCTTGTTTTTGAACATATTTTGATTGTTGTTTTCTTTGTAGTGGCTAATGTGGATGATTTGATTAACATCGACATCGATGAGGAAGAGGAAGCCGAGCAGCCGATACAAGAGGATTCTGAATAGACATTATCAACCGTCCCTGATCAAGGGGAGATTTCTGCTCAGAAAGTAACAGGAGATGTAGGTGCTGCCTCGGAGGGAGTTGCCCAAAATACTGTTGCTGTGTTGCAAACTTCTGTTCAGATACTCCCCAGCATCGCAGAGAACACAACTCCAATCGACTCAGAAATTCCTCCTGCTAACCCGGATTCTGCTCTGACTGCTGTGCCGTTGAGGTCTGTCCCCCAAAAAAGCAAGAAAATATATAGACCTGCTTTATCAGGGACTTCTACTAGTGATTCCTCTTTTGATTTTGAGGACATGTCTGCTGAAGATTTTGCTGACTCTGTAAGTAGTTTTTCATCGATTTTACTATAGTTTTCTTCGATTTTCATCTTCTAAGATTCGATCTTTTATAGTGTTACCGCCTGGGCAAGTCATTGCATAAAAAGACATCTAGCATGGCTAGGGACATTGCTGCCCTGTAGCAAAAGGTGGTGCACCTGGATGAGGCTAATGCCAAGGTGGCTAGTTTGGAAGAAGCCAATCATTTGTTAACGTCTTCCGAGACAGCTTCCCGTCTGGAAGTTGAGTGATAAGCAGGATTTTCTACGGTCCGGTCGATCAAGTAAAAACTCGAAACCTTAGCAAAATCCACTTTCTAACCGGCAGTGGACCGGGTCGATTGTAGGATAGTGCTTGAGGAGTCTGAGGTCGAACCCACAGAGATTGGTTTTTGAGTACCACAGTTGACTTAGCACTCGATTCGAGTCAAGCAGATAGGTGTGAAGTTATACTATTGCGTAAAAGAAATATTACACTACTCGAATTCTAGACAATTAAAGAGGTATGGCGAACTACGTTTGTTGGATTACTTTACCCTCGGAAAGATTGCCCGGGAGTGTTCCTTACTCTACCTTGCCGTCTAACGATAACTCATAGGACAAACCCCGTATTGGAACTGGACTTGATGACTAAGGCGTCAATCTAGTACACGGGTAGGTGTCGAACTCGTTTCAAGCCCAAAACTTCTACGGTCCGAAACCCCGTTCCCACACGTCGCGCAACATACATTTATAAGCTACGTGTGTGCAACAATGAACAAGGTTGTCAATCTCATTCAAAGCTATTAAAACAATCAAAATAAGTTTTGTGATGTGGATTATCGATTAGAACGTTTATTTACGCACTACACTACCTCCCGGTTCATCAATCTTACGGCGTTTCACCCGCCTTCACATAGTTCAACCATACAAGGAATCTAGCTACGCATAATCGAATCTAAGCAATAAAAACGGAAGAAACACATCACGACAACAATAAAATAACAAGAAAACATACTTACTTTACTCAACTTGAAGGAGGTGCCAAATGTGCTTACAAAAGATCGAATTTTTGTCAAGTGAAAAGTTACGGATCGAAGCTAAAAGTTAGTAGATCAAAGGGGGGATTGAAAGAGGATTCTAATAATATATAACACTTAGTCTAACTCTAAAAGACGAAGAAAATCACCCAAAATCTCCAAAGTTATCTAATATTATCGCCCCCTCTTTTTCTACTTGGCTGCTGTGAGAAAATGAGCAGCCTTATATAGAAAAGCTTCTGTCCGTCCGGATGTCCTCAATGTCCGGCCGGACTGTTCTTGATTCTCCAGTTGTCCGGATGGATGCATAGATGTCCGTCCGGATGAGATGCTCTTGTCCGTCCGGATGATGATTCTGTCCGTCCGGACGGGTTCTTCATCAAAGTTTTCCCGAAAACCAGTGAGTTAGCCGTCTGGACACAACATCTTGTCCGTCCGGACAGCCATTTGCAGCCTACGGTCCGGTCGATCAAGTAAAAACTCGAAACCTTAGCATAATCAACTTTCTAAACAGCAGTGGACCGGGTCGATTGTAGGATAGTGCTTGAGGAGTCCGAGGTCGAACCCACAGAGATTGGTTTTTGTGTACCACAGTTGACTTAGCACTCAGTTCAGGTCAAACAGATAGGTGTGAAGTTATACTATTGCATAAAAGAAAGATTACACTACTCGGAATTCTAGACAATTAAAAGAGGTATGGCCGAACTACGTTTCAGCGGATTACTTTACCCTCAGAAAGATTGCCCCGTGAGTGTGCCTTACTCTACCTTGCCGTCTAACGATAACTTATAGGACAAACCCGTGTTGGAACCGGACTTGATGACTAGGCGTCAATCTAGTACACGGGTAGGTGTCGACTACCTTTCAATCCCAAAACTTCTACGGTCCCGAAACCCCGTTCCCACACGTCGCCGCAACATACATTTATAAGCTACGTGTGTGCAACAATGAACAAGGTTGTCAATCTCATTCAAAGCTATTAAAACAATCAAAACAAGTTTCGTGATGTGGATTATCGATTAGAACGTTTATTTACGCACTACACTACCTCCCGGTTCATCAATCTAACGGCGTTTCACCCGCCTTCACATAGTTCAACCATACAAGGAATCTAGCTACTCATAATCGAATCTAAGCAATAAAAACGGAAGAAACACATCACGACAACAATAAAATAACAAGAAAACATACTTACTTTACTCAACTTGAAGGAGGTGCCAAATGTGCTTACAAAAGATCGAATTTTTGTCAAGTGAAAAGTTACGGATCGAAGCTAAAAGTTAGTAGATCAAAGGGAGGATTGAAAGAGGATTCTAATGATATATAACACTTAGTCTAACTCTAAAAGACGAAGAAAATCGCCCAAAATCTCCAAAACTATCTAATATTATCTCCCCCTCTTTTCTACTTGGCTGCTGTGAGAAAATGAGCAGCCTTATATAGAAAAGCTTATGTCCGTCCGGATGTCCTCAATGTCCGGCCGGACTGTTCTTGATTCTCCAGGTGTCCGGACGGATGCATAGATCTCCGTCCGGATGAGATGCTCTTGTCCGTCCGGACGGGTTCTTCATCAAAGTTTTCCCGAAAACCGGTGAGTTGGCCATCCGGACACAACATCTTGTCCGTCCGGACAGCCATTTGCAGCCAAAATCTTCACTTTTTTCACCTTCAACCTCCGTGTTTCGCCTCGGGCACGTCTAAACTTCATACTTCTCGCCTTTCGGGCTCTCGAGACACCCTAGTCCTGCATCCATATTAAAACAACAAGCAAACGCATAACCCCGCAAACTACGGGTGCTCGGGAAAAACGAGTATAAAATGCTAAAATAAGGTCGAGTTTACGGAAAACCGACAGTCACTCGCCGTACAATAAAACCTCATTTAATACTCAAAATAGGGTCTAAACTCACCCAAAACATGCCAGAAATGTGATAATCGTGGGCTGAACTATACAGAAATGTACTGTAAAGTTGGTTCCTATCATTGAGCAATTAAAGGCCAATCTTTCCATAGCTGAAGGTTTGTTGTTCACCCAAGAAGAAAAATTAAAACTCAGAGATGAGCAGCTGAGGCAAATGAGAGAGGAAAATCAACAGCATCTGGCTATGGCAAAGAAGATGAAAGCCGATTTTGACGAAACTTTGAGGCAGATGGAGGAATCTCCTGCCCAGAATGTTGTCCAAAGAGTTGTTTCCGGGTACAAGGCTTCTCCTCAAACTTATGAGGAAATTCAGATTATCCTAGCTCCGGCGCTGCGCAGAGGATATACCCTTGGTGTGGATGAAGCTAAGCCAGCTGACTTGGTGATTAGCACTCTACCCAATCACAAGTTGTATGATAAGAAAGCCGGCGAAATCTTCACCAAGCGGTATGACGAATATAAAAGTGGAGAAGACATTGTCCGCAAGTATGTCAAGAAGAAATCTGCTCAGCCTTCTACTACTCCTTCTGCTCAGCCTACCGCGACTCCGTCATCTTAATTCATATATTATCTTGAAACTTTGGATTTTGCTGTGACTTTTGAGTGGCTTTTGATGTAATAATTGTATCTGCTATTTGCTGTTGATACTTTGATCATTTGAAATATTTGAATCTGTTTCTTTTTTGAGGCTTAGAGTGTTTATCTCCTTGTTGCGCTGCAAAGAAGTTAGGATTATTTATCCTTAGCTTCTTTATCTTTATAGTATATGCTGCACAGAAATTCCTTGGTAGTTAAATATCTAGGACATTAATGTTCTCTGCACAGAATCTTCTTGCATTGCAAGTTCCATATATTTTAATTGTGTGCATTGCACAGAACATCCTTGCAAGTTTTACACTTGAGTTTTTTAGTTCGGACTTCTGCCCAGATGCCCTTGCGCTGCAAGTTTGGCACTTATCTTTTTAAGTGGGTCCTCTGCCCAGAATGCCCTTGCGCTGTAAGTTTGGCACTTATATTTTTTAAGTGGGACTTCTGCCCAGATGCCCTTGCGCTGCAAGTTTGGCACTTATATTTCGTTTCTTGGGCTTGCAACCCAGGTTTTCTTGCGTTGCAAGTTTTAATCTTATGTTTTTTAATTGGGTCTTCTGCCCAGAACTCTCTTGCGTTGCAAGTTTACTAATAATCAAGCATCCTGTCTTTAATTCCTTGTTCCAACACACGTTAAAAATATTCACATGTATAATCACAAAATTAAAAAGGGAATAATAATTCAACGTAGCATTACTCAAGGAAATAAAATTATCCTAAGGAAAAAATTTCCTTAGGTGAACAGCATTCCAACTTCTAGGAATTGTTTTTCCATAGGCATTAGCTAGTTGATAAGATCATTTTCCATGCACTTTGATAATTTTATAAGGACCTTCCCAATTTGGGTCTAGCTTTCCAGTAGGACCTTGCTTGCTAGCATCATTTCGCCTCAGAACAAAATCGCCTCCTTTAAAATACGTACCTATAACTTTGGAGTTGTAATATTGAGCAATCCTCTGCTTGTATTTGGCCATCTGTATCAAGGCTATGTCCCTTTTGTGCTCCAACTCATCCTTGACGTGCAGCATGTCTACCTCTTGTGTTTCTGGATAGTATAATTCTGTCCTGGGAGATTTGTGTCCAATCTCTACTGATATCACTGCTTCGCATCCATACGCCAAGGAGTATGGAGTTTCCTGTGTAGCAGTATTCGGTGTAGTCCTGTATGCCCATAAGATATTTGGGAGATGGCCTACCCAATGAGATCCCTCATTTTCCAATCTTTTCTTCAGACCCTGTTTTATTTGCCTATTGGTCTGCTCTACCTGCCCATTGGCTTGGGGATAGGCCATAGATGTAAAGTGTTGGGAGATTCCTAGGTTTGTGCACTAGGCATGCACTCCTTGATCTTCAAATTGTGTGACATTATCAGAGATGAGAACTTTAGGAATTCCATATCTGCATAGAATATTTTTCCGTAGGAACTTTTGTATTTGGTTGGCTGTGATGGTGGTTAAAGGTTCAGCTTCCACCCACTTGGTGAAATAATCCACTGCCACCACTAGAAACTTGAAATTTCCCGGTGCTCAGGGTAGTGGACCCACTAAGTCTACTCCCCATTGATCAAAAGGCCATGGAGATACAATTGGTATCATCTCCTGTACTGGATTATGTGATAAATTGCTATGCACCTGGCATGTCCTGTAAGTTCTGACCAGATTTTCTGCGTCGTCTTGCATTTCTGGCCAGTAATACCCGTAGAGCCTACATTTCCTGGCCAGAGTTCTTGCTCCCAAATGATTTCCACAAATTCCGAGATGGATTTCTCTTAGTACATAATCTCCCTCATCTGGAGTAACGCATCTCAACCAAGGTGCTGCATAAGATTTTCTGTACAGAACATCGTTGAACAGAGCATACCTGGCTGAGAGTCTTATCAGTTTTCTTGCGCGTACTTTATCTTCAGGCAGTCTTCCATCTCTCAGTTACATTACAATTGGATCCATCCAGGTTTCTGCCTGTGTTGTTGGTTGTACTTCAATTTCATCACAACTCTTATGCTTTAACTGCTCAACTAACACCTTTTTGTTGGATAAGAAATTCGATCCTAGCTTTCATAAAGCATCTACTCTGGTATTTGGGCCCGAGTTATTTGTTCCACTTCTCCATTAAGAAATTTTGCAATTTCCTTTGTGCCACTGCAAGGTATTTTTTCATGGGGCCTTCTTTTGCCTCGTATTCTCCCTTGATATGATTTGTTACCAGCTGTGAGTCCGTGTAGACTTTTAGATTTTGAACACCTAACTTCTGTGCTAGGTTTAATCCAGTTATCAAAGCTTCATATTCTGCCTCATTGTTAGTAGCTTGAAAGTCAAAATGAAGAGCATATGGGAATTCTTCACCTTTTGGGCTAATGAGTAGGAGTCCTGATCCGGCTCCTTCTTTGTTGGAAGCTCCGTCCACATAAAGCTGCCACTGTTCAGTTCTGTTCTTTTCAGCCTTGTTCTGTTCAGCCTTTTGCTCTATAGCCAAGGATTTTTCTTCTGCCAAGAAATCGGCTAATGCTTGGGCTTTAATTGTTGTTCTTGGTTTGTATTTGATATCAAACCCTGCCAATTCAACTACCCATTTTGCTAACCTTCCAGACTTGTCTGGTTTATCTAAAATTTGCTTTAAAGGTTGATTTGTCAACCAATCAGAACACAGTCACAGGATGACTTTGGAAGTATGGTCTTAATTTCCTTATGGCATGTACTAGGGCTAAGACCAATTTTTCCACCTCAGAATATCTAATCTCAGGTCCTTGTAGGGCTTTGCTTACAAAATATACTGGCCTTTGTATCATGCCATGCTGCTCTACTAACACAACACTTACTGCTTCATTGCAAAAAGACAAGTAAAGAAATAGTATCTCACCTTCCTGATGAGGAGCTAGAGTTGGCAGGTGACTGATATGATCTTTTAAATCCTGAAAGGCCTGTTTACATTCTTCATTCCACTCAAATGGACTGGCCTTCCTGAGAATTTTGAAGAATGGCAATGACTTCTGTGCAGATTTCGACAAGAATCGATTTAGCACTGCTAATCTTCCTGTTAATCGCTGAACTTCTTTAATATTCTTCGGTTCAGGCATGGTCTTTAAAGCCTCTAATTTATCAGGGTTGGCCCTGACACCTTCTTTAGATATCATATAACCCAGAAATTTGCCCGACCTCACTCCAAAAAAACATTTTTTTGGGTTCAATTTCATCCATGTTTGTCTTAAAACCTGACAAACTTCTGCTACATCATTCAAATATTGGTCAAGAGTCCTACTCTTGATCAATAAGTCATCCACATATACTTCCATTGATTTTCCAATCTGTTGTTTGAAAATGGTATTGACTGCCCTTTGGTAGGTAGCCCCTGCATTCTTTAATCCGAAAGGCATAGACACATAGTAGTAGGAACCAAATTCAGTAATAAAAGCAATTTTTACAGCATCTACAGTGTCCATCATAATCTGATGATATCCCTTATAAGCATCTAAGAAAACAAATATTTCATAAACAACTGTAGAGTCTACTAGCCTGTCAATTCTAGGGGAAGTATAACTATCTTTAGGACAAGCTTTGTTCAGATCAATAAAATCCACACACATTCTCCAACTGCCATCTGGCTTCTTGACTAGCACCGGATTTGCTAGCCACTCTGGATAGATAACTTCTTTAATCATGTTGGCCTGCAACAACTTTTCCACTTCTTGCTGGACAGCCTGTATCCTTTCTGGTGCAAATGATCTTTTCTTTTGCTTCACTGGTTTCCTGGTTGGAGCGATGTTGAGCTTATGGATAGCCAACTCTGTTGATAGCCCAGGCATGTCACTTGCTTTCCATGCAAACACATCTTTGTAATCTTTCAAGATTCTGACCAGCATCTGTTTTTGTTCAGCTAGTATCCATGATCCTATGCTGACTCTGGATTCAGGGTTCGGTTCATCTAGCATTATTAATTCCACAGGATCGTTGGATTGCCAGCTCTTTTCTTCATCTGGAACAAGATCTTCCATTGTCACCTGTTGCACCTTCATTTTTCCACTGATTGTGGCTGTATAGAAATTTTTGGCAGCATCCACATCCCCTTTAACGGTAGCTTCTCCTTCAAATGTTGGGAATTTCATACTGTTATGTGCCGGTGAAACCACTGCCCTTAGAACAATCAATGCTGGTCTTCCCAAAATCACATTATAAGCTGATGGAGCTTTTACCACTACATAATTGACCATCAGAGTCCTGCTCTGTGGTGCCAAAAGTCGTCAATAGCTTTAACATACCCACAGGATGTATGGGTGGCCCGGTAAATCAAAAAATAGGAGTTGACATAGGAGTCAACTCCGAGTCCGTTAGCTTCATTGCTTGGAGCGCCTTTATGTCTGACATGTTTCTTTACTTGTTGCCGGTGTCTATCACGATTCTTCGACCAGGTTTTTACGAATAACCGCTTCATTACCGATCCTTCCTTGCTCACGATGGTGGTAGTGCATCTCTTGAGCGTCTTGAGCGGTTCCCATCACCTTCTGCTTTTTTGCCTCTCCGTCTTTTTCTCGAAATGCCATTTTTTCTTTCCGGCGGCGTTATTAACTCTCTGGACCCCAACAATCGTATTCACCATGTTGATTGGGGCATTTTCTCTATGCCCATCAGCATCAGGAGACGGATCTCTATGTCTCCTTTGATTGTACCTATCATGATTGTTGTGTTGTTTCTTAAATTCTCTCCTTCCTCTGGGTTGTCCCCCTGTGCTCGATCGATGCACTCATCGATCTTTCCTTCCATTGCTACTACATCTATATCTCTGATCAGGTCCCTGCACTGCTCAGAGTCATGTCCAATGTCTTTATGATACTTGCACCATCGGGTATGGTCTCTCTTCTCCCTTGGACCCCTCAATGGTGGAGGAGTCTTGGCGATCCCTTTCTTTTCCATAATTGCAAGAACTTGGTCACGAGATCTGTTCAGAGGAATAAGGTCTATGTCCTGCAAAGAACTTTTTTTCCCTAACCTTTCAGAAATGGGAGCGGTTACCCTATCCCAAACAGATTTTCGCTTCTTATCAGACCTATCATCAGTCTTTCCCTTTTTTGAATCCCTGTGGGATTCCTCTCTCTTGGCTCTGTTAGCCTCTTCTCCTTGACAATTTCTGTATGCAATTTCCAAACATTCTTCCATCGTACTTGGGTTCTTGCTGCTCAGCTTTGCATGTAACCGTCCTTCTCTGAGACCTACCACGAAGGATGCTACTAAGAATTTATCATCCAGATCTGCTATCTGGGATGATTCTCCGTTGAATCTCTTGATAAACTACAACACTGTTTCATCACTTTTTTGCCTAATGGTTAGCAAGTATGTACGGTTCCTCTGGAAAGGTCTTTCTGCGATGAATGCATGCATGAACTTTCTGGTCAGAGTTGGGAAATCTGGTATGGATCTGGGGTTCAACTTGTTGAACCAATCTCTTGCCTTTCCTATTAGAAGAGTTGCAAACGCCCTGCATTTCATCTCTTCTGGAGCGTTATACAAATTCATGTGCTAGATGTACTGATGCATATGATCGTATGGATCTTTAGTTCCGTCATATGCCTGGATCTTTGGGATCTTAAATCCTGGAGGACACGGAAACGCATCGATGTCTTCAGTGAAAGGAGACACCAGCCTAAATTAGTCTTGCTTAGGCTTAAGCATAACGTCTAACTCTGCTCTGGCGTTATTACCACCTGGGTGAGTAACCACCACTTGTATGCTAGATTCTGCCTCTTGCTTTTCTTTTTTAGCCGTTTGAAACGGGGTAAGTGCTTCAGAGATATCATTATCTTGATTTCTCGCTTTCAAAACTGCCTCAAATATGGCTTTTATCTCTTCCCCTTTTAGATTTGCAAGGTTTTCTACCAACATTTGTTTAACTGCGTCTGGATTGCTTGTCTGTCCTTGCTCCAGAATTTTCTTTCCGGTTTCTTGATCATTTCGATCTGGGCTCTTTTCACCGGTTCGATTTTCCTTTTCTGTTTGATTTTGTTGCTTCTTTGAATTTCCTTGATTTCTTGCCATTTTTACTATAATAATTGCTCACTAACTAGAATCTGGCCCTCCTTCTAGCGCCAAATGATGTAGTCTGAATTTTACAATTGGGTAATTGGGTAATTCTAATTAGGAAAATAATATAAGAACAATGAGATTTGTGTATAATTTTGGACTGAACTCTTTGAGAGAGCAGCCTACGTATCCAATTTTGATAGTAAACTAGAATCAAGTCCCCCTCGTAGTTCATGGTGTTCCTTTTATAATTGTAGATCGTGATCCTCTTCCTTGTGTGATGGGAAGTTATCACCGGTTATCTTTGTATGTCATTGGTCGTGTGTTCTACCCACGTCTACAAGTGGTTGAACTGATGTTGACTCAGTCTTTGTTGTACCCAGCCGAGTATTCTGTCTAGGGATACTTCTGCACAGCTAATCGCTCTGTCTAGAGATACTTCTGCGCAGTGTATGATGGAGTCCTGCTCCTCTAATTGTTCTGGTCAGCACTTTCGGTCCTGCCATGCTAATCCTTTATCTTGATTGTCTAACTTTGGGCCTGGCCCAATTATGGATAACCCGGCCCAACGGGCCCACCTATCGTCAATCCATATTAGCCATTAAAGCATAATCTTCCATCTCAGCAACAAGTGCAGTATCATCAGATTCATTTCCTTTTTCTGATTCTACTTCATATCCTGATTCATCTTCAGCAACCATAGCTTTCTTGCCAGATCTTCTTTGTCGGCTCTTGCTCTTCAGTAGGTGTGGACAATCAGGTCTGAAATGTCCAGGCTTTTTGCAATTGAAGCAAAGATAATCAGGTTCCTTTTTCAGTTTTAATCCAGGACAGTCAGGTTTGAAGTGTCCTGGTTTCTTGCAATGATAGCACAAGTAATCATTATCTTTATTTGATTCTTCCTTCTTCTTTTCACTGAATTTCTTTGTGAAATTCCTTGGAGAACCCTTTCCTATTTTCATCATTCTGATTTTCTTGCTCAGTAGGGCAATCTGCTCTTGCATCTCATCCAGTAGATCATCTTGAGCTCATGATGTCTATTCTTGATGTGTAGCAGCCAATGCAGTAGTCTTTGGTTTTTCTTTTTCAGTCTCAGGTACAAGCTTCTTGCTGAATTCATAGGCCTTAAGATCTGAAAATAATTTGAAGGTGTCCTCTTCATGTAAACTTCTCATTTCTTCTATGGCAGTCACCTTCATCTCCCAGACTTCTTTTGCAGGTAATGCTTCCAAGATTTTTGAATTTATTTCTTCTTGTGAGTACTTCACACTCAGTAGGGTGAGTTCATCCATGATTGCATTGAATCTTGACTCCATTTGTTCAATGGTTTCATTTGGTTTCATTTTGAACTCTTTAAACTTCTTCTTTGCCACACTGATCTTGTTTTTCTTGATAGCATCAGTGCCTTCACAGATTAACTGTAACTTGTCCCAAAGTTCTTTTGCAGTCTTGCAATCTTTCACCTTCATACACATATTGCTATCCAAAGTTCTGTATATGATATCAATAGCAATATTGTTGAGATTTGCTCTTTTTCTATCTTCAGCAGTCCATTCCCTTTTTGGTTTTGGAATGTACTGTGCCTCATCTCCCACTGTTACTGACTTGGTGATCTCCAGTGGTCCATCTGTCAACACATCCATCATCTCATCATGTGTTGCCGCTAAATAAGCCTGCATACAACGTTTATACTCATCAAAACGATCTAAAGAACACATCAACATTGTTCTAGCATACTGGTTGTTATCCATGATGCAAAGCTTTGAAAATCAGAAACTTGAAAAAAATTTCAAAGTATTTTCACAAGAACAACAAGTAGGATTACTTCAGAACAGAAGCACTGCTCCGATACCAATTGTTGGTCCCTTGAAAAGGCTTTGATTAAGTTTAGAGGGGGGGTGAATAAACTTAACACTTGAAACTTTTGGAGTTAACAAACTGAGCAACTTCAGCAGTCTGCTGACTGTTGATTTTTCTGAACTTGTACAGCGGAATATATCAAAATTTAATCCTTATTACTTGTTGTTAAAGTATGATACCAAGTATTAGATAATCAGTAGTGTATGTGTGTGATTCAGTTGCTAGATTCAGTAGATTGATGTGCTAAATATCCTAAATTCAGAATATAAATGCTGAAAGTAAGTAGGCAGATCTTATAGTGGTTCCAGGTGGTGTAATCCTGTCAGTCCACTCTTCTCCTGTGATGTTGGAGGTAATTCACTAGATATTCTTGAGGTAGTTGTTACAAAAATCCCTAAGTTGCTTGTCCTTCACCAATAACTATGGCTTCACAAACCGAACACTTGGAACAGGTAGGATTGCTGCTCCAAAGTCTTCAACTGGTCCTTGAAGGGTAGGATTGCCTCTTCACCAGCTCCACCACAAACAACAGTCCTTGACACCCAAAGATGCTTCACTGTCTTCAGCAAGTTTCTTGTAAAAGAAAGTTTGAATCAAGTAAGTGATTCAGCTTTCAGCAACTTGATCAGGATGATATGATTAGCAGCTTGAGATCTTCAAGTGTGTACACTTGATGTAGCTTGAAAGCAGATTACACTTGAAGAAATTTACTGGATCAGTAGCCTTATGCTCAGTAGGGTCAGCAGGGTGTTTTGATCAATTGAAATCTAATAGCTCAAGATAGATCCTTAATTTTCATCACATGTATCTGAATTGGGAGTCCTTTATTTATAGGTGGAATCCTTGTGACTTATGTTTGAAATTCAAACATAGCCGTTTCAGATTTGTCCCATTTGACTTGCTTTTTCTGACTGTTCCTAGGACTAACACTATCAGATTCCATTGTGACAGTATACAGTCTGTCCACCCTTTGACTTGTATCCATTGGATAAAGGTCTGAATCATCCCAACGTCCCTTTAATCTTAACCATTGATTTGTTTGATAAAAGCAGAGGTTGTTAGCTATCCCTTTCTTTGTAATCTTCCAATGTAACCTTTGAATAATTCGAAGTATATGTATCAGTAGGTTCCTGTGATCATGAGTCTGCTGAAATACATATAAGTCAGCTGATCCATATTTTGCTGTGTTTATGAAATAATGCAGCTGACTTCTTTTATCTAACTTTTATTTATGAAGTTAGATTACACCATTTAATCATAACCAAGTTCCAACCACCACTTAACTTATGGAACTTAGACCTTGTACACAAGGTATATGTAATCAGTTTAGGTCATCACAGACTTCCCTAAATTCTAATTCCATATCCTTGACTTTAATTACTAAGTTTGATCCCTTAGCCTTCAATAACTGAGTTTGAGCCCTCGGCAAATTTTTCGAGTCCTCAAGAGGTTCCTAAACTAGTCTACTGACTCAGGTACCCTACTGATCTGGATAGGTCTGCTGATGTAAGTCAGCTGACCATTTATAGTGCTTGTTTGATCAAACCTATACAAGATCAAACTCTAATAAACCTATACATTTGATCTAGACATCTTTTTGCCTTTCCTCTATAACAGCTAGTCTGGCACTCATCACTAAAACATGAAAATAAGTCCAACAAGATCATAAAGATGTTGGAAATGGGAATCATTTTCCCAATTGCAGACTGTGAGTAGGTGAGCCCGATTCATGTGGTGCCCAAGAAAGGAGGATTCACTGTCCAACCTAATGAGCTTGATGAATTAATCCCCGTGAGACGAATTACTAGACATCGAGTTTGCATAGACTTTAGGAAACTGAATGATGCAACTCGTAAAGATCATTTTCCCCTACCATTCATTGATCAAATGTTGGAAAGATTAAGCGGTCATGTGTTTTATTGTTTCTTAGATGGATATTTTGGTTATTATCAGATCCATATTGCCTCTAAGGACCGAGAGAAAACAACTTTCACATGTCCCTATGGAACTTTTGCATACAATCGCATGCCTTTTGGGTTATGTAATGCACCAGCAACATTCCAAAGGTGCATGATGTCATTATTTGCGGACATGGTGGAGGATTTTCTAGATATTTTCATGGATGATTTCTCTTTATTTGAAGATAGCTTTGATAAATGCTTGGACAATTTTAGTAAAGTGTTGAAAAGATGTGAGATGACCAACCTTGTACAAAACTGGGAAGATGGCCATTTTATGGTTACAGAAGGAATAGGGTTGCAATCACAGGATTTCAAAGAAAAGAATGGAAGTTGATAGAGCAAAGATAGAGGTAATAGAGAAGTTACCCCATCCAACGAACTTAAAGACGTTGCGAGCCTTTCTTGGCCACGTAGGATTTTATAGGAGGTTTATTAAGGACTTCTCTAAAGTTTCTAAACCTTTAAAGGAATTACTTGCAAAGGATGTACCTTTCATATTTGGAGAAGAGTGCAAGAAATCATTCAACACATTGAAGTGAATGCTTATAACTGCCCCAATTCCGGTAGCACCAGATTAGAACAAACTTTTTGAGCTAATGTGTGATGCCAGCGACACGGCAGTTGGAGCAGCCCTGGGACAAGGGGAGGATATAATATTTAAGCCTATTTATTACGCAAGTCGTACCCTTAATATTGCCTAGAGGAATTATGCGACTACGGAAAAGGAACTCTTAGCTGTCATTTTTGCATTTGACAAGTTTCAAACTTATCTGAGAGGATCCAAAGTCACTGTATTCACTGACCATGCAGCTTTGAAATACCTTCTCACCAAGCAAGACTCCAAGCCAAGATTGTTGAGATGTATTCTACTCTTACAATAGTTTGATGTTGATATTAAAGATAAAAAGGGATCTGAGTACTAGGTGGCTGATCACCTGTCATGATTAACTTTGCTGGAAGAAGAGCAACCGACTGAGATCAACGAAAGCTTTCCTGATGAACAACTTTTTGCCATCTCAGTGGTAGCTCAAGTTGAATCTCAGACCCGACATCATACATCAAGAGTGGGCAAGGTATACCATTGGTTTCACTACAAGAAAACCTGGATTCAATGACGAAAACTTAATGACATGACGTAAAACTGTCATAAAATGATACTTATAATGACGGGACACAAAATAATTTGTTGATGGATGACGGAATCTCCTCTTGTTATTTGTGTATAGTTTTTATAAAACATTTTTTACCAAAAAAAAACATATGAAAAAAAGACCCCAAAACCAACCCACCCCCTTCTCATTCGGTCGTTCCCAATTCATAACCCTAAAATACTCCAAGAACATAGCCCACCGTCCCCCCACCCTACACCGCCCCTGTAAAAATTCACCATCTTCGCCACTCTCCTCCTTATATTCCAAATTCCAGCTGCTTGGAATCGATGCAGATGGAGTCTCCTATGACATTTTAAGAAATGGAAACACCGAGCTACCAATATGTCCAAAGCTATAATGGCTTCATGTGTGTAGCCTTCTACTTCTTCTGGTTTTTTCGTCTCTCCCTCGGACCTCTGCTCAAGTTGCTGAAGTTGCTAACTCTTTCAAGGAATATCATACTGGTGCAGAAGAGGTTGACGCTGGAGAAGACTTATATTGTGCTCTATTTTCTGAGCAGTCGGCTTTGGAGGTAGGTCCATCTTCTTTTGGACCATCGTGGACGTTAAGCATTGAGGATGTTAAATAAATTTGATGTCCTTAGAAGAAAGTGTTGTTGTTTATGGTTCTGGGACGATTGGTAAGTTAAAAGGTCTTGTTACTACGATTAGAAGACATTTAGGTCTGTATTTTGGTTGTGAGCTCACTGATATGGAAGACGGGTACTTTCTGGTTCAATTCCATTACAGGGAAGATTATCAACACATCTTCATAGGAGGGCCCTGGTGCGTGACATGGAATTACTTGATGGTATCAAAGTTGTGACCACTATTTCGACCTTCCGATGAATGCATAACATCTACCATGGTATTGTTTTGCCTATGCCAAATAATTATATATTGAAAAAGTGTTGCTTAGTCTTTGTATCTCATTGGAAAGGGCCATCAAAAGTGGGTGAAGAAAATAATATTCATTCTAGGGTAAAGTTTGAATGGGTATGTTTTGAGAGACCTAAAAAAGCCACTCATAGCATGTATCAGTATGTATGGGATTTGACAAAAAGTTGAGTATGAAGGCCAGCAATTGATTTGTTTCATGTGCAGTTGTTACGGGCATTGAGTCAAAGCATGTCCAACCCTTTTTATCCCTTATGGAAATGGATTAAATTTCCTAGGGATGCAGAACAAAGAATCTAGTGTTGTAACACCCCGATTTTTATGAAAAGGGCAATTTTGTCTTTTAATGATAATTGGGGTTTTATGTTTTTATTTAATTAAAAGGATTAAATAAAGGAATAAGAAATTAGAATAAAAGGAAACATTCTGATTGGCCGACGTAAATGGGAATTAAAGGTGTCGGGGTATCTTAACGGGAAAATAGAATTTGATCATCACCTCTCTTTCAGTTCTTTTTTTTCTTTCTTACGCTCTGAGACAGAGGAGGGCGCATGTTCCATCGAAAGGCTCACCCTAGGTTGAATTTTTGGTGTTTGATCCGTGGCTCATTTGTGCAGACGGCAGTAGAAGAAAAGGTTCGGAGGATCGCGGTGATTCTCCCGATACAAACGATTTGTGATTTCGTTCCGGTGAGTTTTCATCTTCTTTGGCTTAGAACTGGATGAATAGCCTCAAGGTGTTGCTTGCTGTTGTTTTGACATCGTAGGAAGGTTCTAAGGTCTGGTTGTTTGTATAGGTTCAAGGCTTAAGGCTTGTTGGTGCTTCGAGGGCTTGGAATCGTAGAACCACGCAATCAAAGGTAACGTGGCGAGGCTTCGTACTATTTTAGAGGCCCAATCAGTGAATTGGAGTTTTGTATGTTTTATACCTCTTTTACTGCTGTTTTGGTGTATAAAAGGTGGAGCTCGGATTGGTTTTGGGTTGGAAATCGTACAGGGCTGTTCTGCAGTTTTTGGATTTTGGGGCTATCCGTACGGATAAAAGGCTTATCCGTACGGATAAGTCACTGGTTTGGAGTTTTGGGGAAACAGTGATTTATCCGGATGGTTTGGGCATTTATCCGTACGGATAGACTGGCCATCCGTACGGATAACTTATCCATCCGTACGGATAAGAGCCTGGTTGGGAAAATGTTGGTTTGAGATGTTTCGTGGTGTCAGCTCATGTCCGGGCTTTATAATCTGATCTCTAATCTTGAACTATGTCCTGAAGGGAGTTCCCACGCGCATAGAACCCAACCTTACGGAGTTTTCACTAACCGTGATCGTTCGTAGGGGACCGTGCGGAGAGCCTTGACGGATTTAGTGCTTTGACGAGCTAGTGTTCGCCATTGTCTGTGTATGTGCTAGGAGGTTAGAGTCTAGTGGTCTAGGACCATGAGTAGATGATAGGGGCCTTTTATGTGAATGAACTAGGTGGCTAGTCAAACACTTAATAAACTACATATGTGTTAGCTAAAAGATTAAATGCTTTGGGAGGCTTGCGTAAGGCACGTTTATACTCCGTCGATGTGTATATGGCCCGATATGATGTGTGCATCTGTGGTCATCCGGACTTCCACGAGAGTACATGCACAGGCCAATGCACTATCGAACAAAAGTTGTTCGTACTACTGGAGACGCAATTCTAGTAGGTCGTAATCGTAACCGGTGCGCGTAATTACCGGTCGTATGCGTCCTTGCCAACCTTAGCGTGACAAATAGCGAGCTAAGCTAGAAACCCTAGGGACGTCATGTTGTGCCATGAACGCAATGTGATAGGTAGCTAGGTTAATAACGGAAAAGTTAATAAAAGACGGCGACGCCTTCTTACTGGTTGAGTAACGATGATAGTGCGGAACCTATAAATGTTACTGGGTACTTTGTACTCACCCGTTATTTCCCTGTGTTTTGTCCCTTCTTTCTTTTAGATGAGTATCCGGAGGATGACGAGACGGCTGAGGGTTATCCTGAGGATGAGGAATGAGCGGGAGCTAAGCTTGGAGTCCAGCGGTTTCTTTATAGCTTTGTTATCCTTCCTTTTATTTTATTTTCTTTGTTGAGGGAGTTCCAAGGGTGTTGTACTTTAAGATATGGATGATGTTCTTTGGATTTTTAGTTTCTCTTTTGAATTCGGTTTTTTTGTAGAGCAGCACTTGTAACTCTGGTTCGGTTTTGGGAGACGTTTCAGATGTTTGGTTTTAAATTTAATTTCCGAGTTATCTTTTAGCTTCCGCGTCATTTAGTATCTCTGATTATTGATGAGGCTGACATGTATGCATTAAATTTTATTTATTGCTATGCGTGCCAAACGCACTTTTCCGGATAAGGACTCGGTATCCGGGAACGGGGCGTTACAAGTCTTGAGCCAAGTGGATATAGCAATAGACCTTTTGGCCCATGAATGATTCATAATCCTAAGTGGCGTTCATTTGCAAGTCGGGGACAAGTCCTTTCTACTGCTCATTGAGAAATAAGTTTTTGATCTTTTTCAGTGATATGTTTTCCTTTTTTGATTTCCATTCCACTTTTAGGATTTGATGATTTTGGTAACTTGAGTTTAATACACTCGGTAACTGAATTAATCTGATCAACTTTTTCTTTTTTTCTATTTTGGTTTCTAATCTTTTGACCAATTTTTTTTGCTTGTTTTGCATCCTTCTCCATTAATATGTTATGTTGATGATTTTAGGAACATAAATTATTTGTATTTTGTATTTGAATTCATATGATCAGCTTTTAATTTTTTTTCCTTTTTGGTGGACATTGAGCTCTACATATTTTGATTTCATTCGTTTGACTTAAGCATCACAAGAGTTTGCTTTCCTCTTCAATTAACATTTATTGTCTAGCTAGTCAAAGTAGATTGAATACTTATGTATTGTATTTCTTTCATAATTTGGGTTAATAGGAGGATTCTCTTTCGCAAGATCCTGTAATGCATGATGATGGTGTATACTGCATGTTCATCCAACATAATGATATCTATTTGATGCCTACATCGGGGTAGAACTACAATGCTTCCAGTATTCTCCTTTTTCTACATTGTCTAGTCGATGTAAGCATAATTGGTAATTAAACACCTCTGACATTTCTATCATTATCTATTATGTATAGGTATTGGGTAGTTTTGGACTGTCCTTTTGCTTGTGAGGCAGGTATTTAAGCATTATTTTGAAGAGTTAGATGTGAAATCACTATGAGATAACTTCGTTGTAGTGTAGGAAGGTTATTGAAGTTTGAACTGATCGTTTTGATTTATATTTTTATCGTGATTGAGATTTCATGTCTTAGGTAATTTGAAGGAGGATCAGGTTGCTATGGACGAGCTTGACACCATTAAAGCACGTTTGGAAGAGGCCGTCTCATCTCATGACGCAGCTCCGTTGACGTTTATGTCCTAGGGGGATACCTCTTTTGGTGGTATCAGGAAGAGTTTTCAGGTGTTAGGACTGACAAATTCTAAGACTCGATCAAATCAGCGAGAGCGTTCAAGGATGGGTAAAACTACCACAAAGTCTTGTCAACATAAGCCTCTGCTATATTCAAATCTTAAGGTACCACCTCTGAATGTAACTTCTAATGCTATGGACTATTCGCATTCACCTGTTCTACATGAGGTGAATCGTTTACATCAAAATGAGGAAAGTAGTCTGACAGATGTCCAACTGCACTTTGTAACTTTAATGGTTGATATGGGCCTACCAGAACAGGCGGCAAGTACAGAGAGAAAAAATAAAAGGGAAAAGGCATCAAACACTTTTTTTCCAAGATGCTGCAATGCAACGAAGACATATTTTGGGATTTAATTTTATCTTTTTTTTGCTTTTCCTAGTTTAAATAAGTTAGATACGGGATACCAACGATCCATCTCAGTGGTTTACTTTTTTGCATTTATTTTTTTGGATGATTATTTATGTGATATAACCATGCCATACCATGCATCATATTCATGAATTTCACTCCTAGCATATGCATACATGTAGATAATTAATCGTGATATTAATTAGACATGTATTACACGAAATTAATTTAGATTAATTTAGGTAATTAATTAAAACGAACGGAATTTTATCGGGATATAAAATTCACACGATAAACTTAATTTGGGATAATAAATCCTACGGGGTTTAGGTTATGTAGTGTCTACATAAATTTTGAATTTTGA
Organism: Gentiana macrophylla; assembly: GCA_026214975.1. Lineage (NCBI taxonomy): Eukaryota > Viridiplantae > Streptophyta > Magnoliopsida > Gentianales > Gentianaceae > Gentiana > Gentiana macrophylla. Next base: position 67,511,564 of record CM047808.1, on the reverse strand, counting down.
TAATCAAAAATTGGAAAATCTAGAAAAGTTGGACACCAACTAAGAAAAAGTTTCGAAAATTGGTTCGGGCTGTCAACAGGGCTTCGGCTCGACTCGACTAGTCCGTCCAAGTGCGACGTTAACGTCGGGGGTCTGGCAAGGTCAAGCTATCCGGCGAGCTGAGGCTCAATGGGGCAACCTTAGCCCGATTCATCCAAAGAATGATCGTACCAACCAACGAAGAGGATGGGTCAGCTTACCTAATCCCGACACCGTTCGTTGAACTCGGTTAAGGCTCAGCCAGGGTTTAAAACCGATTAGTTGGTGGTTGCTTTTCTTGATTTATTGTTTTTCGATTTATTCGAAAAAATTCTACAATCCCAGAACTTTTATCATGACATAATTAGGACTATAAAATTCTTTCATGAATTTTTGTTGTGTAGTGTCGACATCAGAGATTTTCTAAATAATCGATAAATTGGAAAATCATGAATATAGTGTCACTAGTTAGACGGTATTTGGAACCGATAAACTAATGGGAACTTTAAATTTCGTGATTTATTGTTTTTCGAATCATTGAAAGTCTAATAAGTCCAAAATGAATTAGGATTGTAAAATTCTTGGTGAATTTTAATTGTGTAGTGTCTACACAAAGAATTTAAAAAAAATTCCGAGAAATTGGAAAGTCGTGAATACGTGACACTAGTTAGACGGTATTTGGAACCGATGAACTAGTGGAAGGATTAATTTAAATATTCATGATTTATTGTTTTTGGATTGTGAAGAAATTCTAAAAATCCTAATGAGACTACTTAATTTTCAAAATAACGAGTGGAAGCGGGGAAGGTGACAACCGACCCCACGGCCTCTACTGTTGACACAAGCACGTGAGAGAATGGTGACGCCGCGTGCCGCTTTGATTTCGGCCCTCTACGGGTGGCCTTCACCGCTATCAAAATTCAAGGCTTGGTCTCCGAAAGGATAGAATTTTGAGTACTCGTCGGGTCACTGACCTACCCTACTACGGCATACTCGGGGCGTACTTAAAAATCTGAAACAATAGATCACACTTACAAGGGTATTTTTGGAAATATCTTGGCTGAAAAAGGAAGGTAATCAACAGCTAAACGGGGATGTTTGATTCTCAATGGTTTAATGGTTGAGAGAGATTGTCTCAATTTAATCGTCACCTCTTTGACCTACCTTACGGCGGCACTGTAGGTGTGAGATTAAATCCTTGGAATGGTAGGATAAACTGCATGCATGACATCACGTTTATTATTCCTAAAATTATTATATGTTGTGGTGTATGATTTGATTTTTATTTCTGTCATAAATTATTTACAACTACATATCATCTCAAGGTAGCTAGACTGATTAAGTAATTAAAATTGACTGATGATGACTTCATAAAAGTGGAAAAGTAACAAGAACGTTGAACTCAATAATCATGAATGCAAATTAATTCTTCAGAAGAGGTTGATCCTCTTGAGCCTACAAACTTAAGTGACATTTGATAAGAATGTAACTGCTGTCACTCGTGCTGAGTGAGAGACAGAATAAAATTAGTTCAAAGATGACAAGAATGATTTGGTATCAATCTCACCAGACATCCCACAGTTTACGACTAGTGTCTACTCTTATAAACTGCTAGTTCAAGGTCATTTCCTTTAAAGAAAGCCAAGAATGGGAAGGAAAATGTCTACAAGTGTAAGTCATCTAAACTAAATAAGTTAAAGGCTAAACCGAAACATTAATAAAAGAAAGCATAGGAAATATAGGAAAGTGATTTCAGATCACTAACCTATGAATCCTTAGAGACTTTCTAAACCGAGTAATTTGACTCGGAAGCTAAAGTTCTTTTGTAAGAATAAGAAAGCCGGGCATTCATGATGTAGAGTAAACATTGGGCAGTTTTGGCTAAAATAGTGGGAGTGATATAAGGAAACAAATTTCGGATTTTAATCCTTGAATATCGCAGAAATTTAATTTATGTTTTCAGATTCATTGGAACAAATGGATTCACTTTCACATCGATAATACTGTTGCCTTAAAGAAAGTGAATATGACATTTGTATACGATTCCGAGACTCGGACTTTTGTTTGATAAAGTCAAAACCACTAAGTAATGCTGAAAAGGTATATGTAACACATCATAAACTATTAAGACAAATGGTTTCCCTATTTAGACAAATGATTCTTCAGCAATTATTAATTAGTGCATATATCCTAGAGATAAGATCTGAAGACTGGCTAAATTCCTATCTCCCAGTCTAAGAACACTATCTCAAAGGAAAAATGACTAAGAAACCTTTCAATTTGGAAAGGGTAATAGAGCTGAAGAAGTAACACAACTTGTTCATATTGACCTTCGGGGTCTTATGAAGGATACAAGCTAGTGGGAGCTTTTGAGTAATAGACATTTTGTCTAATGACTACTCAAAATGCCGATTAGTTTATCTATATTTGGAGAAATCTCTGATATTACCAGAGAAACGAGTATTCAATGCTCATAAATAGGCTATAGCATAGTATTTGGAACTGATGCTCGGCCTACCTCTGAGTGAAATGATTTCACAAAAAGGATAAACTATAGACTGTCTTGTATCGTTATTGATATGCTACGATACACTGCTTAACTCAATTAAGATATTAGTTGCAAAATAACGGTTTAAATTATTATGTAATACCTGAGAAGTCTACCTAGAAGATGCTTTTGAATTTGTGGATAAATAGTGAATAACATTTACTCCACTTCCGCAAATAGAGGCATTTAGCATTTGTGCTTGAAGGTAGGACTGGAGATTTAGCATACACGTTCAGATGGTGATTGTTCGTGAAATATCTTAATGCAATGAGAAAATGTTGGTTATAAGATTCTTAAGATCGGAAAGTGACGGTTGAACTGTCACAGCCTTTCTTGAAGAATGTATAAATAACAACCTTGGACCTTAAAGTCTGATTACTCAAGGAGTTACTATCTGATTTAATCAGACAACATCCAACATTGGTTGTTGGGGAATACGTTGATAAATACTACTGAACCATATCAGAATGTCAATCCACCCAAATGCAGTGGGAGTATGGTTTATCCATTTACTCGCTGTGATTATGCAGACTTTACAGTCTACTGGGGGTGATTGATAACCTATGGTCTTTAGAAATGGCTGTATAGGATTCTGACAATAAGAGGTTGGTTTAAAGCCATATACCTGAAAATGGAGTTTTGGTACTCCATATCTATTCATATTCTTGTAGAACCACCTGAGTGTCTCAGACCCAATGAGAGTGATTGGATCTATATGAAGAGAGTCGAATGAATGAGAAAGTTTAACTTTCAGAGCAAAGCCAAGTGGTCTAGGGGTAATTCCCTGAGAACTAGATAGTTTAATAGGGGTGATGCCCTAAAACTCTCTCACCATTCAGCCTTGCTTGACTCTCTGTAAAGCAGAAAGATTACTAGGGGTGATGCCCTAAAAATTTCTTGCCATACAATGGAGCTTGAATTCATTCAGAACAGAAGGTTTTTAGCTTAAAGACAATGCCGGATACACTGCCTATGCTTTAAATGTGTGGGCTCGACCTGCATATTGATAAGTCTCTTGTAGACTGGAGAATCAATAATGGTAAAGTTGTAGACGTTATTGTTAATAAAAGATAACACTGCAACAGTTGGAAACAACATAGGTGTGTTATCTGAAGTCAAGAACTGACGAGCCAAAGCTTCTCTGAATCAGAGAAGTGGACTATATTCTTAGAATTTGATTCGGTCGAATTCATGAGAACAAGTTGTTGGCAATATCCCATCCATCTTATTGGTTAAAGATGATAATGCATTTTCGTATGCAAAATTCAACGAGAGGTTTCTACCCAACCCCTCACGGAATAATTCTCTTAGTCTTGGGATATAGAAAATGGGATAAATTCACTTTTGGATAGAAAGTCAGGTTATTAAAAGTCGATTAAAATCGAGTCTTGGATTCGATCATTGAAAGCAGTGTAGTGCATCCTCAAGTATCATTAGAGAACGAGGAATTGTATGCTTGTGCATTCGGGTGCGAACCTGAGTGTCATTGACTACACTGATTCTGATTTTTTTGTCGGATTAAGGATGATCATGAATCGATCTCAGACTCAGTGTTTACTCATTGTGTTGGAGCTATAGTTTGGAGCAATCCAGCACTGCCAATTTGACTATGTTAGTCAAATACATAGCAGCTTTTAGAGCCGCTAAAGAGGCAGTGTGGCTTGAGAAGTTCTTTGATAGATCGGGAAGTGATTCCAGGTCACGATGAGCCGATACCATTTTACATGCAAATGATCTTTGCAATAACAAGAGGTCAAAAGCATATTGAAAGTAAGTACCACCTGGTCAGACAGACCGTGCAAACAGGCGACGTATCGGTCCTTAAGATCGCCTCGAGCCGACAACCTAGCTGATCAGTTTACCAAGTCGTGTGGCATCTAATGTCACTGATAAGCGCTTGGCGGGTATGAAATTGGGAGATATGTCTCATCTGCTTTAGAGCAAGTGGGAGAATGTTGTGGATAGAAAGAATAAGGGCATGGTGCTCTAAAAACAATCATTGCTTGTCTTTACGGGCAAGTGGGAGATTGTTAGATATAGTGTGCCCGAAAGACAATTGTTGCTTGTCCTTACAGGCAAGTGGCAGATTGTTAGAAGTAGCGCCCGGAAGACAATTTATGTAATTGTTTTTAGAATTAATAAATGACAAATTTATTCTCATCTTATTACTTGCTTCGTGCTTGTAATTAATACACTACTGAAAACCCCAAGTCGTATCATATGTAGCCATATAACTTAGTGTGTGTCACACATGAGGATTAAGTTTATGGTGATACACTTGAACTATTAGTCCGTGCTGAACTTAATCAAAGTATGGGGTCTATTGATTAAACAACCATTAATGCGCCCAGAACACTTTATGGTGTGACCGTCTTATCCGGACCGTCGACATTGTTTGTCTAAGTGGGGCATTTATATATGATGAGAGTCATATAGGACTGGACCGATTTAATCTGACTTTCTCATATAATTCCGTGATTGAGAAATCTTATTAAATCACAAGATGATCATATATGGATTAACCTCAATCCTGAAGTGATTACAGACTCCTACTGGTTTCAGGATAGGGTTTGATGTGTTTGTTAAGGATCGCTAAGAGGCGCAGTCCGAATCACTTTCCCGTTGACACTATTCTGGAATGAGTGAGAAGTGTGTGTCTCATAGATACGGAATCCATTCCTTCCTGCGGGAATTAGAAAGACAATCCCCTTATTTGTTGATCCTAGACACTGATCGATCCTGGGAGTTCGTATTGGTCATAAACTAATTGATCACTAGTGGGTTAATGGTAAATAAGGATAAGGTGTAGTGAAGAAGGTTTAAGGAAATAATCCTACTTCAGTACGGATAGTCTATGGAGGGTTGGTTTGTATGAAATGATTATATCAATGGACAATTATCGACTCGAATCGACGTTTTGAGAATAAGTTATATCTATAATCGATAGAGTTTAGTTTCGGATTTATGGTGGCGTAATTCCGAAATTAATGAATTAAGTAGAAATATCATGTTCGATGAATATTTTATTTAATTTATTGTAGCTACTGATTATAGGTCCATGGTCCCCGGGTTGGCTCCTAACACGCGAGTGTTTTCTCGTTTTATGGAACCTCGAGATTAAATAAAATAGTTGGTATATTTAATGAATATGAAATATTATTTATTTGGTAAATAATATGTAAAATAGAAAAGACATTTTCTATTAAAAATAGTGACTAAAATGGCGCCACACACATGGATAATTTTAGGCGAAGAAATTTTTCTAGATTATGTCACATGTGTAATTAATTAATTATCTATTTGTTGGATAATTAATGGAAAATTAAGATATTGATTTTTTGGGAATTATCTCTTATTTTGTGGGAAAAATATATTTTCGTTATGGGAATAGGTTTTTGTGGTGTGAAAAGGATAACTCTGTTGACTAGTTATTTTCCTATATAAAGAGAGTTCCTCCTAACACAATTGACATTACATTATGGCGCCACTTTTAAAAAATATAAGAGAAAAATTAGTTTCTCGTTCTAGTCATTAAGAGAAGAAAAACCTAGGGTTTTTCTTGTGCATATTCAAGAAGGTTATACGGCTAGGATCAATGTCCACCAGTCGTCGCTAGGAGATACAATCCAGAAGACTACGGCTTCTCCCTTGGTCGATTTTATCGTCTCTCTCCGGTTTGGGTAAATCTACTAATCTTCTTGTAGAGATTAATTAGTTATGTTTCATATTGTAAATCGCTTATGGTTTCGCTCTGCTAAGATCGGGTGTCTCGATCGGTGCTACTACTTCTAGCACTGGGCGCATTAATGGTTGTTTAATCAATAGACCTCATACTTTGATTAAGCTCACCACGGACTAACAGTTCGAGTGTATCACCATAAACTTAATCCTCATGTGTGACACACACTAAGGTATATGGTTACATATGATACAACTTGGGGTTTTTAGTAGTGTTTTACTTATAAGCACGAAGCAAGTAATAAGATGAGAATAAATCTGTCATTTGTTACATAAATTGTCTTTGGGGTGCTACTTCCAACAATCTCCACTTGCCCATAAGGACAACCAACAATTGCCTTTCGGGCACTACATCTAACACATTCAACTCCACCACACTCTCACCTTCCTCCTTTTCCAACTCATCCTCACAAATACTAACAACCTCTTCATTTTTCTCTTCGACTAGTTCTTGTGCCTTCTTACGTTCGGCTCTCTGTTTGGCATCATCCGCCAGAAAATTCTCCCAAAATAGTTCATCTACCTTTTCCAATCTATCCCGCAACTCTTGCCTCCTACGTTCATCTTCCTTCTTCCATTTTTCCTGAAAAGCTTGCCTCCCTTGTTTAAAATCCTCAAAAAATGCTATGCACTCATGCTAGCAATTTATTATGTTGATCTGGGAGCTCATCTTGACGCCGTTGTTCCTCACTCCGATGTTCCTCTTCACGAACGCGTCTCACATAATAATCAAAATAAGGCAAATTTCTCACAATTCACTCGTGTTTATGCTCACTCATATAAAGATATCAACCATAGAACGATTCACAACAATGAGCAAACCTTAAATAAGATGCTGGCAGAATTCCCAGAATTTAAGCAGTGAATTTTCGTGCAGATTGTGATCAAACTACTTCGAATATGGTAAAATTCAAAAGACAAAAGTTTCAGAGAAGAGAGTTTTCTAAAGGATATCAAAAGTTCAGATTTTTTGGACTTATAAAAGTCGATCAACCAAGTGTTTCTCGAAAACTGGTGCAATCTGTCAGAATTTTCCAGATTGATAGCAGTGACTTAAGGTGCCTATTGCGATAAAACTACATCGAATTTGGAAAAACTCAAACGATAAAAGTTGTATATCTGAGAATTTTCTATAAAATCACCAATTTTAAGGAAATTGCGAGTCGTTTAACCCACAGAAAAAGAATTCGAACGAAGATTTACTACTGCTGTTTTTCTGGACATATTGTTTGGATTAATTGATGATTTTAGGCAGGATTATGTTGAATCTGGATTGGTTGTAATGATGAAAATTGTAGATCGAGAGGTGTTTGAGAAGTGGTACAAATTTCAGAATTTTTCGAGGGGTTTAGGGTATAAAACAAACTGAGATGAAAAAACGGGTCTGAAAAAAATTAGGGTTCTTGGGATGAAGGTTTAAAGATTTGAAGATCTTCAAGTTTTCCGGATAGGATTATGAATATTTGAAGAGTAATGGGTGTTCTTGGGAGGGGGTGGACGAAATTAATGAAAAAAAACAAAGAACTAAATTTTTTTCTTAATAATTTTTAAAATAAAGAAAAGAAAATAATTGGAATATTTGATACCTTAGTTGTTGTGCTCTGATACCAACTGATGTGATGCGTGCCCAGGAAGGTACTAAGGGACCAATGGAGAGCTAAGGGAACCTAGTCCTCAAAAATCCAGTCTTAGACCTAGGCCAAGAATAATACAACGTTTCGCTCGAAAAACGCTGATTCGTTCTTGAAGGGGTGGTCCTCTACGACAAAGAGAACGCTCACTCGCAAGTGATAAGATTAAGCCAAATCGACTTAACCAAGAGAAACTTCTCTCAAAATATTGATAATGATTTTCATAATTGATTGTCTTCTAAAATTACAAGTAGAAAGCCTTTATATAGGCAACAAAATAAAAGACTAACAAACTCCTAAGCAATGTGGGACAAATTACAAAGTAATTTTCGCCACTTTATTTCCTAGTGGGCCTAACTTGACTATAATAAGCCTAAATGGCTTTTATTTGCTGAAAATAAAGACTTAGCTCAATATACTAACATATAGGCAACTCCCCTAATGGGCTTTTGGCCTTTTACTACTTAAAACATCATAAAAGAACAGAAATAAATTAAATCAAGCCCAATAGGTCCAATAGACCTAATTGGACATAAAACTGGCGGCTTGGCCTTCTATCTTGGATCGATCCTCTTGATTCTAGGGTAATGGTGCATCCTCTTTCTTCTTGGACTGGATCACATCATCTGCCATGCCCATAACAAAACCATTGGCTAATATCACTGATGACAATTTATCATACCACGCTCAAGGCTCTTGTTTGGTCCATATAGAGTCTTCTTGAGACGATAGACATAGTTTGGGTGAAGTGTATACTCAAAACCCAGAGACTAGAGAACATACACTTCTTTGTCGATGAAACGGTTCAAAAATGCACTTTTGACGTCCATTTGATGGAGTTTTAATCCTAAGCCGAAGTACCATGAATTTTGATCAAGGTTGAAAATGCCAATGCATCAATATGCCACTTTTTTGTTCTGGGACGACCATGTAACCGAAATACCATATCCACATTCCCCGCCTTTCCATATGAGTCAATCATGACAGCGTAAGTACATTATCAGGCTCACACCCATAAGATGGCATCTTTTCAAAAAACTCCAATGCTTTCTCTCGAAAATTACATTGCCTAGCACATTTAATAATTGTAGAAAATGTAATATTATCAGTCTTAACTCCTCTCTCAATCATTTCCGCAAGCAATTTTTCCGCATTATGGAAGCCCTTAGCTTTCTGAAAAACTTTCAAGTTCATATTAAGCAATATCACCTCTCTCGAGGAAGTACTTAAGAACCAACACACCATGTCCAGGTTGGACATAGTATTAAGAATAATCACAGCCTTCCACCATTAGCCACCGCCTTAAATAACCTAGTAAATTTCTTTTGAAGAACAAAAACATTACTCGCAAAGCGTTGAAAATTAGTGGGGGTTTAAGCATTCATAACCATATTGTTTTTGAGATGTTACTGACTGCGTATTGAGGATATTATAAATACCGAATAATTGTTTAAGTATTTTCTTGTATTATATATATATTACTTGTTGCCAAAGATATGCCAGGCTTATAAATATTCTCTTGTACTCTCATATGCAATCAATGGAAAATACTTTGCTAAATACTCACATGGGCTTTTCTCTCCTTTTATAGGCCCACACTTGAGAGTGTATATTGAGATATAATGTTAATTATATACTTCCCATCAGCTTAAGCTTTTTGAAGAGATAGTATTTCAACCAAGAATTGAGATATAATGTTATAAATACTCTCTTGTACTCTCATATGCAGTCAATGGAAAATACTTTGATATACTAAATACAATACTCCGTCAATTGCTGCCCACCGTCCGACCTGGCAGCTCTACTAGCTATCAACAGGCTTTGAATGAGCCTTACTTAAGATTTTCAATACATGGAAAGGCACCTCCAATTGCGACAGTGGGTACGATATTCAATTTCTCCTTCTATTTGTCATATTGAACAGTTGAACCCACTCGTAATCACCGATTGGATGGACTTTTTTGGGCCTATTCCATATTGCGTTCCTTCTTCTTTACCAAATCTCTATATCCTTGATATCGCCGGAATCAACTTACTTCAAAAATAGCTAGAAAGAAAAGAAATTGAGTGTAAAATAAGGATTAAATAGACCATGACTATTTATTTTGTCCTTATTACACCAAAATTGACAAATGTTTTTTTTTTGAGTTGGCAAAGAGGATTAAAACCTAATAAATACCCTAAAATTTTTTTTACTAGAAAGGAAAGATTTTATTATAAACTAAAAAACACATTACAACCGGATCAACGCCAGGAAATAGGCGAACAAATTCCGAATCACCGCCAGCCTAGAGATGGACCAACCACAAGGAAACGAAAAATAAAGACATGGGAAACCCATATCGACCACATTCAACCTCGTTAGAGAGGATTTGATTTGGTAACATAATAAAATAGCCATTCTTGACCATAGCATATAGTGACTTAAACAAACCTACGAAGATAAACAACAACCCGGAAAACATGGCTATTACCGACCCGATCCGTAGCACATAGAACTAACATATATTACATACAAACAACAGTTAAAAACCAATACACCAAACCCAGGAACCACCAATCAGGATGCCGAAAAAAGATCTATCACCCCAGCAAATAACTCGGGCCGCCGGCAAGAGGGTGGAGAAACCAGATTCCGGTGACGGCGGCCTGGAAAACGGAACAGATAACAGAAATGCACAAGTCTTTCCCCATCAACAAGCATCGAAGTCTATAGCCTGATACCCATCTCTCTTGATACAAACCGCCGACGCACCGTGAAAGAACCATCTCCGGCCGGCAACCGGTTCTTCAAGCCAAAGAAAGATCCCAAGACCAAAAGCTGGATGTGAGTCTTTCTAATCCAAACGATACATAACAAAGAAGATCTCCGGCCAAAAACGCCGCCATCTTCGCCAGAAAACCAAGAGAAAAAGTCTCAGATCTTGATTTATTTAAGACGAAATAAAAAAGAACAAAAACAGATCTACATAAAGGAAATAAAAAAAACTACAATAGGAAGGAAGAGGACAGCCGGTACTGGCGGCTTTCGGTAGCCGGTGTCGGAAAAAGGGCAAACTTTAAGATGGTGAAGGCTGATGTTTAAAGGGTAGGCAGAGAAAAAAAAACTAAAGAGACACCGTAATTAGAACGTGTTTACCCTAAACCTTGATCGTATACTAGTAGGAAAACCCGTGCAATGCACGGGATAATGTAAAATTTCAAACTGAATACCAAATTAGAAATGACTACACATGTTCAACAAAAAAGCATTGTTGCAAGTTGAAATCATAGTGATTTACAGTTAAAAAGAAAGATGATGCATTGTATGTACACATAATCATTACATTTAATTCAATGTAGTGAATAAAATATTTCGGTCATAAGGTTCCAAGTCATCAAACTGTTTAGTTATTTTTTGTGCATGAATCGTGCTTCATCACACATTCAGTACATAAATATCCACAATTTTGTGAACGCCATTACATTGTAAACCTATGACGCCATGTACCGCATACTACGGCAGATTTTAGCTGGCATGATCTGTAGTCACACACAAAATACACCCTTAGCTACTGAAAATGCAAAAACAACTGAAAACAAACAAATACCAGTGCAGCCACAACATAACCAATCAGACCTGCCAGCACCAGGCAAGATGGATTTGGATGAATAGTATGATCTGTGTAACACCACCAGTTGAAAAATCAAGATTGTGAGCCTACAGAATCGAATACAACCCAAACATTGGGTACAACAGAATCATAATTTGAAAGATCATTGTGAATCATTATTTTAAAAAGGTTAAGTTACATAACAATGTAATGAATTTCAACAAACATTACCAAAACAGGGTGGAAAAAATAAACAAATAAACCAACTTACACAAACCATCTAAATTCCAAATGAGATAATATATACTATTGATGATAAAAACCATGAGTAAAAATGTGATAACGAAAAACTATAAAAGAGATTGGGCGAAATATTTTCCAAATACGTTAAAAAATAAGAGTAAAAAACAAAACAAAACAAAACTGAATAATAAAAATAATCAAAACAGAACCATTGTAAAGAAGTCATATGCCTCTTATATATTTCATTGTAAAAAAACCATATGCCTCCTGCCATTTTCAAATGACGTGTGGATTTTCACTTTATTTTATGGAGAAACATTCTGAGGGATGTGTATGTTTAGGAAGAGGTCATGGGTGAGCAGGCCGCGGATGAGTTTATATTGGATATGAGATTAGAAAGAACATGAAACATAGGTGTTTCAGGTCAATTCTGGGATTGCATCCAACAGAGAGGTCAACTGATTGAAAAATATTCTGCAATTTGTTGGTAGAAATTTGTTGAGCACATCAGACATGAAAGTAGCAATAAAAATGAAGCACTAATCATCAGGTGTCAGCTATAACATGCATGAAGCATTCTGACTGTCCCTCTTCTATCTCTCTGCATTGATTGGATCATTTCATAACCATTCTTAAAAACATATACCCAATTATAACCACAAAGGAAACTGGAAAAATAAAACATCTGAGATTCAGTAATGTGAACATATGAACAAAGACAATAACCAAATGACTACATAATAGTTATACCGTATTATCCTTTAATTGTTACATATGTAAATATCCAAAAATGAAAAAGAAAATGTGGTTGATGAACTAACCCCAAATACATCGAGATTCTGAGATGAGCATTTGATTGGAGAGAAGAACCCAATCCCCACAAAGTTGTGTATAGAATAATGTTATTGCTATTGGAAACAGGAATGACCCTACCTGCAAATAATAAACAACCAAAAGGATATTACTATAACTACTTAGATGATACATACTCAAAAGGCAAATAAGAATTTGCCCTAATAACAGTTCATAGGATGATACACATTACCATGTTTATACACAACGTTGGAGAGCAGAAACTCCATCTCCCAAAATCCTTTAGCACACCTTTTACTATCTTCATGATCATGTTTCTCACTTGACTCTGACACGAACAACACTGCCAATGTTAATTTAATAAACACCGGTGTATGGATGCATCACTTCTCCTCTCTGCCAATGGAAATCCTTTTAACATTGTATATGCAAAAAGTTATGAAATACGAAATAACACTTTGGTTGGTTAGTCGGAACGATAATATCGCAAAGGCACATTGTTTTTTTACATGTATTTTAGAAGTATGTGTTTGACCTTTTGCTCGTGAATAGTTGACTCAAGTATTTCATTGTTAAGTGGATAGTTAGCTCGATACTCGAATCAAGTCGAGTTTGGGTTTGAGTTGATTCAAAACCCACCCAGTCAAGTTTTGGCTTGAGTGGTACTCATGAATAGCGTGTGGCTCCTTTATTAACTTGTTAAACAAATCGGACAAGTGAAGTTCATTCCGGTTTTCATACTTACAAAGAACTTGTTAACGAATACAACAATGTAAAGTTAAGAGTTGAGGTGGTTCTTTTCTTCTTTGTTTTTCTTTTCATTGAATGCTAACGAATACAACAATGAAAAGTTAAGAGTTGAGGTGGCTAGCATTCAATGAAAGGAAAAACAAAGAGGAAAATAAACCCAATTGATAGAGAGATGATGACTGTGAGAGGGAACCATTGCAGCGAAAAATGGGAAGAAGAAAAAAAAGAAGAGAAATTTAACTACCTTTTGACCAAAAGCTGATCTTGTTTGAGTGCTGTAAAAGCCATCGCACAGTTCCGAATGAACATGTCCATTTCAAAGCCAATTAAAGAATGGAGGATGGAAAGTATCATTCCTCACATGAGCATTTGAATCCAATTCTCCGAAACTATTCCTGCATTTTCAACAAATCTTAGACTCAGACTTAGGTTCAATATATATCATTCCCTCTGTAATATACCCTGTCAGATCTTGTGTTGGATGCGTGATATATCTGGCCAATAAGGGGGATATTACAATAAGGTGATGCAAACATAGAGCACTCTTTCATTGTGAAAAATAATCACAATAATTCAAATTACCATCATTGAGCAAGGTCGAAATCGAGAATGGTATCTATCTCGGTGTGATGAATGATATGAATCATAGTGGACAAAACGCAGTGGTGATGGTCCAAACGCTGATCCACTTGTGCTTCGAGATGGTCCAATCACGAGGTCACAAAAGAGGAAGTTCGAGGAAGCGTTGAAGAATCTCGTTTTGGCAACTTTCAAAGAACACGTTGGGCTTCTCAAGAATGAAGACTTGGCCATTTTATCCTATTTATCTTGTAATTGGGGTTAATGGGCCAATTGGGGAACTATTTCTATTTTTAGCATTATTTCCATTTTTGTTGATATAAACCCAAATTTCAACCTAGAAACCATTTCCTTTGGTTTTGTTTGAACCAAATCCCAAAAACCTTTATCCAAGACCCTCTAAGAAGATCCATGAACCCAAACCATTTCCATTACTTTTTAAAACCAGCCCAAAATACAAAACCATTTTCCTCTTATTTTTGGGAAAGTCCAAAACTGAATTTATGCTACTTTATGTTGTTGAGACCAGCCCAAAGCCCACTCTACTCAATATTGGTGTTTTTGGAAAGTGTGTATTAGTCCCACATTGGTTTTGCAACTTTACTTCCATAGATTTGCAGCCTATATAAGGCATATGATTGTACTTGAAAACTTAGACCATGTTTGAGTGATAATATATATATTTTGAAATTCAGTGATTGAATTTTGTGAGTTAAATACTTTGCCTTGTTGATTTGGTATCGTGTCTAACTCGAGAACTTATCAAAGATCTGAGCAATCTTTGTGCGACGTTCTCAGCTTAGGGAGTCCCGAAGTGCTGATTCTTAGGGATAATCTAGGTATTGCTCATCCTTCAAACGTGTTCTTCCCTTGATTCCTTAATCTAGATCAAATATTCACATCAATTGGTATCAGAGACTAGGTGATTAAGGTATCAAATATCTCTTTTTTCTTTCTTTAATTTCGTTTTCTTGTTTTTGTTTCTTTATTTTCGTTTCTTCAAACAAAACAAAACAAAAACGCTGCAATTTTTTTTTCTACTCTTTTACCTTCGAAATTGTGTGTTTCTCGTTTGTCTATATGCTATTTTGCTTGTGTTCTTCATAAATTTTCAGAAAATATATCAAGCAAAAAAATAAATAAATAAACCAAAACACATTGCTGACTGTTCCTCTTCTTGCATGATCTTCAAGTTATTCCTATAACTTTTGCAGCCATTTTTTTCAGCCTGCTTCCCACGGCTGTTCTTGTTCATTGTGTAACTCCCATCCTTTCTTATTCCACTTATTAAGTTGCATTCAAGGTGTTAATTATATCTAATCTTGTATCAATTATTACTCCATCATTACCTGAGTGTAGTAAGTGCTGAATAGTAATTAGAGTTATATTACCTAGTTGTGACGTCTACATTTTGCTCAGTTTTTTGATTTCTTTGACGGTTGACACTTACCTAAGGCACGAGTGAGGGTGAGTGATAAACACGAGAGAATTTGTGAGCAATAATGGCCGAACAGGAGGAAACAAATTGGGAGGGTAGGTTCCGTCTTCATCAAGAGGCTGTTAATGGTAATATGACAACTCGTTTTGAACAACTTCAACAAACCATTGCGGATCAAATAACTGAAATGTTCCAACAACATGGTCTTGGAAACGGTGGAGGTCGTGGACGTGGTAGAGGTAATAGGGGTCGTGGTCATATGGCTGGTCGTGGTGATGTTGGGTGACGTGGTGGTTTTGGTGGTCGAGGTCATGTGGAGGCTGATGACTATAATGACATAGCTGATAATTTTGAGCATGAGGATTATGCACGTGTGCAAGATGATAGTATGCGTTGCCTTAAGTATAAGATACCTTCATTTGATGGTAAATCTGATCCGGGTAGATATCTTGAGTGGGAAATGAAGATGAATCAGATTTTTGCGGTTCATGATTATAGTGAAGCGAAGAAAGTTAGGATTGCTACCTTGGAGTTTACGGGTTATGCGATGAGTTGGTGGCATAGCTTTCAAGAGAATCGTCGACGTCGGGTGAACAACCAATTAATTCGTGGACTCTTTTGACCGAACATATCGCGTATCAAATGGGTCCCTAATCATTATTTTCGGGACCAAGGTTTTAAGTTGCAACAGCTTATCACGATGGGAAATCGGTTGAGGATTTTTACGAGAAAATGCAAGTTACAATGCTTGGGCTAATATTATTGAACCGTAAGACGTAACCTTGCGGCGCGCTTTATGTGGTCTTGAGATGATATAGCGAGCCAAGTTGAACTCCAAAACTATCAAACTTTAAGTGATATGGTTAATGGCGCATCGATGGTGGAACGTAGGCTTAAGAACCGGCGTGAAGAGAGAGCCAAAGTTAACCGTCCCTTTTGGTTATCGCGGCTCATTTACGCCTTCTTTTCAACAAGGAGGTTCAACTTAGTTCATCTATTTCATTTTAACAAACGGTTGAAAGTTCTACTCGTTCTACTGAACCATAAATCCAAGTTATCCGAGATTTTGACACGAAATAAAGGCAAGGCTGAAGTTGGACGTTCTCGGGATATTGAACGTTTCAAATGCAAGGGCAAGGGACATTATGCAGCAAATTGTCCAAATAAACGTACCATGACGATTTTGGGGCAGCCTTTACCTCGTGATGACTATGAATCTCATTCGGAGGGTGATGAGGATGATGATGCTGCATTGCGAGATGACAATTTAGATGCGCATGCTACACTCGATTATGGTGCTTGTTATGTGATTCGAAAGACTTTGGCCATTCGTACAAAGTTGGACGAGTCAATTCAGCGGGAAAACATTTTTCAGTCCACGTGTGGCATTGTGGGGCGCACTTGCAACTATATCATCGATTCGGGGAGTTGCGCGAATTTGGTAAGCCAAACACTTGTTAAAGATTTTACTATTGTTGTTTTACCGCATCCCCACCCGTATAGTTTGCAATGGATGAATGATGTGGCTGATGTACGTGTGGCTACCCAAGCACTTGTTAAATTTCGTGTAGGTAAATTGGTGGATGAAGTATTATGTGACGTCGTACCATTATTTGTTACTCACTTGTTATTGGGGAGACCTTGGCAATACGATAGGGCTGCATTGTATAATGGTCGTTTAAATACATGGAGTTTGCATTTACATAGTCATACTATTACTTTACATCCGATGACACCGGCTCAAGTTCATTCCAAACAACTGCGTATGGCTACTTCTCGACATGCTGCTGTGTTTAGTGAGTAAAAAAATGATAAAGAGGGAGAAAAAGTCGAAAATAAGCGAGTTGTTCCGGAGAGAAAAACAAATGAGGGCGCTTTATCTCACTTTGAGGGCAAAAGAAAAGTCGGAAATTTAAGTGTGAGGGAGGGTGTTCTCGTTCCAAATGAGGGAGTAAAAAGGATGGTGCAGCTGCGTGAGGGAGTGGGAGCTTCAAAACACGAGGGTAAAATAAAAGTTGAAAAGAATGTTGGTAAGGGAGTGAAGCACAATTTTCTTGCCAAGTCTAGTTTAATCACTAAGACTATAAATGGTGGGCAATTCATTTTTCTCATTTATTTCAAGGCATTCGACCCCTCTCCCCATTGTTTACTTACTATTTCTGATTTGACATCTTCTCTCCCGAGTGTTGTATGTTCGGTTTTGCAGGAATATGCTGATGTGTTTCCGGAGGAAGAACCGAGTGGTTTGCCACCACTACGTGGTGTGGAGCATCAAATCGACTTGATTCCAGGTGCTACTCTTCCCAACCGACCAGCCTATCGGGCCAATCCTACGGAAACAAAGGAAATTCAACGACAAGTGGCGGAGTTGTTAGAAAAAGGCAAGATCCGTGAGTCTTTAAGTCCTTGTGCCGTACCCGTCATTGTGGTTCCTAAGAAGAGTGGTGAATGGCGGATGTGCACCGACTGTCGTGCAATTAATAATGTCACGGTAAAGTATCGCTATCCTATTCCTAGGTTAGATGATATGCTTGATGAGTTGCATGGTAGTAAGTATTTTACTAAGATTGATTTGAAAAGTGGTTATCACCAAGTACGTATTCGTGAGGGTGACGAGTGGAAAACAGCCTTTAAAACTAAGTTTGGTCTTTATGAGTGGTTGGTTATGCCATTCGGGCTTACAAATGCCCCTTCCACGTTTATGCGTTTAATGAATGACGTGCTGTGTGAATTTATTGGTCATTTTGTGGTAGTTTATTTCGATGACATACTAATTTATAGCACCACACTTGATGATCATGTTGCACATTTACAAGCTGTTCTTGATACACTTAGGCGTGCTCAGTTGTATGCTAACCTTAAGAAATGTGAGTTTTGCTTGGATCGCATTGTTTTTCTTGGTTTTGTGGTTAGTGACAAGGGTGTTGAAGTTGATCAAGAAAAGATTCGGGCAATCAAGGAGTGGCCTGCACTTAAAAACGTGGCTGATGTTAGGAGTTTCCTTGGCTTGGCTAGCTTCTATCGGCGGTTT
The DNA here is from genome assembly GCA_026214975.1 of Gentiana macrophylla. Taxonomy (NCBI): domain Eukaryota; kingdom Viridiplantae; phylum Streptophyta; class Magnoliopsida; order Gentianales; family Gentianaceae; genus Gentiana; species Gentiana macrophylla. The sequence continues at coordinate 67,493,182 of CM047808.1, read as the reverse complement.
GTGAAAGATTTTAGCACCATTGCTGCTCCTTTGACCGAGTTGGTGAAGAAAAATGCAGCCTTCATTTGGGAAGATCGTCACAGGGAGTCTTTTGAAACTTTAAAGCTTAAACTTATTTCAGCACCTATTCTTGCTTTACCCGACTTTGATAAAATGTTTGAATTAGAATGTGATGCATCGGGTGTTGGTGTGGGTGGTGTTTTAATGCAAGAAAAGCGACCTGTGGCATATTTTAGTGAGAAATTAAAATGTGCTCATTTGAACTATTCCACGTATGATAAGGAGCTTTATGCTTTGATTCGTTGTTTGCAAACTTGGCATCATTACCTTAGGCCTCGTGATTTTATTATTCATACGGACCACGAGTCTTTAAAATATCTTAAGGGTCAAGGTAAGTTGAGTAAACGACATATCCACTATATTGAGTTCATTGAGTCGTTTCCTTATGTCATTAAGTTTAAGAAGGGTAAGGAAAACATTGTTGCGGATGCTTTGTCTAGGCGTTATTCCTTGATTACATCTTTACAAATTAAGTTGCTTGGTTTTGAGAGTATTAAGGATTTATATGCTAATGATGTCGACTTTGGTGATATTTTTGCTAAGTGTCCTTCATCTACTTTGCCTGATTATTCTGTGCATGGTGGTTTTCTTTTCAAAGGTGATAAGCTGTGTATTCCTATATCGTCCATGCGTGAATTATTCTTGAGGGAGTCTCATGGGGGTGGTTTAATGGGACACTTTGGGGTAGATAAGACTTTGGATATGTTGCGCACACATTTCTATTGGCCACGTATGAAAGCTGATGTGATTAAATTTTGTGCTTCTTGTATTGTGTGTAAGCATGCTAAATCCCGTTTGCAGCCCCATGGTTTATACACTCCCCTACCTATTCCCACATCTCCTTGGACCGACATTTCCATGGACTTTGTGTTAGGTTTGCCTCGGTCTAGGAGTGGAAAAGATTCTGTGTTTGTGGTGGTGGACCGTTTTTAAAAAATGGCTCATTTTATTCCATGTACCAAAACTAATGATGCATCGTATATTGCTGATTTGTTCTTTAGAGAAATTGTACGTTTGCATGGTGTTCCACGAACGATTGTGAGTGATCGTGATACTAAGTTTGTGAGTCATTTTTGGAGGGTTTTGTGGATGCGTTTGGGAACTTACCTATTATTTTCTACTTCTTTTCACCCACAAACTGATGGGCAAACGGAGGTTGTGAACTGTGTGTTAGGACAACTTCTAAGAACTATTTTGAAAAGTAATTTAAAGAATTGGGAGTCTTGTTTGCCTTATGTGGAATTTGCTTATAATCGTGCTAAACATTCAGCTACTCAGTACGCCCCATTTGAGCTTGTTTATGGCTTTTTACCGGTCGCCCGTTTGATTTTGTTCCTCTTCCTCCTGGTTCGCAGTTAGCTTGGATGGAGAAGTAAAGGCTGATCTTGTGAAAGCGTTGCATCAAAAGCGGGCTGAATGTTGAAAAAGCAACCGAGAGTTACATGAAGCAAGCAAACAAGGTCGCAAGGAGCCGATTTTTTTACTGGAGATTTGGTGTGGCTACACCTTCGCAAAGAGAGATTTCCACATCTCCAAAGTCAAAGATGAATGCACGTGGTGATGGTCCTTTCCAAGTGCTTGAGAGGATAAACAACAATGCCTACAAACTTGACATACCTCGAGATTTGGAATATTTCACCTACATTCAACGTGGCGATTTGTCTCCTTACGATGCTTCTTTTGATCTGAGGGACGGATCATTTCCATCCGGGAGGGAATGATATGAATCATAGTGGACAAAACGCAGTTATTGATGGTCAAAACGCTGATCCACTTGTGCTTCGAGATGGTCCAATCACGAGGTCACAAAAGAGGAAGTTCGAGGAAGCGTTAAAGAATCTCGTTTTGGAAACTTTCAAAGAACACGTTGGGCTTCTCAAGAATGAAGACTTGGCCATTTTATCCTATTTATCTTGTAATTGGGGTTAATGGGCCAATTGGGGAACTATTTCTATTTTTAGCATTATTTCCATTTTTATTGATATAAACCCAAATTTCAACCTAGAAACCATTTCCTTTGGTTTTGTTTGAACCAAATCCCAAAACCTTTATCCAAGACCCTAAGAAGATCCATGAACCCAAACCATTTCCATTACTTTTAAAACCAAACCCAAAATACAAAACCATTTTCCTCTTATTTTTGGGAAAGTCCAAAACCGAATTTATGCTACTTTATGTTGTTGAGACCACCCAAAGCCCACTCTACTCAATATTGGCGTTTTTGGGAAGTGTGTATTAGTCCCACATTGGTTTTGCAACTTTACTTCCATAGATTTGCAAACTATATAAGGCATATGATTGTACTTGAAAACTTAGACCATGTTTGAGTGATAATATATATATTTTGAAATTCAAAGGATTGAATTTTGTGAGTTAAATACTTTGCCTTGTTGATTTGGTATCGTGTCTAACTCGAGAACTTATCAAAGATCTGAGCAATCTTTGTGCGACGTTCTCAGCTTAGGGAGTCCCGAAGTGCTGATTCTTAGGGATAATCTAGGTATTGCTCATCCTTCAAACGTGTTCTTCCCTTGATTCCTTAATCTAGATCAAATATTCACATCACAGAACCCTTGCGTCTCTCAAAACGTCCAACACGCTCATATTTAGTAGCCAATTCAGTATACATATAACCGGGATAGATAGTCTTCCGGGCACTTCCTCATGTGCAGCAGACCTGGATTCACGATTAGTTCTTCAAATTTGAGGATATTCTGTCAGCAATATTTCATTTCAAGTCCATTGGAGATAATAATCTAGCAAACGAAAGGCTTACCATCAATCTGAGTCAACTATGAGACCAGTTTGAATATATGAGCCTTCATTACCTCAGCACTCTCAACACAACACCTTGTTCTTTGCCTAATGAATGGCTCCCTAAAAAAATGAATTGGAAAACAATACTTTCACCAAGATTATATCAAAATTAATTGGATCAAAATACTTTCTCCAAAACTGATATCAAAACCAAATACTGTCGAGATATAAGAGTATTACCAATTCGAGCATAAGTTCCTTCCGAGACGGGGATGCTGGGATCAAAGCTTTTCCTCTGGTTGTTACTTTTGTTTCAGCAGCAAGAAGAAAATAATCAATTAATATAACAAAACCACTATCTTTTCAGAGTGTATTGTTGGGTTATGAAAACAGAGAGAGAAATCTCACTTGTATAAGTCGTAACCAGTAGAAAGAGGAGATGCACTTGAAGGTACGATAGCCTTTTCATAAATCTTTTTTATTCTGAGAAAAGAGGCTGTAGCAGGGCCTTGAGAGATGAAACCATTGACATGGTCGAGTTTCTAGATTTTGGGAGATGGTTCTTGAATCTAGGTGTTGATTTCTTCAGTCATATAGAAGAAAGTGAGTACATAAATGCGTAACTGCGTTTGTGAAAGAGTGCAGTTCCTGAAAGGGGATCTGCATTTGCAGAAGATATGAGTTTATCGGAAAGCAGTTATGGTGGGCTGCAGGGAAGTTATCAAAAAATAGAATCGTGGGGAGTGTGGTGCAATTAATTTTTTTTGCAACTAATGCATGGTTTTTTTATTTATTGTTTTTAGGGAAAACCGAATCAATTGGTCAAACATATGTCAATTGAGAGTTTTTCACACTTAAATATTAATATAGATATATATATATAATAAATTGAAAAATAAAAACCCGGAGAAACAGGTTTGGTGGCCGAGGATAGAGTAACGGAAGATAAAGGCAAAAGTACCCAAAGGCAGAACAATATTACCGAGAGTCTGGAATTTTGATGGCATTATTCTCTATTTATCAACCCTTATCTTCCTCAGTTCCCATGGTTGCTCTTTCGTTGAATAGTTCCGTCGCCTTCTCCTCTACATGTATCCAAAGGCCACATGGTAAAGTTGTTTTGACGTCTTCTTGTTGGAATCATGCTGGAATTCTTCTAAAGCGCAGCCAGATGAGGAGTTTACAGGTGGTGCGGATGGCTCCTGAGGACGAGAAAACGACTAGGCGTTCTTCTTCGGATTTTGCTACCGTAAGTAATACCACACCCTTCTCGACCAATCTGTATACCTTTTTAACCTAATCTACACATTATACTTATTAATTGCCTGATTAATTGTGACTTTGCTCTTCTTTCACTTTGTATGTGAGATTTCGTTTCAATTGTTTAAGGTATTGCACAGTGCTTGGGAAGCTCTACACTCAGTTTAGTTGGAATTGAGGAATTAATCTGTTGTTGCAAAGGGAAATCTAGTGTTGAAACATGTTAAAATTGAAAATTACATTGTTGTATTTAGTTTATAGACCAGGGGCGTCCTTTGAAAGAATGTAATCAATCTTAATCGTCAATACTGTTTTTGGAACTTGTCAAAACTTGAGAAACTAGGAGATGGTATATCCTAGTTTATTTTGGTCAAAAAGAGTCAAAATTGATTTTTTTTTTGAAGGGTAAGGAATTTATAGGATTATTATTAACAAGAAAAAATAGTCAAAGTCTTCCTATTGTCAAATGAGTGCCAATGAGCTCAATTCACAGAGAATAAAACTTGAGAAACATGGGAAGAAAGGTGAGAAGTGCGGTAAGATTTCTAGAACCTAATTTTAGTACTTTTTCCATTTCGGGATTAGTAAATTATTTAGTGATACATGGATGTTTGATGCTAATAATTGATTAATTTGAGTAAATCACTTGGCTTGAAAAGTGAAGATTTAAGAGGCAGGAGGTTTTCTTACACTTAAGGATATATATTCATGATTTGAATTGCTTACTTAGTGATTTAAAATGCTAGTTTTATTGTTGAAAAAGCCGGAAAATGATTTGCTCTGTTTAGTTTAAAGTATAATAAATAGTGTTGAAGTACCTATGTATTCCTACACTTGGTTAAAGCTTGTGAATGATGCATGACATGTATTTGATAAAATGTCACTATGACAAAGAATGAGTTTAATGAGCATCTCATGAAAAGTATTGAAGGATCTATGTAGTCTTTGAATTGTTAATGTTTGTGAGTAATACATGACAGTGTTTGAAAAAATCTCATTATGATGAAAATTGAGTAAGAAGTGTACCTAATAAGGCTTGTTACTTTGTGTTTATGAGTAGAGTTTTAGTCGACGCTGCCGATAGTCTTGATTACGGCATAGTCTACGACCCATATACACGGGCAAGAGTTGTGTGTTTGCCCGCCCAGTGAATTTATTCGTGAGAACTTCCAGGCCCACCCTTGGGATTTATAAGAGTGGATGGACTATGTCTGTTGATCTCTTTGAGGCCCCTCCATGGGATTTATACGTGGAAAGCTGTACTTGTAAGACCTAGTTACGAATGCCTAGAAGATGAATAAGAATGTATATTGTGACCAGTTGCATTAAAAGGATTAATTATTATCATATCATAGGATTGTGGTATTTTTATTAAAAAGAGGCATATTTGTTTAAGTAGTTTCTTGGTGAGACTATATTATAACCATATTGCATCAATTTTTTTTTTTAAAGGAGTAGACATGCTACATTGTTCATCAAAGAAGAATGCTTGTAGGCATAAAGAGTTTGATAAAGACTCGTGTTCACTTTAACTGGGTGTGACATGAGGTTTTCCATGTATGCTTAATTGTATGTTGATTTCTTTATTGAGTACTTTTGAGTGCTTAGCCTTTTCTACCTATTTCTTCCCACCATTTAGGTGATGAGCAGGTACGTAGGAAGATGCTTGAAGGCTTTAAAGATGCTTTTTTGTGTTTGTAGCAATGTTAAGCTACTTTTGGTAAAAAGGGCTTAGAAGCCATATATCTTGGTTTATGTTTTAAATTTGATGCTTATGATTGTAGACATGTTTATGAGATGTATTAGTGGATACTTCATGGGTCCACTGGTTGTCTAGTGTTGGACTTAGTTGATCACTTTATTTTGATTATCTAGAGTTTATGACATGGAGTTGTTGGCAAACAGGGACCGCCTAGTTTGTAGTTATGGCTTGGATATGTCAACTTTTAGGGGAGGTACTGTCCGTTTCGAAATTTCATTATGAATGACTAATGTATATTACTTGTTTTAAGTTTTTAATGCTTAGAAGTTCGAAGCTTACATGCTTTGTGGTGTATGGATTTCGTGGCATGACCGAAACGATCGTACCCGTGTTTTAGCGGGGTTTTTGGAGCGGGGCGTTGCACCTAATATATGTAGTATACTCATTAATTTGTGGATTCATTGTGACTTTGTTCTTGTTTCAATTTGTATGTGAGATTTTGTTTCAAGTGTTAAAGAGAGATATTACACAATGCTTTGAAACCTTAACACCCAGTTTACTTGGAATTGAGGAATAAATCCGTTGTTGCAAAATGAAAACTTGTTAAACTGAAAATTGCTTTGTTGTATTTAGTTTATAGACCAGGGGCATCATTTGAAAGAATGCAATCAATCTAAATCATCAAATACTGTCATAAAGAAACTTGAGAAACTAGGAGGGTAGATCCTACACTTTTTGATGTCAGACAGAAGAATATAATTCCATCACCATGTATCAGAAATGTGTGTATGTTCTTGCTCTGGTGTTCATTGTTTATGCCTATACGTGTGCTATAGATTGTAAGGTAGCTTGCTTTTGAAATGTTTGCAGGATGGTGGAAAAGGCAAAGAGCAAAAGTGGACCGAGGAAGGCTCAATCACTGAATCACTTCCAAATGGCATGTTCCGTATTAATTTAGATAATGCCGGAATGGTTTTAGGTTATATTTCTGGGAAGATCCGACAGAGTTTCATAAGGATACTACCGGGAGATAGAGTTAGAGTTGAGGTGAATCGTTATGATTCGACTCGAGTGCGTATAATTTATCGTCTCCGCGACAAGGTTTCAAAGGATTAGGCGATATGGACCTTTTTATCTTAGGAATGTTAATCAAGATGATTATGAAGAAACCACAACTCCGTTTTCCAAACGGACCCGACTTCCAAGAATTATATTCAAATGTACATGCATCCCTTGAGTTCTGGTGTTACTTCTTGTTGGCTCTATGAATGGTCTTATTGTATTAATAAAATACTATCTTTGATATAAACATCTGAACACTGATATTGCCCATGTTCTTTCTTGAAAGCCTAAGGTGGTTGTAAGTGTCATTTCATGCAAAAAAATGTTCCTACAATGGCAAATTGGTTACTGGCTGGATTTTTGTTACTTTGGATGTTCAGCTGTTTTCTTTGAGCCTCGTTCTGACAAACTTTTGTGCTCATTGCAACAATTATTAGGCTTATTGCAATATATATATATATATATATATATATATATATATATATATATATATATATATATATATATATATATATATGTATGAGACTGGAGATTTTACCCTACCCGGACTGCTTGCTGTCGGATTCGTTGCCTGGGAGCTTACAGGCAGTTGTTTCCATCTGGAGGACATGGCTGATTACTTATTTTATCTTGATTAGTTTCTGTGTCAGTAATTAGGTACATTTTCTTATCTTGCAATTCTTGTAACGACCCACTTCCGACCCCTAGGTCCACTGGAGCCATTTTAGGAGCAGGTTGCGAGACTTTCGCATCGACCTCAATAAAATACCACAAATCCCAAATATTGATATAAATCCATCAAAACACTTGCGACATTTCACTAACTAGTTACATCAAGAATTACAACAAATAGAATCCCAAATTGATTAAAATCCACAACACGAACCATGTCATCAAATTTTCTAAAGCAAATCCGCAATGTAGTGATTTGATAAATATCACTGCTCCTATTTTCCCATCCCTAAATTTCTTTGTGTATTTTATTTAGAAAGAAAAGAAAAGAAAAGACAGAAGAGATATCATCGTCAGCAAAAACGTTGGTATGAGCCATGTGCGTTAGTGTTACATTTAAGTACAATAATAATATATAATGGAAAACAAAGAATACACCGATCGATCATTATCTAAACCGTGTCTTTGTGGGACAATCATTACTCGAATTTACTAGATGTTATCATTAGATTACTTGACACCGACTTGGCCTAGCCGATGAGTCAATACCAACCGAACTCCACACGTGAACACGATTTACTACCGCACTCCAACAAGCAAGTTTTTGCCTGAGTACTCCGGCAGATTGTCAGGGAAAGGATTCACCTTCGCCCAGTGAACCTCCCAAAGGGCTCCAGCCAACCCCACTGCCCTCCGAACCATGACACAATCGTCAGCCCTTGCTTTCCCGATCATACACATGAAATATTGGGGAATTTTTGGTACCATTACTCTAGGACTGTCGATGAGCCAAAGTCAAGAGACCCCGAGACCGGTGACTAGCCGTTCTGCGGTGCAGTAACCTTAACTCAACTAGTCGCTTAGAGTTCTGCACTGCACACGCAATGCAATCAAGCAAGCAGGAACAAGTGTTGAATATCATAACATGAAATGATCGGGCATACATGTCATGATAAACCTTATAAAATATATGAAAAACAATATTTTAAAGAGCATTAAGAGTTTATACAATGAAAAATACGTTGGCACCAAAATAATCAGACTGTCGACTAAAATAACATGTGGAAATGATTATTCTATCGAAAGAAACAAATTGTTGAAAGACACTCTTTGGCTTCCACCGGAATAAAACTCACAACTTATTTATGAAACAAAAAAAAAATCAATATCCAATAAGTATTCTTTTGAAAGTAAATTGATAAGAAAACACACTTTTACTTGTATTGGAAAATAAAACTCTTATTTGTTTAATAATAAGACATTTTCTATTACCGAAAATAAGATCTCACAAGTATCATATTAAAAATAAATTGAGGAACACACATTAATTAACTTTTATGAAAAAAACAACTCAACACCCCAGTCTTACGGATATTTCATCAAATTGCACCCTTTTCTAAACCCTTAATTTACTTGTAATGAACTTCCATGCGTTGTTATGGCAATGGCCCATCTTCTTTCCCGTCGACTTTTCTCAGTCTATCATTTATATTTCTCTAAAAGCAGTACTTGGTTCTTTCACTAGCCTATCACTGATATATATGCATGTTTGTTCGCGGCGACAACGGCTTTATCAGAGTGAGGTCGGTAACGAATGGCGAAATTTGGGAGAAGGTTTCATGTGGCTGGATGATGAAGGAGGATGGTTGACGGTTCACGGTTGTGATTCGGTGGTGGATATGGCTACTAAACGTGGTAGGAAATGTGGTGATTGTGATTACATGACCTTCGCATACAACGGCTGCCTGGCTGGCAACTATAGATGTGGTGGTTTATAGCAGTAGAAATTATGATATTGAAAATGATGAAGAAGGCTTTAAGGGTATGGGTTTATATATAGTGCAAGGTTAGATTAGATTCATAACGTCAGTCCCTTAATTTTCAGCAATTCTATCGGGGCTAATTACTTACTGTGTAAATTAGCATGTGCAAGAAAGTATTGATTTAAAGGGTATATATATTTAGATAATTATATAACTAATTGTTATCCACGTTTCTTTCTAGACATTAGCTAACCGTTAATAAACACCTTCCTATGTGTACCCACATATATACATTAATTATCCGATGGGTGCAAATAAGTAATATTTGTTTTAATGAGAAAAAAAATGGAACTCGGCCTATACTTATGAATAATAATAGATTAAGAAATTGGGGTGCTACACGAGTAGTTGTTCACTTGAATCTCTGTTAAATTAATTTTCTGGCTGAACTTTGGTGTTAACGTTCAACCTGTAAATTCTGCTATCTCATACGTACAATTTAATATTTAAGCGTGTATTTCTATTACATATTAAAGTTGTCACAAATTTTACAATGGTTCTGGACCAAATCCTACTTGGTGTGCCAAACCAATAGGATTTTAATGTTTTGTGGTGGTCCCCAATGTTTAAAAATCAACACTCAATCATGTTTCTCCAAATCGATGACATGGTGGTCCAATTATTTGGTCCAGGACCACCATAAAACTATTGTAAAGTTGTACATCTAAGAGATTTAACCTGCTGTACTAACACCATATTGAGTAAATTATTATGTGTGCTCGTTTTTATTGATATCAAGAAACTGTTATAGTCAAGTAATTTTAAGTTAAATAATTATTTTGTTTGAACTCAACATTTATGATCAATCAAAGTCAAATCCTTATTGGAATAAATTGTAAGTAATATATATCTCTATCACCTAGTACTTTAGGAACAATACGTTAACCGGTTAGTTCTTCCACCTAATTTGGTTTAACAGCTTCCTAAGTAGTTGGAACTCTGTAATTAATTAGAACCCTTAATAAAGTTTGAAAAAGCTAAAGTAAAATTTTAAAAGGGTATATATCCTATTCACCCCCCTCTAGAATATACTATTGCGCATATACGATCCAACACAGGTAAATCTGGAGTTCGAGGAGGACTTTGATGATGACGTTTAAAGACGCCGGTGTTGAAGAGTTCATTTATTTATGTTTTCATTGATTATTTTAGACTTGCTGTTTTGTTGGAAATTGTGTAATTCCTTTTAGTATACGTTTGGAGGTTTTATCGTACGTTTTGGTTTTCGTTTGGTTTCCTTTTCGATGTAATAAATATTACATTTCTATCTTTAGATATTGAGTTTCTATTTTTGGATGTTTGGAAAAAAATTACCCGAGTCTTTTTGCTTCCGTTTTGCTTAACTTAATACGACGAAGTAGAGGCTTACGGATAAAATGAACTTTATTTTATTTTATACGTGCCGAGCGTTCTTTTTTCGGAAAAGGACTCGGTGTCCGGGAATAGGGCGTTACAGTTGGTATCAGAGACAAAGAGTCGTTTAGGCTTCCTTCCTAAGATAAGATCTCTTTAGACCACAAAGTAACATTCTAATCCTTCCTGATCTTTCAGAATATTAGGTAACCTCAGAGATACTCGTGTTGATAAGTTTGGAATCGGAAGTTCTTGGGCCAGCAAGAAGTGAGTGGTTTGGTTCAAGATGGAGGTCTAGTAGTTGTGGTTCATCTAGAAGACGTTGATAATCGTGTTGGAGTTTATCGTTGAAAAGAAGAAGAAGAAGAAATGGGCCCTATAGTTTTGAATCCTACGGATCATGGTGTAATTCTTGGTATAGGTTGGCTATCCAGGAATTTAGTTTACATTGACTGAAACATAAGGAAGCACCTTCCGGTGCGGAATGCACCTAGTAGAAGTTGAATAGTGCAGTTTTCAGTTGTTCAAGAATGGTTTGTCCCATGAGATCCAAGCGGGAAGGTTGGGAAGTACACCAAGGAACATGGCTGAATGTTGAACAAGGTCTTGGAAGCTGAGACCTTCAAGAACAAGCTTTCAGTCGTTAATGGTGCTAGGAGGAACTCAAAATCAAGGTAGCGGGAAAGGCGGCCCAAGTCGCCAAGTTTGAGTTTTCGCCGTGGATGCAAAGTATGCAGAACCGGATGATAATGTTATCTCAGGTACGATAATATTAGACAACTTAGCAGTTATAGCATTGTTTGATACGGGAGCTTCTAACGCCTTTGTGTCAACAAAGGTAGCTAAGAAGCTTAACTTACCAACGTAAACTTTAAGAAATACTTAGGAAATAACAATCCCTTTAGAAAAGATAACTAAGGTAGCCAAGTGCTAGAAGTAGTAGCACCGATCGAGACACTCAATCTTAGCACAGCGGAAGCAACGAATTAAATTCGTTTTTCGATTTTACTACGATATGATTCGCATAATAATTAATCTACAAGAAGGTTAGTAGATTTACCTCAACCAGAGAGGAATAGGCAATTGACTAAAGAGAGAAGCCGTGATCTTCCGGATTGTATCTCCAAGGGACGACTGCTGGACGTCGATCCTCGCCGTAGAACCTCCTCGAATATGCACAAGAAAAACTCTAGGTTTTTCTTCTCTTAATGACTAGAACAAGAAACTAATTTTTCTCTTCTTTAATTTAGTGTGTGGCGCAAATTGCAACTTGTAATTGTGTTGGCAGGAACTCTCTTTATATAGGAAAATAACTGGTCAAGAGAGAGTTATCATTTTCACACTACAATTACCTATTCCCATAAGGAAAAGATATTTTCCAAAAGATAAGATATAATTCCCAAAACAATCTCTTATTTTTCCATTAATTTTCCACCAAATAGATAATTAATTAATTACACAAATGAGATAATCTAGAAAAATTTCTTCTCCTAACTTATCCACATTAATGGCACCATTTTCATCATTATTTTTAATAGAAAATGTCTTTTCTATTTTACATATTATTTACCAAATAAATAATATTCCATATTCATTAAATAGACCAACTATTTAATTTATTCTTGAGATTCCATAAAACGAGAAAACACACGCGTGTTAGGAGCCAACCCGGGGACCATGGACCTATAACCAGTAACTACAATAAATTGAATAAAATATTCATCGAACAGAATATTTCTACTCAACTCATTAATTCTGGAATTACGCCATCATAAATCCGAAACTGAACTCTATCGGTTATAGATATAACTTATTCTAAAAACGTCGAGTCGAGTCGATATGTGTCCATTGATATAATCATTACATCTAAGCTAACCCTCCATAGACTATCCGTAATGAAGCGGGATTATTCCGTAAACCTACTTCAATACATCTTATACTTATTTACCATTAACCCACTAGTGATCAATTAGTTCATAACCAATACGAACTCCACGGATCGATCAGTTTCTAGGATTAACGAATAATGGGATTGTCTTTCTACTTCCCACAGGAAGGAATGGATTCCAAAATTGTGAGACACACACTTCGCACATATTCTAGAATAGTGCCAACGTGAAAGTGATTCAGACCACGCTTCTTAGCGATCCTTAACGAACACATCAAACCCTGTCCTGAAACCAGTAGGAGTATGCAATCACTTCAGGATTAAGGTTAATCCATATATGATCATCTTGTTATTTAATGAGATTGCTCAATCACGGAATTATATAAGAAACACAGATTAAATCGGTCCAGTCCTATATGACTACATCATAAATAAATGCCCCACTTAGACAACCAATGTCAACGGTGCGGATAAGACGGTCACACCATAAAGTGTTCTGGGCGCATTAATGGTGGTTTAATCAATAGACCCCAACTTTGATTAAGTTCACTATGGACTAATAGTTCAAGTGTATCACCATAAACTTAATCCTCATGTGTGACACACACTAAGTTATATGGCTACATATGATACGACTTGGGGTTTTCAGTAGTGTATTACTTATAAGCACGAAGCAAATAATAAGATGATAATAAATCTGTCATTTTTTAATCATAAAAACAATTACATAAATTTTCTTTCGGGCGCTACTTCCAACAATCTCCCAATTGCCTATAAGGACAAGCAACAATTGTCTTTCGGGCACACTATATCTAACAATCTCCCACTTGCCCGTAAAGACACTCAATGATTGTTTTTAGAGCACCACACCCTTATTATTTCTATCCACAACATTCTCCCACTTGCTATAAAGTAGGTGAGACATATCTCCGAATTTCATACCCGCCAAGTGCTTATTAGTGACATTAGATGCCACACACTTGTTAAACTGATCAACTAGGTTGTCGGCTCGAGGCGATCTTTAGGGCCAAAACGTCGCCTCTCTACACGGTCTGTCTGACCAAGTGGTATTTACTTTCAATATGCTTTTGACATCTTGTGATTGCAAAGATCCTTTGCCTAAGCTACCTCTCAACTGTTTTCGCAGCAAAATGGTATCGGCTCATCGAGATCTGGAATCACTTCCCGATCCAACAAAGGACTTCTCAAGCCACATTGCCTTTTAGCTGCACCGATAGCTGCTATGTATTCGACTAACAGAGTTGAATTGGAAGTGCTGGATTGCTCTAGACTATAGCTCTATCACTATGAGTAAACACTGAGCCCGAGATCGATTAACGATCATCCTTAATCTGACTATAACTCAAAATCATTGTAGTCCACAATACTCAGGTATGCACCTGAATATACAAGCATATGATTCCTCGTTCTCTAAAGATACTTGAGGATGCACTAAACTGCGTACCAATGCTCGAATCCATGATTCGACTTTAATTGACTTTTAATAACCTGACGTTCTCTATCCAAAAGAGAATCTATCCTATTTTCTCTATATCCGAAGATTGAGAGAATTATTCCGTGAAGGTTTGGGTAGGAAACCTCTCGTTGAATATTGCATACGAATATGCATTTTTATCTTAACCAATAAGATGGATGGGATATTTCCAACAACTTGTTCTTATGAATTCAACCGAATCAAATTCTAAGAATATAGTCCACTTCTCTGATTCAGAGAAGCTTTGGCTCGTCAGTTCTTGACTTCAGATAATACACCCATATTGTTTCAAACTGTTGCAGTGTTATCTTTTATTAACACTAACGTCTATTACTTTACCAATATTGATTCTCTGGTCTTCAAAAGACTCATCAATATTCTAGTCAAGTCCACACATTTCAAACATATGACTTTTAATGACCTAGAGGTTTGCTTTAATCCATCATTGGATATAAGCATAGGCAGTCAATCTGCCATTGGCTTTAAGAAAAAATCCTTCCGTTCTGAATGAATCTATGCTCCATTGTACGGAAAGAAAGTTTCAGGGCATCACCCCTGTTAATCTTTCTACTTTCCAGGTAGTCAAGCAAGGCTGAATGGTGAGAAAGTTTCAGGGCATCACCCCTATTTAACTGTCTACTTCTCAGGGAGTTACCTCTAGAACCACTTGGCTTTGCTTAGAAAGATAAATTTTCTCATTCATTCCTCTCTTCTACACGTAGATCCAATTAATCCCACTGGACCTGAGACACTCAGGTGGTTCTACAAGATTGTGAACAGAACTGGAGTACAAAAACTACATTTACAGGTTTATGGTTTTAAACAAATCTCCTTTTATCAGAATCCTATATAGTCCTTCCAAAAGACCATAGGTTATCAATTACCCTGTGCAGATCAGTAAGGTTCAGATAATCACAAATGAGTCAATGGATAAACCATACTCCCACTGCATTTGGGTGGATTGATATTCTGATCTAGTTTAGTAGTATTAATCAGCGTAATCCCCAACAACTAATGTTGGATGTGGTCTGATTAAATTAGATAATAACTCCTTGAGTAACTGTACTTCAAGGTCTAAGGTTGTTATTTAAACATTCTTTTAGAAAGGATGTAACAGTGTAACCGACACGATCCGATCTCAAGAATCTTCTAACCAACCTTTACTCATTGCATTAAGATATTTCACGAACAATCACGATCTGATCATGTATACAAAATTTCCAGTCCTACCTTCAAACACTAGTGCTAAATGCCTCTATTTGCGGAAGTGGGGTAAATGTAATTCACTCATTATCCACAAATTCATAGGCATCTTCTAGGTAGACTTCTCAGTATTACATAATAACGTGAACCATTATTTTGCAATCAATATCTTAATTGATTTAAGCAGTCTAATGTAGCATATCAATAACTACACAAGACAATACATGGTTTATCCTTTCAGTGAAATCGTTTCACCCGGAGGTAGGCTAAGCATCAGTGCAAAAACTATGCTATATTCTATATCTGAGCATGGAATACTCATTTCTCTGTAATATCAGAGATTCCTCCAAATATTTAGATAAACTAATTGGCGTTTCGAGTAGTCAATAGACAAAAAAGTCTATTACTCAAAAGCTCCCACTAGCTTGTATCCTTCATAAGGCCCCGAAGGTCAATATAAACAAGGTGTGATACTTCCTCAGCTCTATTACCTTTTCCTAATTGAAAGGTAACTTAGTCATTTTTCCTTTGAGATAGTGTTCTTAGATTGGGAGATAGGAATCACCCTTAGCTAGTCTTCAGATCTTATCTTTAGGATATATGCACTACACTACTAGAAAATCAGTTTTTAATGAGAGGAATTTAATGACGGGCCGAAATTTCGTCACTATAAATGTCTTTTAATGAGGGTAATACATATATCTTGTCAAAATGGTGAGGAAGCTCTAATTCTTGTCATTCTTGATTCCTTATCCTCACATTATTGATACACAAAATATCATCTCATCATTATTATGTAATATATACTATTATAATTTAATTATGTTTACCTGAAAAGCCTGTTTATAAAGTTTATAATAACAAAAAAAATCCCCAAATTTTAGGCGGGTCAAACTTCCACCCAAACATTCCCAAATCTTTTTATATTTTTTGTGTGTGATATACATATCTTTTATTCTGAGGAAAAACACCATTCGATCAGATTCACAAAACCAAAACCTAGATAATATTAAAACCTCCACCGCCGACTCCGCTACTCTCCCTTCCCACGCCAACTCCGGCTTCTGTCATACTAATCCCAAATCAATGGTTTTTCCGGCAACAATCCTCCTCCGTCATCTCCAAATATAATTTTCGATTCTCCGATTTTATTGATTGCAGCCGAAGCGGGTCCGAACCCTTCATATTGAATTAGCAACGTGAAGGCAATTGTCAAACCAACTTCAAATCAATGGTCTTTCCGGCGACGAACCTACTCCATCATCTCCAATAATCATTCTCCATCCTCTGATTGCACTTACATCACACGAAGTGAGTCCATAATCTTCTCCTTGACCTAGCCACGTGAAGATGATGGTGAGTGGAAAATCCTTGTTGTTCTTGAGATTCTATTTCTCTTGTCTAGTTCTTTGAAGTTTTTAACATTTCTCTGCTTTTATGATGATTTTTGTTGCATAAGGTTAAAAACAGATTATTTGTTCCTTGATAACCTTTGAGACATAGTAATAGTTTAGCTTCCATACTAGTAATTCAAGAAACGTTATTCGTATTTTCAAAAGTAAATGAATTAGTTTTTGACTCAAGCGTATTGTACATCTCTGTTCGTTGGAGAATAATTTTCATAGAATATATTTTACATCCCTGTTCAATGATTTACCATGTTTTCACTCATATTTATGTTAGACCGCATTGTCTACTGATATACCCGGATCGGGATGGAGCCCTGTTCATCCATATTGGGCCTACACTCGTAGCCCAGCAGCAAAGATATTTGGGCTTCCAACTCTTCTGGCCGCTGCCACAACCTTCTCTTGTCCGCCAACAGTAAGCCGGATCATGACCGCCAGTTCTATGGCGAATCCGCCTTCTTCATGTGATTTCTACCCATATAATCAAGCTTAATTCAAGACAAGACACAAATCAGTCCGCTACTCGTCATATTTGTCGAAGTCCGCTGAGTGCTGATCGCTGCCCGCCATCCTTAACAATCCAGCTAGACAAAACAGCTGGCCAAACGTGACAGCTGGCTAGGACACTTGTATTACATGCAGAGTTAACTTAGCTATGTACTCTCAGATGTCTTATCGATGAACAGTAGACCGACTTATTTTTAGCCTATAAATATGGGATCACATTGTAACAAGAAAGGAACTTAATCTCTCAAGCTTCCAGCTATTAATATAATACAAGCATAAACTCTGCCAGTTTGTCGACTAATTAACTTGTTCATCATAAACACATAAATCGCCACCACTGTTCTAAAACGCAACCGTACCCTCACCGTCGAAATCATACATTTCAGCCTTTTATCCTCAAGATAAACACTCATTACCAAGAATCGGTGTTCAACAGCAACATCGCTTGGCTCCGTTACGAAAACTTCCATTATCATTCAGCTTTTGGAGATCACCCACTCCACCACAAGGACGATTTCACGGTGTCTCAGGCGAGGATTATCATCATCACTAGTCTATCGGTCACTAAAGCTCTTGATCTTTTGGGATAATACAGCCCAGAAATCGTTGCTCTCCTCATCTCAACAGCCCAGAAATCACCTACTTCATCGCATACTCACACTTGAGTCCATCCTTAAAAAATCCAGGTCGGTTTATACGCCCTTTTTATCGGTTTCAGATCTTCAAGTAAGGAAAGCTTGGTCGTTTAGCCGCAAAGCACCGTAAAAATACCCACAAAAATCATAAGTTATGGTCCGGCGGAAAAACTTGAACCCAAAGAACACCGACTAAACCAGGTCAATCAACGCCCGACACGTGGAGCGAGCACGCTGCGTGGAGAGGCTAGCCGGGGGGTATGTCGGATGGGGCGGATGTCAACCCCGCCCTCACAACCGACATGCGAGCATACATACGGAAAGAGCTAAAGCCCGCGAAATACATGAGGAGGCGGTTAGGAAAAACAAAGGAAAAGGGATCATTGGGACATCTAACCTAAATAACGAGCTGTAGGTCAAGCTTTCGGCGGGGCGCGTCCCACAAGAAGATACATACAAGATAGCTCTGCAGGACACACATGGAGTATGTAGAGGAGATGTGGGTAGGAAATACACTTTGTTAATTGTCAAGGACTACCTCCCCCACCTATCCGCAAATTCAACCCTCCTCAACCCGCACAAAACAGAGCCGCAACCAACTTTCATTCCTCCAAAACATTTCAACCCCAAATGATCGAGTTAGAAGGAAGCAGCCATGCAACCTCTCAACCAAGAGAAAATAGAAAATCAGCACTTGGTCGGCTGGGGCCCGTGGTCGACGATCGCGGTGCAGCCTCGTGGTGACTTAGAATCTCGACAGTCCGTACTACTTTTGAAGGACATGGGGACTCGCAAGATCTGGGAGGACATATCATGTTCCCGCCTATTCCCCCGAATCAAGAGGAAATGGGAATAATGAAGAAACAGATTGAGGAGCTACAAAAGAGCACGAAAGGAGTTAAAGTGGTCCCGACATGGGGAACAAGTGTGCTTCATCTCAGTATACTGATGGCGGCTCCAAGAGGGGGAACTCATTACCCTAATTTTATTAACAACCATGGAGCAACGGATCCTCTGGATTGGCTACCCGTTTTTCAAAGCAGAATCAGTTTGTGTACATCTAGCGAGGAGGCTTGGTGTATAGCATTTGTGGGATCGATGCAAGATAGAGCAGCGTCATGGATCCGCAGTCTTTCTCCTGGTTCAATTTTGTCATGGGATGATCTAATCAACAAATTCATAGCTGAATTCAAATCAGTAGGAGGACCCAAAAAGACACACATCGACCTACATGAGGTCCGACAAGGCGACAACGAAGGTACCCGCAGCTATTATGAATGATTTTATAAAATATATGAGCTAACAAGGGTCTAGCAGACAACGTGGTCATGGCGATTTAACAGCAAATGAAGCCGGGATACTTGAAATCTTACTTTGCTTTATCACCACCAAATAACTTACAAGAAATGTTGAGTTCGACAAGAAAGTACATTGCCACAGCGGGAAACGAAGGAGCACCTTCGTCCAATAAAGGCAAACAGAGGGCTGAGCGTAGTCCGCCTAGAGATACCCGCAGGAACACAGATCGGGAAATCAAAAAACCCGAAAGATTTAAGGAGGAGCACTTCACGCCGCTCCGAATTTCTTATACCCAGATGTTGAATGAGATAAGAGATGAAATACCTGAGCCATACCCGATGGTCCCTGACACACGTCGCGATGCATCCAAATATTGCGGCTATCACAGAGATAAAGGTCATACAACGGACGAGTGTATTCAGTTTAAACGAGCGATAGAGAAGTTACTCGCCCGCGGACATCATGATCACCTCAAACTAGATGGTGGTGGACCGGACAGGAGGAATCAGCAAGCTCGCCAATTTGACAGGAACATCAGAATGATAACTGAGCCTCCTCCCAGCAACAATCAGATCAAGAATCGCATCGGCTCCATTAACAAACAAGTGGAGAAGCCTATAGTTTTGCGAGGAAATGAGCAACCTCTGGCCTTTACTCGAAGTGAGCTAGTGACTTCTATCAACACGGAGGACATGTGCTTATGCATTTCAGTGGTCATCAATCGGGCCTGTGTCAACAGGGTAATGGTGGATACAGGAGCTTGCCGCGACATTTTGTACTACAACTGCTTTAAAGAATTGGGGTTCAACCGATTCCAATTTGAGGCCGCACAATGGCACCCTTGAGGATTTACAAACCACAAAATACAAGTCAAGGGGCCATCGACTTGGATGTCTGAGATGGGAGATTATGCGCCATTTCGCACGCAAAAGGTGATGTTTTTAGTAGTTGATCTTCACCCAATTATAACATAATAATTGGGACACCATACTGAAACAATTTCAAATGGTAACTTCCATTCCGCATCGGGCGGGCTAAGTTTTATGTTGGGGACGAGGATCGAACGTCGATCAATGAGCTGCATTTGTCCTAACGTACATACATGAGATGAGAATAGGGAACAAGAGAGCACGAATCGAGCAACCTCCACACATGGAAAACATTGACATGATCGGGTCGTCATTTAACGAGCAGTGCGCTTAAAGTGGAATGCGAAACATTGCAAGTCAGAGATGAACCTGATTTTACAGCAGAAGATGAGTTGGTCGAGGTGATCATCAACGATGAATATCCTGAGCAAAAGGTTAAGATTGGAGCTCGGCTGAGTTCTTGTGAAAGAGAAAAGTTTGTAAAATTACTCAAAGATAATTTGAGCGCTTTTGCGTGGGAAGTCACAGATATGAGAGGGGTCGAGGCAGACGTCGCCCTCCATCGCCTTAACGTCGACTCTACCTTCAAGCCGGTACAACAACGAGCACGCCAGTTTTCAGCTGAAAAAGAAGCGGCGGTAAAAGTCGAGGTTGAAAAGCTCTTACAAGCGGGAATAATAAAAGAGCTCGCCTACCCGACTTGGCTAGCAAATGTGGTTATGGTGAAAAAGCACAATGGCAAGTGGAGAATGTGCGTTGACTTCACGGATATCAACAAAGCTTGCCCCAAAGATTCTTATCAGCTTCCACGAATTGATCGGTTAGTAGACTCTATCTCGGCTTTGAAGTTTTAAGTTTCTTGGATGCATATTCGGGTATCATCAAAATGCGAATGGTTGAGTCCGACAAGGAGAAAACGGCTTCAGAGCACTGAGGGTTATATTATTATGAGATGATGCCATTCGGCTTGAAGAATGCGGGTCGACTTATCAACGAATGGTTAACAAGGTCTTCACTCATGAGATAGGAAGAAATATGGAAGCTTACATTGATGATATGGTTGTCAAGTCCACTGAAGCGTCACACCGTTGACCTTCAAAAACTTTCGATAACGCTCAAAACACTCAATGAAACTCAATCCACCCAAATGTACTTTTGGTGTTCAGGCAGGCAAATTTCTTGGGTTCATGGTTAGTCGTCGTGGCATCGAGGCTAATCCAGAAAAGATTCAGGCCTTAATCGACATGCAAGAGCCTACAACTATCAAAGTGGTTCAAAGGCTTAATGGCCGCATCATCGCGTTGGGTCGGTTCATATCAAAATCAGCGGAGAAGTGTCTTCCTTTCTTCAAGATTCTCAGAGGCGACAAAACTTTCTCATGGAGCGCGGAGTGTTCGCAGGCGTTCCAAGCTCTGAAGGAATATTTAGGGAAACCACCTCTTTTGGTTAGCCCTGTAGAGGGAGACATTTTGTTTTTGTATTTGGCGGCTTGCACGGGCCGTTGCCGCCGTTTTGTCAAGGAGGCCGAACCCTCCAAAATCCCGTCTATTATGTAAGCAAGGCTCTCAGTCCGGTGGAGAGTCGCTATTTTAATATTGAAAAATTAGCCTACTCGCTTGTTATAGCTGCCCGCAAACTCAGGGCTTACTTTACTTCACATACAATAATTGTGTTAACGGATAGTCCAATGCGTCAAATATTGCACAAGCCGGATCTCTCGGGTTGACTTCTCAGATGGGCTATTGAAATTACTGAATTCGACATACAATATCAACCTAGAAAAGCTATCAATGGTCAAGCATTACTAGATTTTATTATAGAAACAAGTTTCAGCTCGCCACAACCAGATTCGCCATTATCTCAGAGCCCAGCTGCGGCGTGAATAAGCCCGATCAATGTTGGCATTTGTATGTGGATGGGGAATCTAATCGAAATGGTTGTGGGGCCGGAGTAATCTTGATGGAGCCCGGAACAACGGAAGAAATCAAAAAAGCTGTGAGGTTCGAATTTCCGGCCACGAATAATCAAGCCGAGTATGAAGCAGTAATTGCCGGACTTAAATTAGACAAAGAGTTAAAAGTGGAAAATGTTGAAGTATTTTGTGATTCCCAACTCATCGTCAACCAAATCTCGAGGATTATGACGAGAAATCGTGGTATTCTCGAGAAGTATGGTGAGATTGTTCGATTCGACTAAAAAGCAACTTTAACTATTGCGAGTTCATCAGAATTGGAAGAGAGGACAATGAGCGAGCAGACTATCTCTCCAAGCTATCACTCAAAGAAGAAATTGCAGATCCTTCAATAATGATTGAGTATCTAGCCGTACCCGCTATTGAGGAAACGCAAATCATGGAAATTGACACACCAGCACCAACTACATGTTTGATTGATGAGGTTAAAGCTTACATAGAAACAGGCATACTACCAGAGGGGGCGGACAAAGCTCGCGCTCTTAAGAAAAGAGCGGCCAGGTATATTATTAACAATGGAATACTCTACAGAAGGTACGCAAGTAGGCCTCTTTTACGATGTGTTCGAGAGGAAGAGAGCAAAAAAATCCTTATCGAACTTCACCAAGGAGTGTGTGGGGGCCACCCCGCTAGCCGTTCCTTGGCACAGAAGGTCATAACCGCAGGGTATTATTGGCCAACAATTCTTAAAGACTCAGAAAAGCTAGTAAGAGAATGTCCGGAGTGTCAAAAACACGCGGACATCCCCTGGATACCATCTGTCGAACAAAGCGTTGTGGTCGCACCTTGGCTTTTCGACATGTGGGGACTCGATCTCATCGGACCTTTCCCACCAGGAAGAGGCGGATGCAAAGTTATCATAGTAGCCGTGGATTATTTTACAAAGTGGATCAAGCAAAGCCTATGGTTAAGATAACCGCAAAAGCGGCAGATACTTCTTACACGATCGATTTTTTTCACGCTTTGGCATCCCGCGGCGGTAGTGTCGGATCACGGCCCACAATTTAGGAAGGACTTCTCAAATCTTTGCGACGAAATTCAAAGTCAAACACCGGCGATCATCGTAGCTTTATCCTCAAGAAACGCCAAGCCGAGGCCGGCAACAAACAAATAATCAAAATGTTGAAGAAGAGCGTGGGCGACAAAGTAAAAGCGAGAGGGGTGGGTCGATGAGTTGCCCGATATACTTTGGGCACTCCGCACCATGATCAAAACACCCACAGAGAAAAACTCCTTTTGCTCTTACTTATGGATCGAGAGCCATGACTCCGGCTTGAAATGGCTCTACCCAACATCGTGGTCGCCTTGCATGACCCAAATGGATAATCTTTTAAATGTATGCAGATCGACTTGGATCTAGCAGAGGAAAAAAGAATAGCGACTTATCATCGATTAGCGAACTACAAGCAGATCGCTAAACAACAACACGACAAGCGAATCCGCGACCACTCATTTAAAGTCGGGGATTTCGTTCTTCGAAACAGAAAGGCCACGGGTATGGAGCCCAATAAAGGGAAGCTAACAGCAAATTGGGAAGGCCCTTATCAAGTCGCGAGGGAGATCAAAAAAAGGGACTTATGTTCTCAGAAATCATCAAGGCTACGAACTCAATAGACCTTGGCATGCGGACAACCTCAAAAGGTACTACATGTAATAAATCGGTTAGGGTTATGGCTATCCTCTCGTTTACAACGTGAGTGGTTAGGCTTTCTTATTTTTATTGTAATCTTTACTCATCTAGCGGGGTGAGTCAAAATTAATAAAGCCCGATTTTACATTCTCTTTTTATGCAAATTATTATAAGTCAGACTTCAGACTTGTTAAAAAGCGGCCAAAAGCTTCCAGCGAGTAAGCTATTTCAGATAAGATTCAAGAGGGGCATATCTCGAAGATGAGTCGGCACAAGTTCGACCTGAAATCTTATCTAAAACAATGGGGCCGGATTACCATATGATCGGACTCAATTTAGACAATAAATTCGAGCAAGAAACTAGCATGCATCACGGATAGAAAACAAACTTGGGAATTATTATTACAAAAAGCGAATATACGGATAAAAGTGCGGAAAGGAAAAAGTTATACATATGCAAATTAAAAAAAAAATGTTTTACAAAACAGAGGCAGAAATCTAAGAATTCTCAGGCCGCATCTCTTCATTATGGACATTCTCTTCGCGGAGAGAATGGTGCAGCATCTGATCAACATTTGTCTCAGATCCGGTGGGCTCTACCGTCGACCCAACTGTTTTCTCTACCTCTCCCCTAGCCTGCTCGCCCTCTTCAGCAGCTCTTTCCCTCGATTCTGTAGCCAAGTGCACACGCTCCCTCAGATTCGCCTCAATCACAGCGGGGGCCACCTAATCAGGATCACTCTATGGAACATAGCGCTGAAGCTCAATATCAGAGAAGGGTATGCGGTCATGAAATTCTCTTAGATAATCTGAGAAGGGATGGGTGAGAAACCATTCCTCTAAGACATCAAGGTCGGGGGTACCACCGTCATGAGCCAAGACGCACCTCGCGATGTGATAAAACCCTTGGTCATACCCCATCATATAGCCATCATCATTAGCGACCTTGATCTGACCTTCAACACTTGAGCTTAGATCCTTCAATTGTTTCTGCAAGTCCGTACACACTGCTTGCTCGGCCTCCCAATGAGCTTGAGCCTCCGATATTTTCTGCTTCATCTCCTCCATGGTTTTGTCAACAGACTTGCTCTGCTCCACGAGCTCAGAATTAATCCTGTTAGTTTCAAAGAAGTCGCGCCTCGCCTTCTCATTCTCTGCCTCAGCCGCGCCTAGTCTACCGTGAAGACCAGCCGACACTTCATTTGCAGCGGCCAGAGCTTTCTTGTTATCGGCCAACTCCTTCCTAACCTCAACGCTTTCAGAAATGGTATTTCTATAATCAATAATGAACTGTGCCAAGCCGGTGCCAACCTAAGGAAAACAGCGGGGTCAATATTGACTTGCAAAAAATACCAATAAAAAAGAATGAAAGACAAAAGCAAAAAAGGAGGTTTACCATGCTCACCGTGGCGCCGTATAAGCCCCACAAATCGTCTATGCTCCCAAGAAAGGCACGGCGGGGATCAGTTTGGTCTGCCATCACAACCCTGTCCGCTATCCCACGACCTATCTCCATCTGAATATCATTTGGAATGCCCCATCTAAAATGCCTCAAGGGAGGCACGTCAGCAATGCCCCTTGAAATTATGCGCGCCTTGGTCAGGTCGAGGGGTTGTTGCCGCATAAACTCTATGTCCAACCAGGCAGCGGGACACCCTCTAGGCCCAGCAGGGACCCCAGCAAAAGGCACCACCGTCCTCGTACCCGCCGAAACAGTCTCAGCGGCTACAGATTTTCCTTTACCCTTTTCTGTGGCCTCTTGGCTCGGGGGATCATCAGTTCTGGCTTTCTTTTGAAGAGGGACATCCTGCTCGCCCGCGGGCTCAATCTCCTCACCAGCTGCCCTCTTTTTCTTATCGCCTGCCGGCGGTTTCGTCAGAAGGGTCTGCTTCATAGCTTTGCTTGCCGCGGCTTTCTCTACTACGGGCGGCTGGGATGATTTCACGACCTTAGCTCCAGAAGCTCCAGCCGCCGTCGTCTGCAAGTCGACCAGAAGGAGGGATGTTTTGATCCCCTTCAACTCAAGATCCTCTTCACCTCGCCGACGCCTTTTTCTTTGACACCGGGTCACGTAGAACTAATTTATCCATGGTACCTGCGGGGAACAAAGTTTATTAGCGACCAGAAGTTACGAAAAGAAACAAATTCTGAGAAGAATAAAAAAATAATACAAGTAAAAATCCTACTCGGAGCTCGCATATTAGGATAACCGCCGCTGATTTCACATTGAGAAGGCATGAACCTGCCATGGTGACACTTGCCATACCAATCAGGATGAGTCGGCAACGAGTCGACTACAACCAAAGGATCGCCGATGCCGGCTCCAGAAAGTCCGGCCTGTCTGAGATAGGGCTGGCCAACATCTAGCAACAACCTCCAGTTAAATGCTCGGGCTTGGGGTTCACCTTTGCGGGTATAGCCCAGATCATCTTTCAGCTCGGATATAAAGGTATCATCATCAAATTGGGTATTTATTTTTACCAAGTGTTCGGTTTTAACCGACCACCGGTAAGCTTCGAACGGCCATCCTACCCGGGACTCAACCTTCATACACCTCTTGTCCCAGTCCGCTACCTTGTCCGGAAGATCGAATAATAAACGGGGCCTCCCATGGCTTGATCGACTACACGGCTGGATCTCGACCGCCCCACCTTTTCGAAAAAACTATAAAAGTATAAGAGCACCGGCATCGACGGTTCGCGTCCGCTCAACCTACTGATTATGATAAAAGACATAACCACGCGGACAAACCCCAGGCTAAGATCGCAGGGCATCACCTGCAACTCCTCCATGAAGTTAACAAAGAATGGATCGAAGGGAGGTCTGAGCCCGGCCGCGAAGTGGTCGTAATGTAGCCACAGATGTCTTGTTGCTCTCGACCACAAACCCACGACACATTGGTCGTACCCATACTGGCGAAACGATAGTCCGCTGAAATATCGTACGCCCCCAACGCCAAGGTATAATCTTCTCGATCTTTGAACTCCTTCCATCGAGATATAAGATCGCTGTCTGCTCGCTTTTGCTCTGCGAGTTCATTCTCAACGGCAATGACCTTTTCTTAGCCCCCTTTTCTTCTTGGCGGGCTCATCAACGGTTACGGATTTTCTCTTGGACACCACAACCTTTGGAGATTTTTTATGCTTCTCCGTCACCCCATCAGTTTCCACGGCTTTCCTGACCTTGCCGCTACGTTTTGCGGCTCCAGTATGTAGGGCTTTCTCCATCCTGGTAAGCAGACCGCCTAACGACATTTGGGCATCGTCTTCGACCTCGCCCCCCGCAGCGCCCTCACCAATAACGGAGACTTCAGGGTCGGATTCTATACTAATGGATGCTGGATTCGGATTTTCTTCAATCTCATCCTCAGCGTCGCTAGAGGAAGCATCCTCCATACTAACCTCCTCCGACCCATAGCCCGCAGCAGCCCTGACCTCTTTATCCGACTGAGTATACTCTGACGACATTCTGAAAAAGAAAGAAAAAGGGCAAGGTGAATCGCTTTGTCACCCGGATATGGAAATCGGGTCGAGGTGAAATCTTTCACACCCGACACCTCGCCTTTCCACCTTCCTTAGCAAATAGAAAAACCCAAACATCTACCTAAAAACCCCCCAAATTCTCTCATAAAAACCCCCAAATGCCCAGAAAACCCTAAATTCAAACCCTAAAATACCCATTCAAATTCAAAACCAAAAACATATACGGAGACAAAACACTAGCGATCAAAACATACATGCATTAGGGGTATTTTCTCGGGAAAAAGAGGCACAAGATCGCAAAAGGACAAGTTGGGCTCATGGCATTCATCAGAGGAAAGGGGTAAAATTGCAAAGGCAAGAATCACAGTGTTCACCCATTTTATAAAAAGAATGGGAGAAATAAAGAACATAATCGAATCAACAAACAATAAAAGAGTAAAATTTCGCACCTGATTGATAAGGAAGGTGATAAAGTGTTGAGTTTTGACTGAAACGAGCACTCGCCGGAACCTGCTTGCAATCGCCGGAATTTCCTTGCTTTATCAACCGGAGATTTTTTATCAGAGAGAAGAAGGGGGAAAAGTGTAAGTATTTAGAGGGAACGACGCTTGGGATTCGAAATTCAAACGTCATGATGGCAGGAACGGTTACCGATTTTTTCTCCACCAATCAGAGCTAGGGACGGTTCAGTTCCAACCGCCGTGTCAGAGCACGTAACTGATGTGACGTTTCGTGTACCGATACATCCGTTTGTATATACCAACCGCTCAAACCTCTCCTAATGACCACCAACCTAACCGCAGAATACGCGACCTTGGCATATTACCATCTCCCAACATTATTTCAAGCGATTATCACCAATCCATG
The DNA here is from genome assembly GCA_026214975.1 of Gentiana macrophylla. Lineage (NCBI taxonomy): Eukaryota > Viridiplantae > Streptophyta > Magnoliopsida > Gentianales > Gentianaceae > Gentiana > Gentiana macrophylla. The sequence continues at coordinate 67,465,237 of CM047808.1, read as the reverse complement.
TCCGCTTGGCTTATCCTGACGAAACATCTTGGATAGAGCGTTGATTACTTAAATAAGCCCGACAGAGCGTTGTCGGCGATCAAGCCTGTCTGCAACAAATGCGCAGCATATAGCTAGTGGTTTTCACCAACACTGGTTCAAGCCCGATACAACTTTATCGGCGACCAAGCCTGTCCGCTATGAATACACAGCATATAGCTAGTGGTTTTCAAAAACACTGGTTCAAGCCCGATAGAACGGTATCGGCATGACATTGTCACAAGCAACCACAACAAGGAGCTTTACCTAGAAAGTTCTTCTTCAAGTTCTACTCTCCGCCTTGGCGGACACGCCAAGCACAGAGTAGGGGGCCATTGATATACTCGGATCGGGATGGGGCCCTGTTCATCCATATTGGGCCTACACTCGTGGCCCAGCAGCAAAGATATTTGGGCTTCCAACTCTTCTGGCCGCTGCCACAACCTTCTCTTGTCCGTCAACAGTAAGCCGGATCATGACCGCCAGTTCTATGGCGAATCCGCCTTCTTCATGTGATTTCTACCCATATAATCAAGCTTAATTCAAGACAAGACACAAATGAGTCCGCTACTCGTCATATTTGTTGAAGTCCGCTGAGTGCTGATCGCTGCCCGCCATCCTTAACAATCCAGCTAGACAAAACAGCTGGCCAAACGTGACAGCTGGCTAGGACACTTGTATTACATGCAGAGTTAACTTAGCTATGTACTCTCAGATGTCTTATCGATGAACAGTAGACCGACTTATTTTTACCTATAAATATGGGATCACATTGTAACAAGAAAGGAACTTAATCTCTCAAGCTTCCAGCTATTAAGATAATACAAGCAGAAACTCTGCCAATTTGTCGACTAATTAACTTGTTCATCATAAACACATAAATCGCCACCACTGTTCTAAAACGCAACCGTACCCTCACCGTCGAAATCATACGTTTCAGCCTTTTATCCTCAAGATAAACACTGTTACCGCAAATCTGGTGTTCAGCGCAACATCATCTACATGTTTTGTTTTTGTGAATGGTAATGACCTTGTTTCGTTACTCAAGTAGTAGCACAAGAGGAAAATGCATGGCATACGTTGATTGGTGAGCTTATTTTGTATTCATTGTACTATATATACATACACAATACAATGAATCTGCACATGCCAATTTCTGCAAGGATTAAATCCTTTTTAAACTAGAAAATCTTTACTTGAAACAATTATACAATTGTGAGAATAGGGCTCTGTTTGACATTAGCTTTCTCAAGATCACACACACACACTCTATATATATATATATATATATATATATATATACCTCATGAAAACTAGGCTCACCAATAAGACTTCAAAAAAGAAGGGGGAACAAAAAAATTCGCATCTAAAGGAAGAATCTTTGGTGCTTTCCAGACATATGAATGCAGTCGTCTATTGTGCATTAGGCTCTACGGCAGCTGGTTTTGTGTTGTGAAGTGGTTGTAAAGCCTTTACAACAATTGTCAGGTTTGGGCTGAAATCCTCCTCGTATTGTACGCATAGTGCTCCCACTGCTGCCATCTGTTGTTACATGTCAAGAGCGAGCATATGGTATAACCAGTACACACAAAAACGATTAAAGAATTAGAAATCGATGAAATAACATATAGTACAACCTTGTTATTTCAGATTAGAAAGAAGAAAAAGGATGGCAGAGTCATTGAAATTGAAATGACCTTATCTATTGCGTTTGGTGGGTAGTCGTTATTGAGCTTTGGCGAGCCAGATTCATGTTATGTCTAAAACTCATTTTTCAAATTGATTTGGGTGAAGTAGTTACTTCTTAACATTGTTCTGTATCTTACTTGACCTGGAAATATAATGTTGCTACGTTCTTTTATAATTGTTGGACCTAAGAAATACAAAGAGAATGTCCTAGTTCGAGAAGTAAGAGCATCACTGTCTTGTTAAAAAATTTAGATTCTGCTTGCTGCAATTTGACTTAGATTCTTCTTTTTAGTGCCACTTAGTCCTTTGGCTTTTGAATGTAAGTGGTAATATTCATATGAGGTATGATATTGAGTGGCTGAGATTTTCATTTTGATTTTTCATCTTAATGCGCCTTTTTCGTATGTGCAAGGACTTTTTCAACAGGCTTTTCATTTCACCAGGGATTAATTTTTGTGATCTTGATGAGAATAACTGGGTTGAAAATGCAACTTGTTCAGATTTTTAATGGGAGCCTCGACTAGAATATTTTTAAAAGCACAGTGTTAGTCAAAATGTAATGGGCTCAACTTGGACTTTATTGGATCTTGCATTTTGGTCTCTACTAGACAATCATGCATATATTGAGAGATCGAACAAGCCTTATTTAATGCACTTGATGATTTAAAAAATTCATCAGTAGTCAAAACAGTTTTATGCCTTATTGAAGTTAGCTAGTATTGGTGATCCAATTGCAAAGAACATAGCAATTACACAAGTTTATTCATTAGACTTGCTGCATAATTTAGAAAATGGGAAATTGAAGCTCATTTTCATTGTGAAGATAGATAACTCATTCACATGTCAATATTAATAGTTTAAATAAACATACAATACACATAAGTCAGTAAACAATAGGATACATCAGTCAATAGTCATGCTCATGTCTACATTTTCCACTGCAACATTAGTTTAAGGGTGTTCTGCTGCTTAGTGCTTAGTGATTGCTACTGCATTTGCTTAGAAAAATGTTATGCTTAATGGTATGACGTCCCCATAATTCTTTTGTTTGGTTGAAAGGTAGAACTGATACGATGTGGTATATAATATATACCTGAACGCACTAAAGTTGCAAGAACTGGTTTTGTGTGTTGCGTTGATGTTGTCTAATGCCTTTTGCTAGCCAACAAATGCTGGAGATAAGCTATTGGAAAGCACATAGAATCATTTAAGAAGTTATAAACAAAATAATTTGCATTTTTCATAATATTGGTGAAAGATTGGATGTGATGGGTTCAACCTGAATTCATTGGTGAAAGATTGGATGTGCAATATTATTTTGAAAGTGTCTTTGATATTTTCATAGTCATTCTTGAACTATGCTTTTGAATTCATTGGTTAAAGATTGTATGTGCAGTATTGTTTGTTATATATTTTATCAAGGTATGTACTCTATGTTTAATATAATATATATGAAAGACCTGTTGTTATATTCAACATATATTCTTTAAGTGTTCTTTTTATTCTTATTGTGTCAACAGATGAACCCAAATATCAAACAAAAGCCTGTTCATTTCATAACTCCTGGTCAGCTGTTGAAAGATCGTATGAGTGGAAAAAACATATCCAATGTTGGACATGGAAGTAGAAGGATACAAGTTGTAAATCATAAGATAAATGACTTACGCTATCATGGAGGAACAAGTAAGTACTAAATTTGAGTACATTTTGAAATGTATCAGAAAATGATATATTTCTAACAAGTGTTTGTTTCTCTTCCTATAGGTGGAAATCCAGTCCACAATTTGTTTCTTCATTATGGTGAAGATAAATGGGAAGAAAGAAATGTTACAGAAGAAAGTTCTTTTTTGGATGTCTTGAGCATATGTAAACGGTTTATCGACATTTATTCTGTTGGAATCAAAGTTACGGATGCAGATGGTAAGCGTTTGACGAACGACAAAGATTTACTCAGTTTCTTGAAAGAACATGAAGATGAGGAGAACATATCACTTTATATGTTTAAGGATCCAACAGTGCAACCGTTACTCTTCAAATTGCCTCAGGACAATCCATCATTAGGTAGGCTTTAGTTAGAGTTCTTCAATTTGATTTTAAGTTGTACTACTTTATTTTTTGTTATACCATTGCAGTTTCTGTCTCAAGATCTTCACCAATGACAGTGGGAAATGTGATGGAAGATGATAGTAACAGTGATGAAACAAGTTACGGCACTACAATAAAGAATGTTAAAGGTAACTATACTATTGTGTATATATAATGTATTATAAGTCTTTTGTTGTGTTTTAGTTAAAATATACATACACTTATTTAATATCCTATTTAATGATTAGTTTCAGGCACTAAAGTGGTGAGAAAAGTTAGAGGAGTCAACAAGAACCCAAGCATATGTGTCCTATACGAGTGTCCTAAAATAGGAGAAAAACTTGAAATTGAATTTTACAATAATCGTGGGGTGGGACCGAATCACACTTATTGGTCCAGACACTTGGGAAAAACTGTGCGGAACAAGCATATGTGTCCTATACGAGTGCATTCTTGGAAGGAGATGATTGAAGATAACAAGGAACACATGTGGGCTGCGGTAAAGGTATGCAAAATAAGTTCTCTGTCTTTTGGTAATGTTTTAAGGTGGTAAGTGTGTCTGAGTTTGCCTTATCTAGTAACAGTCCTGTGTCGATGAACTGGCTCAAAAGTGTTGATTCATCCGGAAATTCTTCAAAATCACCTTATTCAATTGGTCAGAACATGGGGTTTACATCCCTATCTGCTGAAAATGGATTGAACAGAACTTTCCCGACATTTTGGCACTGAACATCAGTTGATTTAAGGGCGGAAAGCAGCAAAAAATAGATAGATACATTCCACTTGGGGTTTTTTGTGACTTATTTGAATGTGTTTGTGCTCATTTTGTGAGAAAGAAACAAATATATCATAGCCTTCATAGGTAGAGCTGTTCTTTTTCATGGTAAATAATCCAACTCATTGTTGCTACATGACAATACGTGTAAATGTTTGTTGTAATATGAGTTCTACATTCTTAGAAAAAAGGTGTGTCTGAGTTTAACGAGAGTCTCTTAAAATAATGGACATCAAAATGCTCTTGGCACATCTAACTCTTATTTTTATGAAAAATTATAGGAATCGTTTTCCAATCCACATATGGAATTATACCGTGAACATAATTTGGATCATATGGATACTTTATGGACAACATGGAGGTCATCCTTGAATAAAAAGTACGTGAAGACTTGCAAAACAAAAGTGCTTGTGTTGAAAAATGTTCCTCCAGGGATGAATAATAAAGATTGGGAGTGGCTTGCCACAAATAAGTTCCTAAGTGATGAGTTTCAGGTAAAAATAAAAGTATATATATTCCAATGTTATGTTGTAAGTGAAGGCTTTTGATTGTAACGCCTCTTTATGAGAAATGCAGAAAGTCAGTGCCCGGAATTCTGATAATCGGGTGAAGGGAGTGATGCCTCATCGAACCGGTAGCCAGCCGCATAGACACATCATATATAAGATGGTAAAAATACAATTAGCTGACTTATTGTTTTAGATTTGTTATGTTTTCTATTTGATATATATTTAATGTTTAGTTGTGATTTTTAAATCATTAAGGGTGGTAAGGTAGATACCACACCCGACATTGCAAAAATATTCCATGGGACTAGACAGAAAAATGGAAAGTTTTCGGTCCCAAAAGAGCAAGAAAAATCTGTAAGTATTAGTACTTTTGCATAAATTCTTTATTTATCAATTTTTATTAGACAAATGAAACTCGATTTTTGTAGGATGAGATTGTCAAGACTATTCAAGCCAATGAATCACTCTCACCAATTGAGGTGGTTGAAACTTGTTTTGGACCACAAAACCATAGCTATGTCTTTGGTTTTGGTGGTGGGATAAAAAGGAAATCTTTTGGTGATCCTGAAGCTACTCAAGTAAAAGTACTTAAGGCTAAGCTACACGATAAGGAAGAAGAAAATAATGACCTTAGGAGACGTGTTGATAGGATTGAAAGTTTATTGGCTCGAATGGGTAGTTAAAACATACCAACTCCAGATGATTTTCCAAGGTGTGATGATGAACAATAGCTCTTGATAAGGTATGTAGTATTTACCAAGCTTAAACTTGAGTGTGCATGCATTCTCTATTATTTGAAGGTTGGTTCAGCATAGTTTTGAGAGTTCAAGTTGGACATTTTTGTGGTCAAGTCTCTTTTTACTCTCTGCTATTTCTTCAAATATGTACCCCTCAAGTACCATGATCCGTTCTGGATGAACAACCACTTGTACTTGTTCTTAGGCTTGTTGGTTCATTATTGCATATGTTGAATCTTCCTTATTGTTTTAATTGTAATTGTTAACAGTCACTTATTTGTAATTGTCAACAGCCACTTTGGATAAGCAGCCACTTATTTATTATTCTCTTTGATTCTTTTCCAATCTATATGCATATATGATTAGAATAGATGTCATTTCTTCCATGCTTCTAGGAATTTCTGATAATCGGGTCTCATTAAGAACATGTTTACTTTTTATTATGAATCATTGTTAGATTGTTAAAACTTTGCCTTATATTTCCTTTTGGTTGTCATGCATATGTATGCAGGCTTTTGAATGGTTTTGATGCTTTTGGAAGATATATGTGTAAGGATTGCTACTTATATATCCTAAGATGGTGCAATTTTGTTGGTCAAGTACCTTGCTATTTTGAAATCAATCATTGAAGGTGCTTGATGTTTTGGTGATCAACATTTATGGTTGTTAGATATTTGTATTTTGGGGATGTGATAGTAGAAAATCCTATCATTATGCATCTATATGTAACTACTTATCTTTTGACTCTCTTGAAACAACTCTACCATTGTGTATATTTTGGATATATGCATGAATGCATAATGTTGCAGCTATGTATTTATTTCATAGACTAATCCAAATGGTTTGAACTTACATCTAGCAGGAGTGATTTTTTTCAATGTGTTGATTAATATTTTAATATTTGTTCCTAATGACCATATGGGTATTTATAGAAAGCAGGATTTAATGAGGGTGAGATTGTATAATAACAACAAATTTTATTATCAATAAAGCAGTTTTTGTGACGGTATATCCAGTTATTAAATGTCATTTGTTGATAATGGTCATAGCTAATTATTGAGGGGGTTTCCACTTATTAATGACGGTAATATCCATCATTAACGGGTAGAAACTAATATTCAACTTTAGTACTTATGAGAGGCAAATAGTATAATAATGAGGAAATTAATCGTCATTAGAATTTTTTTAATGAGAGTCTAATCTCGTCATTAAATCGTTGATATTTTTAATGACGAGGCAGGTTCTCGTCATTGAATGCTTTAACTAGAAAGGCGACTATGAGGGGGATTTCCTGTCATTAAAAGTCTTTAATGATGAGAAAATGGCATATAATGACGGGAATTCCTGTCATTAAAACCCGTTTTTCTTGTAGTGCTAATTAATAGATGTTGAAGAATTGTTTATCTAAATACGGAAACCTTTTGTCTTAATAGCTTATGATGTGTTACATATACATTTTCAGCATTACTTAGTGGTTTTGACTTTATCAGACAAAAGTCCGAGTTTCAAAATCGTATACAAATGACATATTCACTTTTTTTGAGGCAACTTTATTATCAATGTGAAAGCGAATCTATTTGTTCAAACGAATCTGAAAAAAAAACAGAAATATTTCTGGGATATTCAAGGATTAAAATCCAAAATTTATTTCCTTATATCACTCCCACTATTTTAGCTTAAATAACTGCCCAATTGTCTACTGACCCAACTACCTTGTTCTTACAAAAGAACTTTAGCTTCTGAGTCAAATTACTCGGTTAAGAAAGTCCCTAAGGATTCATAGGTTAGTGATCCGGAATCACTTTCCTTATCCTATGCTTTCTTTTATTAATATTTCGGTTTAGCCTTTAACCTATTTATTTTAGATGACTTGCGCTTGTAGACATTTACCTTCCCATTCTTGGATTTCTTTGAAGGAAATGGCCTTGAACTAGCAGTTTATAAGAGTAGAAACTACTCGTAAACTGTGGGATGTCTGGTGAGATTGATACCAAATCATTCTCGTCATCTTTTAACTAATTTTAATTTGTCTCTCGCTTTCGACGAGTGACAAAGAATACATTCTTATCAATGTCACTTAAGTTTGAAGGCTCAAGAGGAGAATCCTCTACCGAAAAATAATTGCATTCTCGATTAATGAGTTCAACGTTTTTGTTACTTTTCCACTTTAATGAAGTCATCAACAATGAATTTAGTGTTTAGCAGTTTGGATACCTTGAGATGATATGTAGTTGCGAAAATAAATTTTTGATAGAAATATAAATCAAATCATACACCACAACAAATAATAAATTTTAGGAATTATAAACGTGATGTCATGTATGCAGTTTATCCTACCATTCCAAGGATTTAATCTCACACCTACAGTGCCGCCGTAGGGTAGGTCAAAGAGGTGACGATTAAATTGAGACAATCTCTCTCAACAATTAAACCATTGAGAATTAGACATTTCCTATTTAATTGTTGATTACCTTCCTTTTTCAGCCAAGATATTTCAAAAAATATCCTTGTGAGTGTGACCTACTGTTTCATATTTTTAAGTACACCCCGAGTATGCCGCTGTAGGGTAGGCCAGTGACCCGACGAGTACTCAAAATTCTATCTTTTCGGAGACCAAGCCTGGAATTTTGATTCCGGTGAAGGCCATCTGTAGGGGGCCGAAATCAAAGCGGCACAATGCGTCACCATTCTCTCACGTGCTTGTGTCAACAGTAGACGCCGTGGGGTCGTTTGTCACCTTCCCCGCTCCCACTCGTTATTTTTAAAATTAGGTAGTCTTATTAGGATTTTCAGAATTTCTTAATCATCCGAAAAAACAATAAATCATGAATATTTAAATTAATCCTCCCACTAGTTCATCGGTTCCAAATACCGTCTAACTAGTGTCACTATATTCACGTTTTTCCAATTTTATGCATTTATAAAAATTCCTTGTGTAGACGCTACACAATTAAAATTCACCAAGAATTTTATAATCCCAATACTTTAGGACTTTATGAATTTTCTATTAATTCAAAAAACAATAAATCATAAAATTTAAAGTTCCCACTAGTTTATCGGATCCAAATACCGTCTAACTAGTGACACTTTATTAATGATTTTCTAATTTTTCGATTATTTAGAAATCTTTCGTGTAGACACTACACAATTTATTATTCCCGAAGAATTTTATAGTCCTAATCTTGTCATGATAAAAATTTAGGATATTAGAATTTTTTCAATAATCGAAAAACAATAAATCAAGGAAAAACAACTACCAACTTATCGGTTTTAAACCCTGGTTGAGCTTTAACCGAGTTCTCCAAACGGTGTCGGGATTGGCTAAGCCGCCCCGTCCTCTTCGTTGGTTCATATACGACTGCTGGATGAATCGGGCTATGGCTGCCCCATTGAGCCAAAACTCGCCGGATAGCTTGACCTTGCCGGACCACCGACCCTAACGTCGCACGTGTACGGGTGTTGGGTTGAAAATCGGGCTAAGGTTGCCCTATTGAGCCTCGGCTAGCCGGATAGCTTGACCTTGGCGGACCCCCATGGCTAACCGCGCACTTGGACGGACAAGTCGAGTCGAGCCGAAGCCCTGTTGACCGCCCGAACCAATTTTCGAACCTTTTGCTCTGTTGGTGTCCAACTTTTCCGGATTTTCAAAATTTTCAATTATTAAAGTTCTTTTATGTAGTCACTACATAATTAAAATCCACAAATGATTTTTAGATCCCAAATTAAGTTTATCATGTGAATTTTATATCCCGATAAAATTCCGTTTCCTTTAATTAATTTAATTTATTTTTAACCCAAATTAATTATCTTGTTCATACATGTCTAATTAATGTCAATATTAATTTTTTTACATGTATGCATATGCTATGAGTGGAATTCATGAATATGATGCATGACATGGTTATATCACATAAATAATCATATAAGAAAATAAATGCGAAAAATAAACCACTGAGATGGACCGTTGGTACCCTATATCTAATCGATAAAACAAATAAACCCTAAATTATGTGCAGCCGCCGACGGGTATAAGAATTTTCTGCTTCAGATCTTCAATAAAAAACTTCTAGTTGAGTTGGTTGAATTAAACCAGTCAAGGGTATTTGAACTTAGGTCTGTGCACAATTGAACCTATGTTTTGACCACTGTGCTACAACTTTTACTCTTCAAGTCTTCATCTGAATTTATTTTATATGTCTCGGCCGAACCAAAAAAATAATGCAGAAAATTAAATTGCAAAAATTAAATTACATGACATCCTATACCCGGAAAAATGGGTTTACAATAGATCTAACGGCAAACAAGTACCAACCCCAATTCATCTCGTCAACCAAAAATATTCAATCGCATACATTTAAATAAAAGATGCAGTTTTTATTCTATTCTACTCCTTATTAATTAATTATGCAATCATGATCGCAAAATCGCTTTAACCTATCTCCGATACCACATGCTAGAAGTAGTAGCACCGATCGAGACACTCGATCTTAGCACAGTGGAAGCAATGAATTAAATTGTTTTTTCGATTTTACCACGATATGATTAGCATAATAATTAATCTATAAGAAGGTTAGTAGATTTACCTCAACCGGAGAAGAATAGGCAATCGACCAAAGGGAGAAGCTGTGATCTTCCGGATTGTATCTCCAAGCGACGACTGGTGGACGTCGATCCTCGGCATAGAACCTCCTCGAATATGCACAAGAAAACCCTAAGGTTTTCATCTCTTAATGACTAGAACAAAAAACTAATTTTTCTCTTCTTTAATTTAGTGTGTGGCGCAAATTGCAACTTGTAATTGTGTTGGGAGGAACTCTCTTTATATAGAAAAATAACGGGTCAAGAGAGAGTTATCCTTTTCACACTACAATTTCCTATTCCCTTAAGGAAAAAGATATTTGCCAAAAGATAAGAGATAATTCCCAAAACAATCTCTTATTTTTCCATTAATTATCCAACAAATAGATAATTAATTAATTACACAAATGAGATAATCTAGGAAAATCTCTTCTCCTAACTTATCCACATTAATGGCGCCATTTTCTTCATTATTTTTAATAGAAAATGTCTTTTCTATTTTACATATTATTTACCAAATAAATAATATTGCATATTCATTAAATAGACCAACTATTTAATTTATTCTTGAGATTCCACAAAACGAGAAAACACTCGCGTGTTAAGAGCCAACCCTGGGACCATGGATCTATAACTAGTAGCTACAATAAATTGAATAAAATATTCATCGAACAGAATATTTTTACTCAACTCATTAATTCTCGAATTATGCCACCATAAATCCGAAACTAAACTCTATCGGTTATAGATATAACTTATTCTCAAAACGTCGAGTCGAGTCGATAAGTGTCCATTGATATAATCATTACATATAAACTAACCCTCCATAGACTATCTGTAATGAAGCAGGATTATTTCCGTAAACCTTCTTCAATACTTCTTATACTTATTTACCATTAACCCACTAGTGATCAATTAGTTCATAACCAATAAGAACTCCGTGGATCGATTAGTTTCGAAGATTAACAAATAAGGGGATTGTCTTTCTACTTCCCGTAGGAAGGAATGAATTCAATATCTGTGATACACACACTTCTCACTTATTCCAGAATATTGGCAACGTGAAAGTGATTCGGAACGCGCCTCTTAGCGATCCTTAACGAACACATCAAACCCTATGTTGAAACCAGTACGAGTATGCAATCACTTCAGGATTAAGGTTAATCCATTTATGATCATCTTGTGACTTAATGAGATTTCTCAATCACGGAATTATATGAGAAACACAGATTAAATCGGTCCAGTCCTATATGACTACATCATATATAAATTCCCCACTTAGACAACCAATGTCGATGGTCCGGATAAGATGGTCACACCATAAAGTGTTCAGGGCGCATTAATGGTGGTTTAATCAATAGACCCCATACTTTGATTAAGTTCACCACGGACTAATTGTTCAAGTGTATCACCATAAACTTAATCCTCATGTGTGACACACACTAAGTTATATGGCTACATATGATACGACTTGGGGTTTTCAGTAGTGTATTACTTATAAGCACGAAGAAAATAATAAGATGAGAATAAATCTGTCATTTATTAATCATAAAAACAATTACATAAATTGTCTTTCGGGCGCATCTTCCAACAATCTCGCACTTGCCCGTAAGGACAAGCAACAATAGTCTTTCGGGCACACTATATCTAACACCAAGTTGATGCCTCGAGTGGATTTGCGAGTAGGAGCATACCAATTGAAAAGTGACTTTACGGTTTTGGACTCTTCGGATTTCGACGTAATTCTTGGAGTAGACTGGCTATCCGAGAATTAATTTTACCTGGATTGTAGGGAAAAAAGAGTGACCTTTAAAGTGCCTGGGAAATCAGCTAAGACTTACCAAGGTAATGTTTACAAGCCTAGTAAGAAGCGTCATTCGATAATTTCAGCATTTAAGGCGATAAGAGCTTGTCAGAAGGGTTGTGAAGTCTACTTGTTGTACGCAGTGGATGTGGAGCAAGTGAAACCTAAGCTAGAGGAAACCCCTATAGTGAAAGAGTACCCAGAAGTGTTTTCGGGAAACATACTGGATAGAGAAATAGAGTTTGAGATCAAGTTGGTACTCGGAGTGGCACCAGTTGTTAAGGCACCCTATAGAATGGCACCGACTGAATTGAAAGATTTGAAGGCTCAACTTAAGGATATGCTTGAAATTAATATAATTCAGCCTAGTACTTCGCCTTGGGGGAGCCCCAGTGTTGTTTGTTAAGAAGAAGGATGGTAGCATGAGGATTTGTATAGACTACAGAGCGTTGAATAACCTCACCATCAAGAATAAGCATCCCTTACCAAGGATTGATATTTGTTTAACCAGTTGCAAGGCAATAGAGTGTTTTCTAAGATTGATCTTAGGTCCGGTTAGCACCAATTGAAGATCAAGGTAGCAGATATACCAAAGACGGCTTTCAGTACGAGGTATGGACATTATGAGTTCTTGGTCATGCCGTTTGGACTCACTAATGCTCCATACGAATTTATGGATTTAATGCAACGTTTTTTCATGTCATACTTGGACAAGTTTGTGACAGTGTTCATTGATGACATCCTTGTATACTCTAAGGATGAGAAAGAACATGAAGAACACCTAAGGATAGTGTTGGATTCCTTGAAGCAGAATCAGTTGTATGCTAAGGTCTCAAAGTATGACTTTTGGTTGGATGAAGTTAGTTTCTTGAAGTTTTCTTGGTTTGGCTGGCTATTATAAGAAATTTGTACAAGACTTCTCAATGATAGCTACAACACTTACCCGGCTCACTCAGAAGAATGTGAAGTTCGAGTGGACCAGTGAGTGCGAAGATGCTTTCCAGACGTTGAAAGAAAATTTGACTATGCTGGATATAAAGAAACCCGAATCTGGATCCGAGACATAATTGGATCGTCATCTGATTCACAGCACCGATCGAGACACTCGATCATGCACAACGGAAGCTACGAATTAAAATTCGTTTTTCGATTTTACCACGATATGATTCATATAACAATTAATAATCTATAAGAAGGTTAGTAGATTTATCCAACCGGAGAGAAGCCGTGATCTTCTGGATTGTATCTCGAAGCGACGACTGGTGGAGTCAATCCTCGTAGTAGAAACTCCTCAAATATGCTTAAGAAAACCCCTAGTTTTTCTTCTTCCATTGGCTAAGACAAGAAAACAAAATTTCTCTCTTTTATTAAAAGGTGCGTCCCTTTTTTCCTCAATAATGGCGTGCTTTTTCTGGTTAAATTTTGTGTTGGGAGAAACTCTATTTTTGTAAGAAAATAACTAATAAATTGATAGTTTATCTTTTACACACAAATTTATCTTTTCCTTTTAGGAAAATAAAACCTTTACCCAATATCCAATAGGAAAACAAATTTCCTATTTATCCAATAAGAAAACTAATTTCTTATTTATAATTATTTAACACATAAATAATTACATTATCCACATTATAATAAAATAAATTTACCAAATAGATAATATTCGCATATTCATTAAATAGACCAACTATTTAATTTATTCTCGAGGTTCCACAAAACGAGAAAACACTCACGTGTTAGGAGCCAACCATGAGACCATGGACCTATAACCAGTAGCTACAATAAATTGAATAAAATATTAATCGAACAGAATATTTCTACTCAACTCATTAATTCCGGAATTACGCCACCATAAATCCGAAACAAAACTCTATCGATTACAGATATAACTTATTCTCAAAATGTCGAGTCGATAAGTGTCCATTGATATAATCATTACATACAGACTAAACCTCCATAGACTATCCGTAACGAAGCTGGATTATTTCCGTAAACCTTCTTCATTACATCTTATCCTTATTTACCATTAACCCACTAGTGCTCAATTAGTTCATAACCAATACGAACTCCCGGGATCGATCTATTTCTAGGATTAACAAATAAGGGGATTGTCTTTGTACTTCCTATAGGAAGGAATGGATTCCATATCTATGAGACACACACTTCTCACTCATTCCAGAATAGTGCCAATGTGAAAGTGATTCGGACCGCACCTCTTAGAGATCCTTAACGAACACATCAAACCCTATCCTGAAACAAGTAGGAGCATGCAATCAATTCAGGATTAAGGTTTATCCATATATGATCATCTTGTGATCTAATAAGATTTCTCAATCACAGAATTATATGAGAAATGCAGAATAAATCGATCCAGTCATATATGACTACATCATATATATATGCCCCACTTAGATAACCAATATCAACGATCCGGATAAGACGGTCACACCTTAGAGTGTTCTGGGCGCATTAGTGGTGGTTTAATCAGCAGACCCCATACTTTGATTAATTTCACCACGGACTAACAATTTAAGTGTACCACCGTAAACTTAATCCTCGCGTGTGACACGCACAAAGTTATATGGCTACATATGATACAACTTAGGGTTTTCAGCAGTGTATTAAATATAAGCACAAAGAAAATAATAAGATGAAAATAAATCTGTCATTTACTAATTATAAAAACAATTACATAAATTGTCTTTCGGGCGCTACTTCCAACAATCTCCCACTTGCCCGTATAGACAAGCAATGATTGTCTTTCGGGCACTACATCTCACAGACTACAGCCCCAGCCCCTGGTGCGGGCACACCAGACCCAGTGCGGGAGTAGTAGTCGAGTAGATTTTGGATTTTACATACAGAGGCTCAGTGCAAGCGCACTGAACCCCAGTGTGGGCGCACCGGCCCCTGTTTTGAGGGAAAATGTGGTTTTAAGCTTTATAATTAGTTCTAAATGTAAATCTTTGATCTTATAACATTAATTAAACATAAACAAGCTTCGATTGAGTTTCTGATGCATTTGGTTCCGGCACCGGATGTACTCTTAAAGGGAGTTGAAGTTCGGGACCGTCGGAAAGGCATGAAAGGCCTTGTGCTTTGATGAACTAGAGTTCATCAATATCGGTGTACTTGATAGGTTGTAATGTCTAACTGTCTAAGTGATGGAGTAGAGTTGATAAGGTGAGTTTTATTCTGAAAACACTTGGGTGGCTTGATAATAACGGATAATAATTACATAAGTGTAGTAAAAGATAAAACGTCACTTATTCTCGGTTAGATACTATTTCATATCGGCGATGTGATACATTCAATAAGGTGAACAACGCTACTGGCTCAAAAGGCTAAAGGGTAGTGGACGAAATTCATCGAACGTATACGCATACCGGGAAGACCCCGGAGCTAATCGGTGCTTATCAGCGTTAGTTAGCAAGTATATTTTCAGGCTGATGAACGCCATGCGTAGTGTCCTTGTGTAATGATGTAACAAAGATAAGCTAAGCTAGAAACGTATAGTCATGACATGTCGATAGGCATGGAGTGAACCTTAGATCGGTCGGTCTCACAAAAATAATTATTAAAGTAAAAAATGTTAAAGAGCCTAAATAAATTGTAGCTTCTACTTTTTACTATGTAAAATGTACTTACCTCAAATTCATGTTTATTTATGTGTTTGGGGGAGAGAAGACGAACAGGTAAATCTAGAGTTCGAGGAGGACTTTGATGACGACGTTTAAGGACGCATGAGTTGAAGAGTTCTTTTATTTATGTTTTCATTCATTATATTAGACTTGCAGTTTTGTTGGAAATTGTGTAATTCCTTTTAGTATACGTTTGGAGGTTTTATCGTACGTTTTGGTTTTCGTTTGGTTTCCTTCTCGATGTAATAAATGTTACATTTCTATCTTTAGATATTGAGTTTCTATTCTTAGATGTTTGGAAAAAAATTACCCAAGTCTTTTTTCTTCCGTTTTGCTTAACTCGATACGACGTAGTAGAGGTTTACGTATAAAGTGAAATTTATTTTATTTTATACGTGCCGAGCATTCTTATTCCGGATAAGGACTCAGTGTCCGGGAACGGGGCATTACATCTTTTTTCCATTGAAAGTATCATCTAAGAGCAATAAGATAGAGACATAAAATAGAGGCACAAGTTGAGCCATATTTTTTTTTTGAAATGTCTACATTACAGTTTAGTTATGTTTGTATTTTTTACTATGTTTCATAACCATCAATTGTGCTAAATTCTTGGACCCTCGGATTAAGAACTATATCTTATGGGTAGCAAGTAAACGACGAAATGTGAAGAATAACCTGTTGTTAGCAAAATAGACAGGTGGTAGCTTTTTCTTGGACTACTATTCTGATTGAGGTGCTTGGGTGCCGATTCTTCCCATTTGGTTCGCATTTCAATGGTATGTTATGTTTGGTATAGTTTCCGTTTTCGTCAAATATTATTTGTTTTACCTATTTTGCTTTGTTAATTTTTTTTAATTTTGGTTTGCGACATGATACGAAGTTGTTTTTCTGCATGGCTGATGTGTTCTTGTTTTCCTCTTATTGTTGTTTTTCTAAACTAATGAATTTTCTACCGGAGAGATTTTTTATGAATGCTTTTCATACTAATTTTTCTTTTTTCGCACATTCATCCTCAAAAAGAGCAAGCATGTTGTAATACCCTGACTTTTCAGAAAAGAGTAAAATAGTAATTGAGTATATTTACTACGACCTAATTATTATTTTCCTTTTATTTTATTTAAAATGGGATTAATTATTAGTCTTGGAGATTAATTATAAAAAAAGATTTCACTATTAAATTAATGGAATTATCAATAGCTATTTAAGGAAATAATCCCATTACTCCCCTCATTCAGTTTCGCGGAAATTTTCAGAAATAAGGAGAAGGAACCACACTAGAAACAGATGCATAATGCCTGGAAGCGGAGGAAGGAAATCTTCAATAATGCGGCTAATCCGTCAGGATTTTGGGCAAACCGCAGAAGACGGAAATCATCGTCTCATCAAGATGAATGTTTCCACACTAATTGTTTCCAAAATTGTAGGTGTTCATTTTAGGCCTACTTTTTGGTAATCGTCGAGTTCGATTCTGCAAAAATTCATGTCTTTCAATCCGTAGCTCTGTTTTGCATCCATGAGTAGTCAAAACGATTCTCTTGGAGCGTAGATTTTTCTTAAAATAGTTTCACAGCAATTAAATGACGAAATGTGAAGAATAACCTATTGTTATCAAAACAGACAGGTGGTAGCTTTTTCTTGGATTGCTATTCTGATTTGAGGTGCTTGGGTGTCGTTTCTTCTCATTTGGTTTGCATTTCAATGGTATGTTATGTTTGGTTCGTTAATTTTTTTTGGTTCGTTAATTTTTTTTAAAGTTTGGTTTGCCATGATGCAAAGTTGTTTTTCTGCTTGGCTGATGTGTTCATGTTTTAGGTTATTGATGTTTTGCTACAACTAATGAATTTTCTACAGGAGAGATTTTTTATGCATACTTTTCATACTAATTTTTCGTGCACATTCAGCCTCAAAAATTGCAATCATGTTGTAGCACCCCGACTTTCCAGAAATGGGTAAAATAGTAATTGAGTATATTTACTATGACCTAATTATTATTTGACTTTATTTTATTTAAAAGGGGATTAATTATTAGTCTTGGAGATTAATTACAAAAAAATAATTTAACTATTAAATTAATGGAATTAATCAATGGCTGTTTATGAAAAATGATCCCAATGCTCCCCCCATTCAGTTTCACGGCAATTTCAGAAAATAAGGAGAAGGAACGATGCTAGAAACAGACGTAGGATGCCTGGAAGCGGAGGAAGAGAATCTTCAATTGTACGTCTAATCCATCGGGATTTTGGGCAGACCGTAGAAGACGGAAATCATCGTCTCATCAAGACGAACGTTTTCACGGTAATTGTTCGCAAAACAATAATTTTACAATTTAGGCTTAGTTTTTGGTAATCGTCGAGTTCGATTCTTCAATAATTCATATCCTTCAATCCGTAGCTCAATTTCGCAGCCACGAGTAGTAAAAACTATCGTCTTGGAGCGTAGATTTTTTTAAGAATAGTTTCACAGCAAATAATCCAGGTAATATTCTGTTTGACACTTCTTTCATTTCGGGTTTTAAAAGAAAAATAGGATTTTTAGGGTTTCTTGTTGATCAATTAGGTTTTGGATTTCAGGATCAAGAGTTGTAGCAGTTTCTTGGCGTTTTTCTTGGAATATTGTTCGCAATTAAGGTAAGAGGCTCTTCCTAATGAGTAATTATGTTTTACAATTTTTAGGTTGAGTGTTGATGTTGGTTTGTAGAAAGGATTCATGTTTAAATGTTGTTGCTTTGCTATGATACATTATGGTCTTGTAAAGGTTGAGTTTTCTGCTATTTTCTGAGTATTTTGAATGTTGAACAAGCTTGGATTTGAGTGGCAAAGTGCAGAAAAGATCGAGTTTAAGGCTTTCTGTGCTCGGTGCAAGCGCACCATAGGTCAGTGCAAGGGTACCAGCCTCCAGTGCAAGTGAACCAGTGGCCAGTGGAAGTGCACAGGCCCAACATAAAGATTTGGAATGCTTCTGGTCGTTTGGTGCACCCGCACTCCAAAAGGGTGTACCCGCCCTGACCTCTGTTTAGGGGAAAATGTTGTTTTAAGCTATGGTATGAGTCCTAAATGTTGTTTCTTGATCTAATAATGTTAATTATACTTTAACAAGCCTTGATTGAGTTTATAATGCGTTTAGTTCTGGCACCGAATGTACTCTTCCTAATAGTAAAAGTTCAGGACCGTCGGAAGGGCATAACAGGCTTGTGCTTTGATGAATTAATATTCATCAATGTTTGTGTAATTGCTGGGCCTTGTCCATTTCTAATGGTCAGGAGAGTAGTAGATGTGAGGGAGTTTTCTTTAAAATACTTAGGTGGCTAGCTAACAACAAATAATAACACACGTACTTGTGTAGTAAAAGATTAAACATCATGTCATTCTTGGATAGGCACCAGACTATATCGTGATGTTGTTGAAATAGTGTCCTAAACCCAGTCGGGCTGGACCGGATCGACCAGGTCGAATCATTTCTACTATTTCTTTATGTTTATACATATGATAAATGACTTTTTGTTATTCTATATTTGTTCATCTAACAGACCAATTATGATACTGTGTACATGATAACGTCCCTAGTGTCAAACTGTGATAGAGTAATCATAATAGTTATGGTTTATGAGATCTCGATTCAATTTAGAAGGTTTGATAATTGAATGTCTCTAGTCGTATGTACTATCAAACGGGACATTGACAGTACGATTTGACTATCACGTATTGGATGTCTTCTATCTTATTGATGGTAGGGATAGATCTTGTCTATCATAGTGTAGGGACACTTGGACTGTACGTGGACGTGTATTAGAGAATGCGTACGTTAAACGGACCCTCTTACTTTATTAAGTGTGACACTATGTGGCAGTTGTGTAGTTATCCTAAGACCGGAGTCTTCATGACATCACGGTGTGGATTGTCATACTTTGACACTATTGAGGTTTCCCCTAGACATAGGGCGATCATGCGGTAGTGACTGAGTGTGATACTGAAGCACGCATAGGATTCATGTTTTTCGTCTGGAAATCGCGTATCCTATGAATAGAAGTAAATATCCCGAAGGGCCTTATTATAAGGATAATCTAGCTCTTGTGAATCTTTGCAAAATGGGAGTAAATGAGTTACTTTGAGGGAGCATGATATCAAGATTATAAGATACGATCGTTGATGTACTTACACTCTAGATACGATTGTATGGATATTATTACAATGATAGGATTCTATTTACATGGTAACCGTTTCACATGAAAGGTAGTAGTCATTGCATTTGACTCTTCCGATGATTGAGGGTCACTGTGTGTTGCTAGACGTCCGTGATCGTTAGGTATGAAGGGCATTTTCGTAATTTGCATTTTGTGCCTACGGCCAACATATTCGGAAGCCTATCGGGTTAGAAACATAAGAACATCTATCCGGATTAAAATACGGTTATAGTGATAACAAAATAAGGAAAGTTTTATCTCTGACTATAAAGTGTTATAGTGATAATTAATATGGTGGTATTTATTTGTTATGAATAAATTAAATGCAAAATATTAATATGGTCGATTAATTAAATATACATCTTTGATATATATGTCGACACATATATGTATATATGATATACATGTATTTTTGCGAATTAATAAATCATAGTATTATATTAATTAATTAAGAATTTTCCGAAAGCCAACTTTTGGCTATATGGGGCGCATATAGTATGTGCATATGATACACATTGATTGTGCATATTAATTAATAGTATTACAATATATTAATATTACATATTAATAGATTTGCATAAATTGATTTATGGTAATATGATATAGATAATCAATATTAGATATTGGCGATATCTTGGATTTATTTAGTATGAGATATTAAATTAAATGAGATAAATCTAGAATATTTATTTTCCTTATTTTACTAGTAAAATGTTTTCTTTCTCCCCAATCTACTAGGAAGCTTCTCCCAATCAGATTGGGAGACATATGGGGTTCATGTCTCTCTATTTAAGAAAGAGATTGGCTATCTCTTTTGATCATAACAATTGTAAGAGTTAATAATTCTTGCAAAAATAAGAGAGCGACCTAGAGAGATTTTGGGAGAGAGAAAAGGTCGGTCTAGCAATCAAGTTTTTATAGTAGCAATCCATGATGGGATTGTTCATGTGGATCAATGGTAGAGGCCACACACTTGGGTGGCTTCGTGCAGAAACTACAACCGTAGATAAAGAGACGATCTATTTTAGATCATCCAAGGAAATAATTTTTAAACTACGCAACGTTCCCGCGTAGATTTCATAACAGTGTGAGCATTCAGAGAAAGTGAATAATTCCGTAGGTCTATGAGACCCAAAGTACGGAGGGACTTTGCCGAACGTGTACACCCTCGTGTTTTCCACGTGGTTATTGGTATGATCCAACAATATGTTGCAAGGTATATCCCATGACGGATGTGCGTAATGCCCTTGGATGCGGATGTAACAAAAATAAGCTAAGCTAGAAATAAACAGGCACGACATGTTGATGAGAATGAAGTGAACTCTAGAATAGAGTCTGTCTCGTAAAGATAATTTAATCATATAGAAGAACCTCTTCATTGTAGAATTTAATTATTCATTAGCTTCTCACTCTTGCAAAGTACCTATGTACTTACCCCTTTGCATGTTTGTTTGTGCTTTGAGGTGAGAAGACGAACTGGTTGAGCATGGGGTCGTTGAGGATGATATATATTATTGATGATGCCTTGATGATGAAGTATTATCCGTTGTATTCTTTCATTTCCATTGTATGTTGTTGTATACTTGTTGTTTAGCTTCTCAAGATAGTTGTTGTACTTTTATTTCTGAACTTTTGTGAGACAAGTTTGTAGCTTTTGTACTTCGTATTTTGTATGGGATCGTTGTTGTATTTTTCTTTTCCTATCATTAGCATGATTGTAATCTATTCTTAGTAGCATTTATGTTTTTACCCGTGTGTTTTGGGCTTCCGTTTTCTTTATTTTGATACTATGTCGTAGATGTTTGCGTATAAGGTTAGATTTATTTAATGTTATATGGGCCGAACGTTCTCTTCCAGAAAAAGGCTCAGTATCCAGGAGCGGGACGTTACAGTTGGTATCAGAGAAAAGTATCCTTTCTGTCCTTGGCTTCTTTTCCTCTATGATAAGATTACTTTATACCTTTTAGAACCTTCAAGATGATGCAAGAAGAACTATATATGACAAGTGGAACCTTTTATCATAAGTGGAACCCAAGACAATAGATGATGCAATTCAAGATGCTGACTGAATTGCAGTCATGCAAGAAGAACTAAATGAATTTGAAAGAAATGAAGTCCGGGAACTTGTTGACAGACTAGACACAGCCAACATCATTGGAACAAAATAGGTATTCAGAAACAAGATGGATGAGCAAGGAGCAGTTGTCAGAAACAAAGCAAGGCTAGTTGCAAAAGGCTACTCTCAAGCAGAAGGAATAGATTATGATGAGACATTTGCACCAGTAGCAAGATTGGAAGCAATCAAACTCTTTCTAGCTTTTGCTGCACACAAAAACTTCAAAGTCTATCAAATGGATGTCAAGAGTGCATTTATGAATGGACTATTGGAAGTAGAAGTATATGTGGAACAACCTCCTGGTTTTCAACTCAAAGGAAAAGAAGATATAGTATACAAGCTCAAGAAGGCTCTTTATGGACTCAAACAGGCACCTAGAGCTTGGTATGAAACATTGTCACAATTCGTGATCAAGAATGGATTCAACAAGGGAACTATAGATAAGACTCTTTTCAAATTAGAAGAAGGAACAAGTACATTGCTTGTACAAATCTATGTTGATGACATTATCTTTGGATCAGAGGATGAAAAGTTGTGTGAGAAATTTGCAAACCTAATGAAGAGCAAATTTCGGATGAGCATGATGGGAGAATTAAAATATTTTCTTCGCCTCCAAGTGAAGCAAATGAAGGATGGTACTTTCATCAGTCAATCCAAGTACACAAAAGACTTAATACACAAGTATGATATGGACTCAAGTGGCACAGCTGATACACCAATGTGTGCAGGAGTCATTCTTTGAAAAGGTGAAGCTGGAAAAGATGTTGATCAGAAAATGTATACAGGAATCATTGGATGCCTACTATATCTAACTGCAAGCAGACCTGACATAGCATTTTCAGTAGGAGTATGTGCAAGGTTTCAAGCTCAAAATAAAGAATCACACCTTCTAGCAGCTAAAAGAATAATCAAATATCTGAAGAACACCATCAATGTTGGAATTTGGTATCCAAAAGATGGAGGATTCAAGTTGATATCGTATTCAGACTCTGACTATGCCGGATGCAAGATAGATATAAAAAGCACCTCTGGAACATGCCAGATGCTAGGCACCAGACTAATTTCATGATTCAGTAAAAAGCAAAACTCCATATCAACATCAACTGCTGAAGCATAATATATAGCAGCATGGATTAGACAAAACTCCATATCAACATCAACTGCTGAAGCAAAACTCCATATCAACATCATCAGTTGTTGTGCACAAGTACTATGGATTAGACAACAGCTAAGGGATTATGGAATGGAGGAGAAGACAATTCCAATTATGTGTGATAACACAAGTGCCATATCCATTACTGAAAATCCAGTGTTGCACTCAAGAACAAAGCATATTGATGTAAGACATCACTTAATCAGAGATCATGTTGAGAAAGGAGATGTTATTCTAAGATACATACTCACTGAAGATCAACTGGCTGACATCTTCACAAAACCACTCAGTCATGAAATATTTATCATGTTGAGAACTGAGTTGGGAATGATTGAAATTGACTAAGTTCCAAAGAATGACTAACTGGAGTAATCAGCTAAGTGACTTCACCGGCTGATTAAACCTTTGCCATTATAGGAGATATAACAGGTAAGGCACTGGTACTCAGCGAAGTTAACTTCACTGATTGTTAGGGAAAGTTAAATACAGTAGCTCAGTGATAAAGTCACTTCACCGGCTAAGTGACCAGCCAAGGCACTCCACCGAAATAAAGATTGGAGTCACCAGCAAATTAAAAGTGTGAACCAAATCAGTTTTTTATACACATGGAAAATCAAGAAGTTATGGAGGATTATAATGTGGAAGATTACACACGTGGAGATCATTTTACAATCGTGGAGGTAACCATATTTTTTTTTTGTTAATTACAAACGCCTCGATTCCCAGGATCTATCATTAATTACCTCAATCCACTCCCCCACTTCACTCAAACATCTTTATTTATATAGATAAAATCACGCCATTATGTAAAAAAATCCTCCCATATTCATCCACGTTTACACTACACAAAACACCCTATATAAATCACACTTAGAGGGTTTTCAGAAATCTTTACGCTCATTTGCAAATTATAAACCCTACTGTGTTTCATTTCTAAAAATTCGACGCCTACATTTCAAAATCTCAAATCTTCAAACAATGGCTTCATCCTCCTCAAACACTCAAACTGTATATGAGAAATCGATTGCTACCGGATCGTTCTTTCAAGAAGAACACTACATAAAACTATTGACAAGGAAGCAAGACGATTGGCAGCTGGATGCAAACACCTAAAATTATGAACTTATCTAAATCCTCCAATCACCGAAATTTGCTATGAAAGTCTAATCTCCTTCTGGAAGACTGTAAAATATGTCTCTGGGCTCCTTGAGGAAGAAGGTGACGAGTGGGAGGAAGACAAGATTGTTTCATCTGTCAACGGCACAGAAGTGGTCATTACAGCAAAGGTAATTCGCACACACCTTAAACTTCCAAATAAGGGTCAAGAAAAAGTGACGTTGGTACAACAAAACATGGATGATTTCTGGACAACAATCGCCAAAACGTAAAACCCAGGATCTAAGAAGGTCAATTGTCTTAGATCCGCTTTAAAGAAACCGTTCAGTGAGTTTAATGCACTAATTGGAAAGAGCATTGAAGAAAGCTATGGACAAATAATGTCATGATAGAGGCCAGAATGCGACTAATGGGAATCATCTACAACAATGTGGAGTTTAATTGGGCAACTTACTTCTTCCAGATAATCAAAGAACAAATCCAGGGAGAAGCAACTACTGCTAAAAAAGGATTAGTAGAAGGAAAGACGAAAAAGGGATCTTCTGGGTGAAGAAATCCTATGGGATTCAATTACACTATCTTTTTCAAAGCTTGAAAGTACCTGTTGTACACCTACATAAGTTGCATGAATCCAAAACCATGTTTACCTATGTCAAACAGCAAAATTCAAACAAGTGGAGGAAATATAAAGCAAACCACAAAACACACTTCCGGCCAAAGAAAGAAGCAAAAGGTTCAAAGAAACTTGGACAAAGAAAATTTTGGAAAATTGCTTGATGAAGAAGAAGAGGATTCTGACGCAGAAGAAGAACAATCAGCAGAGGAGAGTTAAAGTGAGGATGAACAACCTCAAAATGAGGAGGTTGAGGCAGGCACTGGAGATGATGAAGAAATTCAAGAAGAACCGGCACAGCTATCTACAAACGAGATTGATGATCGAATTGCAGCATATCTTGAATGGAAGGAAGGTGATTCTAGAATTCAGTTTCAAGACTCTGAACGCATGTTTTATGAGGAAGCCTGGCTTTTTAATTTTTTTGGGATCACACCCTGGTTGGTGTACTTGATGAATCTCCACTCTGAGACATGGTCGATGCAGCAAAGCCAAAACTTCCACATATCTCTGACCAAAACAGTGATGACTCCGAAGATGGTGGAGATGATCATGATAATAATGATCAGGATGATGGTGATGATCATGATGACAATGATGGTGATAAACAAGGAAAAGAGGACAATCCTACACCATATGCAATTGATGATAACATTCTCCTAAGTTCGTTTCTACAACCACAAGGTCCGGCAAATTCAATCCCAGCTGATGCAACCCCATCAACCCTACAAACTCCCCAGCAAACAATGTCAGCTAACAACCTTGAACTGATTCCGCAAACTCCTGTGGATACTACACTCGTGAGAGCAAGAGTGTTAGACATCGCCTCACCGCTTTGCCACTCGAGTCGTAAAAATCCCGGACAGAGCAAGGGGAATAATCGCCTGCTACACCAAAGATACACATCCACTCAAATACTTGAAGATTTGAAAGCCAATGTAGATGTCACTCAACATCAATCCAGAAGACAGCAGACAGATCCTGACCACACTCATATTCACGTTCAGGTACCTGATCACTATACTGTTGTATCATAAGAAGCCTTTGGAAAAGCAGCAGACTTATTGGCCGAAGAATTGGAGCAGCAAGCCATGTACCTCAGATCCATGACTTCAGCATTTAATGACAAAAGTTACTCCATTGAGAGAAAATTCCAGGCTGTTGCTGAGTCTATTGATGCACATAACATTGTTGTGAAACGAAAAGGAAACTTGATGTTGGTCCCTTGGAAAGGCTAACACAAGTTTAGGGGGGGGGGGTGAATAAACTTGTCCCTAAAACTGGATTTAAAGCAAATTAAGGTTCAGTTAAAACCTTGTGTGGAGTTAAGCTGACAAAGCTGAGATTAAGTCAAACTGACTTAAGCTGAAACTGAGTCAACCGGCATCGGATATGATTTTAGCATTTTTCTTGATCTTGTTATTCTATTATGAAAACTGAGTGTTGTGAACTGAATTCTGGTGAATGTCAGTTGTGACTATGAGGAGTATAACAATCAAGTATCACAATGTTGTAAGTAAATGCTGAATAAATAAATAAATACGTTAAGTAAATAAGGCGGATATTATAGAGGTTCCAGGTGGTGTAATCATGTACGACCTCTCTTCCCCTGTGGTGCGGAGGAAAATTCCACTAGAACTTCTTGAGGTGAACTGTTACAAAAATTCCTAAACAATAGTCCTTGGCTAATCCCTAGCTTCACTATCTAAACAGTTGTAGAACATGTAGAATTGCTGCTCTTCAAATTCTTGAACCACTGGTCCTTAGAGGGTAGGATTGCCTCTTCACCAGCTACCACCACAAACACAGTCTACCCGACTGCTTGTCACAACTGTCCTTGGCGAAACCTTCCCGGTTTGCTTCACAGTCTAAAACCTTTGATGTAGAATCAAGGTTGGGCTGAGAATCAATAAGTTGATTCTTGTTTGTGGTTCTTCAAAGTGTTGGATTCTTGATAAATTCTTTGTAGCTTGAACACTTGAAGAAATACTAGATATGATCTTGTTATAGTTCAGAGATGATAGCAATTCGAATAGAATAGACTGATGCACAAAATTGCTTGTTGATTCTTGTATATGCTCTGTTCTATATATTTTGTTGTTGGTGCAAAGTCTTCTATTTATAGTGTGAAGTCCAACGTTCATTTGGCTTCAATTTGAATTGTATCAACGTTTATCTTGCAACGGCTATATTTTCTGACCGTTCTGCTGTGTCAGTTACTCATCCAATGAAATTGTTTTCTTTACAACGTTCGATTGTGCTTTCGGTTTGCTAGATGGCTGACTTATAAAACTGCGAGTTCCTTATCGCTTTTATA
Source organism: Gentiana macrophylla (assembly GCA_026214975.1). NCBI lineage: Eukaryota > Viridiplantae > Streptophyta > Magnoliopsida > Gentianales > Gentianaceae > Gentiana > Gentiana macrophylla. Next base: position 67,437,909 of record CM047808.1, on the reverse strand, counting down.
TCGAGTTTTCTTTTGTCGGTTTCTAATCGACATGAAGTATTAATCGAGATTTTACTCTTCTTCAAATATCGGTATTCTCGCTTTTCATCGATTATAATTGACTTAATCAGTACACCATGATTCATTATCATCTAAAAATTCATTGTCCTTATGATTCTTAGGTCTTCATACAAGATCCATAAAGTCGATTCAGTCACCACAATCTTGCTCGAAGTCTAACTTTCTGATCTCGACTTGTAATCTTCATAATCGAGTTTGAACCCTCGATTCTTCATTCTTCAATAACGAGTTTGAACCTCGGTTCTCATTCTTCAATAATCGAGTTTGAACCTCGATTCTTCAATCTTTTAGATAAGTCAATCGATTCTCAACTCTCAAAAACTTAACTTCTTCGGGCCATGTAGGTGTATTCTCGAGTCGGTTTGCTTGTCTCGATGATTTCGATTTTCTAAATGATTTCCGCCAGCTTTACAACACACTAATAATTACAGTGCTTGTCTGATATGTAACCTATACAAATATCAGACTCTAGTAAAACTTATACATTCAGTTCTAGACATCTTTTAGCTTTCCACTATAACAGCTGGCTTCAGCACTTCATCAATAGGGATAATATAATATTTTAACACATAAGATGAATTATCATCAAAACCTAAATTTTATTTCCAACAATTTCCCCCTTTTTGATGATGCTAAAACTCTCCCTAAAAGAAAAGCTTAAAGATCAAAACAATGTAAAACAATGTAAAACTGGAAAACTGGTTTTCATTAGAATGAGCAAAAACTGGATAAGTACATTTTGTTCAAATAACTGTGATTAAAGACTAAGCTTCTTCTTAGCTTTTTGCATGACTGAGTCATATCTTTTTGCTTTGTCATACAAGCGAAAATCTTCTTCAAGCTTGGAGTCTTCCTTTGAAAAGGTCTTGTTGTAGTCAACTTGACTACTTTCTTTCCATCTTCTCCATTGAATTAGCTTGAGTAAGCTTGAGTCTTTCCAGTAGTAATTTTTAAATTCTACTAGATCAGCTTTCATTTGTTCCGTCTTGTCTTTAATCTTGATTTATCATCAATCCTCTGATTCTTCTTATGTTGTGCAATTTTTGCTTTGAGTAAATATCGAGACAAAAGTAGTTCAAGGATTCCTCAAATGTTCATCCCTTGTACTTGGCTTTAATAGGATTGTAATCTTTGATAAATCGTGTCCCATGAGATCCTTTGTAAGAGTAACTCTTACGTCTCAGTGTTGATTGTATTTTTCAATAAGTTGATCATCGCTTAAATCTTTCTTCAAAAATTTAGGATCCGATCTGTATCTTTGTAATTCTTCTTCAAGTCGCTTCATTTCTCCATGTAATTTCAGCTTTTCTTCTTGACTTCCCCTTTTGGCATCATATAACTGATCTACCGAACATGGGTTGCTTTTTGATCTTCTCGAAATCATCAATTGAGAAGTAAGTACTTCCTTAAGCTGAGTTTCTAACCCGTAGATATGCTGATTTATATGCCAATGAGCCTGAGCATGAGTTTCTCTATCTACTGCGCTTGAATCTTTGAGTTGTTGTTTGAGTAACACAATCTCTTAAGCAGAACTTGAACTTGATTTGTGAATCATCTCTAGTCTTGCATGAACATCAGTTCTAGTTCTATAATCAAGATATCCAGAGATGTTTGATAAAAGGCCATTCTATGTATCACTCTGACTGAGTACAATTTTCAAGTTTTCATGAACTCTGGCCAATTCATCCTTAGATAGAAAATCAGAGGGATGATATGTAGCTTCTATTTGATCCTTATCCTGAGTATTATCAGCAATAACCATCATTTGTCTGATTTCATCAGCTGCTTGCTGATTGTCAGTTGTCTGATTTCCAATTGGCAATCCTTCTTGCTGTGGTACAGTTTACATGGCTAGAGGTTGAGATTGAGTGACTGTTTGCAAAAAAGTAGTATCATCAGCTTCTTTTCTTGACTTATCATGGTCATCATCATCCTTTTTCTTTGAACTGTCTTTAGATGATATGCCTGATTCTCTTCTTTTTGCTAGTTCGGTAAATCTTTTGAAATAGTTGTCAAGAAACTCTGAAATAGGAAACAGAGAGTAAAGATCTTTAACTTCCAATTTCTCTAAGAGTAATTTTTCTTCAGTCTGTAAACTGACATCTCGAGAATCTTCTGGTTGAAGTTTCATTTTCATCAGCTTAATGATTTTGTCGACTTCAAGTAGTCTTTGATTCTTTGAAACCGATTCTTTGTTGTATCTGAGAAGTATGGTCAGCTGTGACATTCTCTTGAGTAACTTCAGTTGTCAATTGATGTTGTTGTTCCCCCTCAGTTGGTGCTTTCTCACTTTAGATTTCAGGGTACAAACATCTTACAACTGATCTTCCTTCTGTGGATTCAGCTTTTCGCTTAGTCCCTTTGTGTTCAGCTTCCTCTTTGAGACACGCTTAATCCGACTTGTTTCAGGTTGGGAAGTTGTTTCTGCGATTTCCTTCGATGCTGCAGTTTGCCTTTCTTTGCTACCCTTCCTTAATTCTTTCTAAATAAAACTGAATGATTCCACTAAGAGTCTTCTTCATCGAATCGCCATCGCTTACTTGTCCTTCGACTTGAGCTCTTTTCACACTTTCTAATTCACTAAGTGTTGCTTCTTGAACTGATTGACTATATAACTTTGCCCAATTAAATTCGATATTATCCTGCATTATGTTCATCAAAAAAATATTTTCTTCCGAAAGTATATTAATTCCTTTGGATTTTCCAATGACGTGATTGCTGAGCCATCTGTTGAGATTTCCAAATTCCGGCTTGATTTTGACGACATGAATACCAGGTTCGATTGGTTCTGTAGACGAAGTAATCATTGCGAGAAAAGCTTATTTCTTCAATGGTAGAGTGGCTAACACCGTTGAAGTTGCTGTTGTATTTGCGAAGCCAAAGAGTGACCTCATGACTCTTTCATTGAGAACGATGCGATCTCCACGAACTGTAGTTATCAAGGAGTCTCTGACTAATCGCATATTTTGCAAAAATTGCAAAATGCCTTCCACATCTCGTTTTTCTTTGAAACTAACTTCGAGAATGTTGTTCAATCCTGGTTGTTTTTCGATTTTATCTCGTACACAGCTGGCTATCAAGGTGTTTTGACACATACCTTCATACATTTCAAGTGTTAGTTCATCCAGCTCTGTGATCAATCGTTTGTCTTTCGAATCATCTGAAGTGGCCATATTTGATTGTGAACACAAAAATTTGATTTTTGAAAGAGAGGGTTGCAAAGAGTCTATTTTGCTTTCTGAAAATAATTTGAATTTTGATAGAGAATAGTGTGAACGGAGGTTGAATAAATAGGTAGGATATTCCGGCGGTTGAGTGGTACAACTTTTCAAATTCCATGATGGTTTTGATAACCGATACGTGTACTGTTCTGACAATCGTGGGGTGTACACACGAAATTCTGACAAAAAGAACTGTGGTATTTTAATGCGATATAACCGCTTGTTGAATCTATCTTATCAACCTTTGACTAAATTTGACCGAATGAAAACCGATCTTGAGGTCAATTCTAGAGATAATTCAGTTCCATCAAATTATTCAGTTTTGTCAAATTCTTCAGTTTGTCAGTTTGAGATTGTTGATGTCAATGACTAATCTGTTAAGTGATCGCACCCAACATAACAAAGATTAATCCCCTTGACGAATCTCTGGCTTAACTGACTTAACTGACTTTAATTATTCCCAACTCAGTTCTTAATTTGGCAAATCTTTCTTTGTCCAATGGCTTTGTAAAGATATCTGCCAACTGATCTTCAGTAGGTACATAAAGAACTGTTATATCCTTCTTCTCTGCATGATCGGTTATGAAGTGGTGACGGACATCAATGTGCTTTGTCCTTGAGTGTAAAAATGGATTATCAGTAATTGCAATTGCACTTGTGTTATCACACATTATGGGAATTGTTCCTTCTTCTATCCCATAGTCTCTTAATTGCTGTCTGATCCATAAAACTTGAGCACAACAACTTTCTGCTGCTATATATTCAGCTTCAGCTGTTGAAGTTGAGATTGAGTTTTGCTTCTTACTAAACCATAACACAAGTCTATTTCCCAATAACTGACATGTGCCTGATGTGCTTTTTCTGTCCACTTTGCATCCAGCATAGTCTGAATCTGAATAAGAAATCAACTTGAATTCTCCTTCTTTTGAATACCAAATTCCAACTCCATCCGTGTCTTTCAGATATTTCAATGTTCTTTTCACAACTGTGATATGACTTTCCTTTGGTCTTGACTGAAATCTTGCACATACACCGGCGATTAAAAGATATGTACGGCCTACTACTTGTCAGAAGATAGAGTAAGCTACCAATCATCCTTCTATAGAGTGTTTGATCAACATCTTTACCTTCTTTGTCTTCATATAATCTGATGTTGGTCCCCATTGGTGTAGAAATTCCAGTAGATTTCTCCGTACCAAACTTTTTGATAAGTTCTCTTGTATATTTGGTTTGGTGAGTGAAAATTCCATCAGCTAATTGTTTAACTTGCAATCCTAGGAAATAATTTAATTCTCCCATCATACTCATCTGAAATTTGCTTTTCATCAAACTTGCAAATTTCTCACATAACTGTTCATTTTCTGATCAAAAATGTTATCATCAACATAAATTTGAACAATTAGAGTATCTTCTCCATTCTTCATCCTGAATAAGGTTTTGTCAATTGTTCCTTTGATAAATCCATTATCCACTAAAAACTGAGATAGAGTTTCGTACCAAGCTCTTGGTGCTTGTTTCAGTCCATAAAGAGCTTTCCTTAGTCTGAAAACTTTATCTGCTTGATCTTTGATTTCAAATCCGGGTGGTTGTTGAGCATATACTTCTTCTTCAAGAATTCCATTTAGAAACGCACTTTCAACATCCATCTGATAAACTTTGAATTTCTTGTGAGCTGCATAAGCAAGAAATAGTCTGATTGCTTCTAGTCTTGCAACTGGTGCATAAGTTTCATCAAAGTCTATGCCTTCTGCTTGAGAGTATCCTTTGGCTACAAGTCTGGCTTTGTTTCTGATGATGTTCCCATCTTCATCAAGTTTATTTCTGAAAACCCATTTGGTTCCAATGATATTGACATGAACTGGTTTATCTACCAATTCCCATACTTGATTTCTCTCGAATTCATTGAGTTCTTCTTGCATAGCTAATATCCAATCTGGATCTTTCAAGGCTTCTTCAATTTCTTTAGGTTCTGATTGAGATAGAAAGCATGCAATCATTGCATCTAGTTGATGTCTTGTTCGAACTCCAGCTTGAGTATCACCAATAACTTGTTCTTCAGGGTGGTCTCTCATCCATTGATGTGTGTGAGTTTGTATCAACTGATTTGCATTTTGTTCAATCGATTCTTGAACTTGTTCAATCGAATCAATGAAGTTGTTCAAGTTGTTGAGCAATTGGAAACGAGGCGATCTTGATCTGAACATTCAAAATTTGTAATCTTCCAACGCCAATCGAAATCGTTCTGGCGTGGTAGTAATCGAGGCCGAGAAACCGGTTCTGGGTCGGTCTTGCTTGTTTCACCAGGGAAGTTTGGTTCATCAAATACTACATGTATTGATTCTTAATGCTTGAGTGTCCTTTTATTTAGTACTCTAAAAGCTTTGTTGACCCTTGAATATCCTAGGAAAATTCCTTCATCAGCTTTGGGTTGAAAAACGTGAAGTTGATCTTTTCTATTATTGTGTATGAAACATTTGCTTCCAAAAGCATGAAAGTATGAAACATTTGGTTTTCTTCCATTTCAAATTTCATAAGGTGTCTTCTCATGTCTCTTGTTCATGAGAGCTCTGTACAGTGTAACAAGATGTGTTAACCGCTTATACGCCCAATATCTTTCGTAGTTTAGCTTCACGGATCATAGTCCTCCCAGCTTCTTTGAGTGTTCTGTTTCTTCTTTCAGCTACACCATTTTGTTGTGGTGTTCCTGTGGCAGCAAGTTTGTGTAAAACACCATTTTCTTCACAATATTCAATAATCACACTGTTGAGGAATTCAGTTCCTTTATCAGATCTTATCTTCACAACTGAAACTCCTTTTTGATTCTGAAGTCTCTTGAGAAGTTCTGTGAGCTTTTGCTTGGTTTCACTTTTCATGGTTAGAAAGATTACCCAAGTATATCTTGAAAAAATCATCTACTACCACCAATGTATATTTCTTTCCACTGATACTAATTGGTGTAAGAGGTCCAAATAAATCCATGTGTAGCAATTCTAGATGTCTGGTTGTTGAATGCTGAGACTTGGTCTTGAAACTTGCTTTTGTTTGTTTTCCTTGTTGACATGCATCACATAAGCTGTCCTTCTTATATGATATCTCTGGTAGTCCAATGACTAGATGCTTCTTAACAAGTGTGTTGATGTCATCAAAATTGAGATGACTCAGTTTCTTGTGCCATAGCCAACCGATTTCTGATTTGGTATGCACGAGCATACAAGTTTCAGCAACGGCAATTGTCCAGTCTACCACATACATGTTTTCCTTTCTTCTTCCGGCTAGGACAACTTGATAAGCTGATTCGCTGATGACAACGCAGAATTCTTTATCAAAAGTAACTTTGTATCGCATATCACAAAATTGACTTGTGCTGAGTAGATTGTAGTGTAGTCCTTCTACATAAGATACATTCTTGATTGTAAGTCCATTTCTGATTAAGGTGCCAAAACCTCTAGTGTAACCAGGTTTATCTTTACTTCCAAAATTGACTTTTGGTCCATCCTTTGCAATAAAATTATCGAGACAGTCTTTGCTCTTTGTCATGTGTCTAGAGCAACCACCACAAAGTACCATATATCTGCAATGAAAATTAGAATTTTTAGGTACCCAACTTCAGTTTGGGTCCATGAAGTCGATTGTCGGTTACAACTCTGGGAATATATCATTTGGGATTCTTCGGATATTGTTGCACTTGTTTTCATTTATGTAAGCCACACTCCCATAGTATCTATGTTCGGACTGTCTTATTTATATTATTTCTCAGATCTTCTCGATCAAATTTGTTTCCATGTTGATTTTTGTTATTAAATCTAGAGTGATAATTATCATTCCTTCACATCGAGAGTCCGGATTGACCTTTGTATCATGACTTATCTTGAATCGAGATTAGTCCTCTGCTGAGTTTTGGACCCAAACTTGTGATAAGTTTTCGATCCGGAATGATTGTCATTATCAGTTTTATTAATGAATTCAGTAAAATTCCAATCATCATCAATGGGATATAGTCTTCCTTTCCCCCTAAATGTGTGAATCTTTGAATGATTGACATTCTTGGATTTATTTTGATTGTAATTTTTCTAGTTCCTGACTTCATTAGTTTTTGTGGTTCTGGCAGTTGATTTGCCGTTTCGGTTTCCATTGGATACAGCTGATCTACCATTTGATTTACCTTTGTTGGTAGATGCAGTTGTCTTCTTAGAAAACTGATTTATCCAGTGTGATACTGGCTTTACTGATTCAGCAATTATCTCAGTTTGTGGAAGTTGCTCAGCTACAAACTTAATACCAGTTTTGGTACTAGGCCCAACAGCTTTGCTAGTTCCATTCTTTGAAGATTGCTGTGTATCAAATTGTTAAGGGTGAATTTATACGATTTATAACGCTATATTCTATGATATTTTTCCCCGTAATTGTACTAAATTGCATAAGAAACGAGGGTTTAATGGATATATTGAGCAAATGAGATTTTAGAAGAGTTAATCGCAAAATAGGTTGATTTATGTGTTTTAATTGTGATTTTATGATTATTTGAGCATTATTACATTTTGCGATGTTTTTATGTGTTATAGATACATGTTGGAGGCCCAAAAGATGATCAAAGGTTGATTAAGTTCGAGCTAATTGATGATAAAAGAGATAATGAAGAAGTGGGATAGAGATAGAAGAGATAAAGATCAATAAATCAAAATCGATCATATCAAATCAAGCGCGTCAGATCTCCGTCCCAGTGGGCGGGCGTCGATGCTGGTGGACGAGCGTCCGAGGTGTCATCTTTGATTCGAGAAGTTTGGGCGCTGGAGTGGACGCTGGATGGACGAAAGTCCTGGTCATGACTCGGCCCGATTCAAGTTTTATTGAAGAGTGGACGGGCGTTCAAGGTTTTCAGACAGGCGTCCGGTGGCGACTTAGCGAAACCGACTTTAAAATCTATATATAGTCGGCCGTTTTCTTCACAATAAGAGATCATACACACATTATTCAAAACCCTAAACACAGGGGCGGCTTTAGGCTGCGTTTTCATCTTTTATTCCTATTTTCATGCTCTTAATTTAGATAAAACACTAGTTACTTTTATGTACTTTTTCGCAAATTTGAGTTCTTGAGGATGTTCAGAGGCTAAAAGCTTCATCAAACGAGTATTGTGAAGCCGTCCAACAATTGTTGATTTTGTTTTCTTCGATCATCTTGTGAGTTTTTAATAAAGGTTGTTTCTTATTCATGTTTATTCATGTTTAATTTGCTTTTATATCGGAAGATATGCATGTGTTGATTGTTTGTTATTGATGGAAGTCTTAATAAACCCTAGATCACCATGAATAAGAATAGTAACTCGAATCTATAATAACGGAAGTTAATAGGTCTGATTACTAGGTTATAAACACAAAGTTTGCGCCTTTGATTATTAAACGCGTTAATCTCACATCGGAAGATAATAGATTGATAGATGAACTTTCTAAGGAATTAGGGTTCATGTCTAGGTAAGGTGAAACCACAATCAATAAAACGCAATAAAATCGAGATAGGGAATCAATGCTTGTTGGATAGGTGGATCAATCCTCGTTTGCTCGTAATAAATTTGATTTAAATCCTTAAAAGCTTGAATTTGTCTAGTTAGTTTACTTTTATCCGCATCTTAGATTAGTTAGTTTAAATTGGTTCGCAGGCCCGTATCTTTCCGGCTTTAGATCATCTCTTACGTCGCTTTTACGTTTTAGTAAAGTTTAATTTACAAAAGATGTTGTTTATTTTTATCCGTTATTTAGCTTAGTAATCGTGACATAGGTTAGTTAGATAAAAACTAGAAACCACAATCGTTTAGTTCCCCGTAAGATCGACCCGGCATTAGCCTCCATACTTCGTTTTCCTTTTTTGTTTTCTGTTTGTTTTTGTTTCGTTTTCTGTTTTAATCCGTTTTACATTCCTGCTTTTAGTTGATAATTGTTTTAGGTAGTTGTTAAGTAGATAATTAGGGTTTAAAACTTTCCTTAGTATTTTCTTGAAGTTAGATCTTCTGTTTTCTGCTTTTTCCTGACGTTCTTCCTTCCTTCTTGCTTTATCTGCAAATTCTGTTCGTTCTAAGTTTTCCCGTGAGCAAGCGGGCGCCTGGATATTGGGCGCCCGTCCGGCTGAAAATTATCAATTCTGCTCTGCTTTAGTCACTTAGACGGCGTCTATAACTTTTGGGCGCCCGTTCAGAGTATTGTCATCCAGACGACGCGTTTACATTACTAAACGCCCGTCCGACCTCAATTTCATCTGGGCGCCCGTCCAATCTTTTGACGTCCGTCCGTATTGTTTTCTTTAACACTTTTGTTTCCTTTCTTCTTTTCCTTTCCTCTCTCTTTAGGCTTTTAATTTTTAGTTTAGGCTTTGATCTCTTCTTAGTTTTTAGGTTTTGTTCCACTTGTTTTTGGTCCGTTTATGCAAACTCGGAGTCAAAGGGTTTGTTAATATACACCCACGACCCGAAGCGAACCATAGTCCGCCAAGCAGCGGAATTTCCGTTCTGCGTTCGGTGACAGAGCGGCGAGATCTTGAAGAACAACTAGCAAGAGAAATCACGATTTTGTGATAATGGCGATAATAATAGACGTACATTGGCGGACTCGCCATGCCAGGCGAAGTCAAGGTCAACCCGGCTATTGTTATTCCAAATTCTTGCACAAACTTTTGAGTGAAGCCAGGACTTATCCGGATGATGCAAAGACGCATCAATTTTTCACGGCTACCAATCGGAGAATCATGATACCCACTTACACACATTCTTAGAGATATGCGGTACTACACGCATCCAAGGAGTAAGTGAGGATGCTATTAAACTTAAACTTTTTCCTTTTTCTCTCGAAGGAGAGGCTAAAGAGTGGTACACCTCTCCCCTTCGAATCTATCACCACACTGCGTAACTCGAAAAGGAGTTCTTGAGTCAATATTTTCCACCTTCAAAGACATTGATTGCTTAAATGACATTTTCACATTCTATCGAAAAGAGAATGAATCTTTCTTCGAGTGTTGGAAGAGATTCAAGTCCCTTCTTAGAAAATGCCCCACCATGGCTTGCCACCGAAAGGCAAGTCAATACATTCTTCGATGGATTGACCGAGCTTACAAAAGGCATGGTCAATAGTTCTTCTGGCGGGGCCTTCAAGAAGAAAACGCTGATGAGGATGGGCATTGTTTGAGGACATTGCCAAATATAACTATGCCCCTCTTATCAAGCAATTCAGCACACCTCCTCCTCCCAAGGTTGAGGAAGTCAATTTACAAAGTTTGATTGCCATCTTTGCAAAGCGAGATGGCCTCCCTCAAGTTTCCAATCCTATAAATCAAACTTCCTCTTTTTAGCGAACCCTCGGGTTACAGATTGCGAAAAAATTGTTTGTCGACCGCCATATGAATGGCCAATGTCAATTTAATCCCCTGCACCTTATCAAAGTTAATCTGCTTCATGATTATGGATAGATAAATCAAGTCACATGTCAAAATTGTGACGAGTTGGGGCACACTTCTAAATTACGCCTATGAGCGGACGTAATGCGAAGTGAATGCATTCTATGGCGAGAACAATCAAAGGTTCAATCGGTTTCGTGTCGTGGCAATTTTCAAAACCAAGGGTTTAATCCATCTTCAAATTTCAATCCCAACTCGAATTTTAATTCAATCAATTTCAATAGAAACCACAGGTTTAATCGAGAATCAAAACTCGAATTTTTCCAATCCTACGCAAAAATTCAATCGAATTGGCCTTCCATTCAAATTCTCAATTTCAAAGTCGGCCCACCACCCTATGCTCCAAATCACCAAAACTCTCAAGGCCCCTCCCAACCTACAAATCTTGAGGCTAAGTTGGAAGAGCAAAGTAGATCGATGAAGAATCTTGAGAGACAAATTGGGCAATCAATTTGACAGCTTAGCTTCTAGACCCCAGGCGTTGCCGCCGCCCACCGAGAAGAATCCGAAGGGTGGTCAAGTTGCTCAGCCGATTTGAACAAAGGCCAATGTCTTGACCTCGTGCCATCAATTCAATACGGTAAGGAGGAGGCCAAGTGCAATGAATCTTAGGAGCGGTACTCAAGTTAGTGGTCCTTCCCATCCGAAAACCACTAGCCCTCTCGCCATTGATAAGGCGGGAGGGAAGCCGAGCACCTACACTCCCCTCAACTGCAAGAGAAAACTCAGGTGGTGATCCTGAGAGAGGTGAAGAATTTGGTGATCCTCAAGTGGCTGATCCTTTGAGGACCGAAAAAGCAAGCGAAAGTCAGAAGGCTGATCCCCCGACTACTGAGAAATCTGAAAAAATGGTTCGTTGGAAGGATCTGGAAGACAGAGCTGTCAGTGCATCCTCGAAAAAGGTTTTTTCGAGGATGACCTTAAGAAACTTCCATTTCCACCGAGAAAGAGCAACATTCCTTTGATTGAGGATAAGAAGTGCGAAAGGTGCTAAACCTTTTGAAGAATACTCAGTGAATCTTCCATTGTCGGATGTCTTAGTCGAGATGCCTAAGTATACAAAATTTATCAAGGATGTTGTGTCTTGAAAAAGAAATTAGCAGGCATGGAAAGGCATATTGGTGAGGATTGTTCCATGATCAATTATGAAAACTTACCAATTAAAAGAGGTGACCACAGCAAATTTGTACTTACAGCTTTGATGGGAGGTCTAGTCTTCCCCAATTCTTTGTGTGATCTAGGTGCCTCTATAAGCCTTATGCCAATGTCTCAGATGCAAGCATTTCGGTTTACAAAGTCTTCTAGAACCCACTACTATGAGTTTACAATTCATGGATAGATCCTCTAAGAAAGCTTGAGGAATCTAAAAGACGTTTTGGTTCAGATTGATCGATTTACCTTTCCAGTTGATTGGTATGTCTTAGATATAGAGAAAGACAAAACGTTCCTTGATTCTAGGAAGACCTTTCTTATCTACACTCGAGCTCTCATCGATCGCGATGGCGGGCAAGTGACTATCCGAGTTGGTGACCAAGAGGTGAGTTACAATGTCTTAAAGTCCATTCAAGTACCCTCTGCCCTCCAACCGGCTTTTCCATTGATTATATGACGGATGATTTCACCGACTATATGGATAAGCAAGTCATGGTGTAGAAGCGCGAGAATATGAGCGATTAGTAGATAACTTGAATACTCATGGTAGGGTGAATCTGGATCAACTAGCGGTGATTTTGAGGAAGAAGCTGTTGGAAGGAGAAGCTTTGGCGGTGGGACCACGAGTAAACTCAATGATATTGAGTTGAAAAGTGGAGATCTCAAGTCTAGTTTAGAAGCCCCCATGGGTTTGGTGTTGAAGCCGTTACTAAACATCTTAAGTATGTGTTCTTAAGAGAGGCGACAAGCTTCCTTTAATCATATCTCCCAAGCTTTCCCGTGCCAAGAAATGAAACCGATTAACGTCTTGAAGAAGAATGAAAAAGCTTTTGGTTGGCAAGTAGAGATATCGGGAATATCTCCGACATCTGCATGCACAAGATCAAGACGAATGAGGCGCCAAGTGTGTCGTCAGACAGCCCCAAATGGGCTTAACCCTCATATGCAAGAAGTCGTTAAAAGAAATCATTAAACTTACGGACATGGGAATCATTTATGCCATCGCGGATAGTGAATGGGTTTCCCGACTCAAGTAGTTCCCAAAAAGGTGGAATTACAATTGAAAAGAATGAGAAGGAGAGGAAATTGCATTGAGGCTTGTTCTTCGGTTACTGAGTGCATCGATTATCAAAGCTCAATGAGGTAACCATGAAAGATCACTTTCCCTTCCATTCATTGACCGGATGCTCGAGCGTGCCCCGGGGCACACGCATTCTCTTGTTTCTAGATGGATATTCGAGGATACTTCCGATATACCCATTGATCCAAATGACCAAGAAAAGACCACCTTCACTGCTTCTTATGGTACATTCGCATATAGAGCGAATGCCGTTCGGTCTCTGCAATGCCCAGGCTACATTTCAATGATGTATCTTGGCCATCTTTGACGGGCTTGTAGAAAAGTGTATGGAGATTTTTATGGATGATTTTTCGGTTTTTGGTCGATCTTTTGATGATTGCCTTGACAATCTTGATCAGTGTTATCCAGATGTGTGAAAAGAACCTAGTACTTAATTGGGAAAAATGCCATTTCATGGTAGATGAAGGAATAGTTCTTGGCCACAAGATCTCCGCCAAAGGTATAAAGTAGATAGGGCCAAGGTAGAAGCTATTGAGAAGATGAGTTACCCTAAGAATGTTCGGGAAGTCCGAGGTTTTCTCGGACATGTCGGCTTCTATAGGAGGTTCATTCAAGATTTCTCCAAGATAGCCAAGCCCTCATCCCACTTTACTAAAGGAAGACGTTGAGTTTAATTTTGATGCAAGCCGCAAGCAAGCGTTTGAGAGCTTAAGGATCGTTTAATATCCGCTCCGATTCTTATATCGCTTGATTGGAACCTACCATTTGAGCTTATGTGCGACGCATCAAACTATCTTTGTTGGTCTTTTTCTAGGGGCAAAAGATCAAGGGAAAGTTCCACCTATCTATTACGCATAAGTCACACATTGAACCCCTCTCAAGTTAACTATACTACTATCTCGAAAGGAACTACCGGCGTAGTCTTTGCTATGGACAAGTTTCGTGAGTTACTTGTTAGGAGCTCAAGTGATCGTGTGGGTGATCACGGCGCTGCGTTACTACCCGATGACTAAGAAAGAGGCTAAACCACGCTTACTACGTTGGATATTGACCCTACAAGAGTTTGGCGTTCAAATTAAGGACAAAAGGCGTTGAGAATGTAGTAGCGGATCATGTGTCTAGGATGTTAATCGAGGAAAAGAATGAACCGATGATGATATAGATCTTTACTTTCCTCTAGAGAACATCATGTTGATAGATGGCCGCTCCTGATGTTCCATGGTATTCTTCCATTGTAAACTACCTTCATGGCCGTTATCTCGATCCGAGATGTCTTATCGAGGAGAAGAAAAAGTTCTTCTCGGATTTAAAATATTTCGTTTGGGATGAACCTTATCTTTTCAAGATCTGTAAAGATGGTTTGCTTAGGAGATGTATTCGAAATCCGAGCAACGTGACATCATTGAGCGATTGCCACGGTGGACCCACAGGAGGTCACTTTGGTCCGTGGAAAACCGTTGCTAAGATCTTTCAATCCGGTTTCTATTGGCCTACGATCTTTAAAGATACGGAAGCTTTCAGAAAGCTTGTGATAGGTGCCAAAGAACCGGTACTCGACAAGGCGTTTTGACATGCCTTTAAAACCCATCCTCGAATCGAAGTCTTTGATGTATGGGGTATCGATTTTATGGGACCATTCCCATCATCTTGCGGTAATAAATACATCTTAGTCTGCGTGGATTACGTGTCTAAATGGGTGGAGGCCCAAGCCACTCCTCACAATGATCATAAAACGGTAATGAAATTTCTAAAGAAGAATATTTTCGTGAGGTTTGGATGTCCACGTGCCTTGATCAGTGATGAAGGGACGCATTTCTGCAACCGACCCCTAGAGAAAGTGCTCGAAAAATATGGTGTCCGGCATAAAATTGGCACACCATATCATCCGATGACTAGTGGTCGAGGTTGAAAGAGCAACCAGAGCATTAAGAAGATCTGGAGAAGATCATTACTTGATCATAGGAAAGACTGGAGTCTAAAGTTGGATGATGTACTGTGGGCATATCGAACTGCCTATAAGACCCCCATGGGTACATCACCATATCAGATGGTCTACGGGAAACCTTGTCATCTGCCTGTCGAGTTAGAGCATAGAGCTTATTGGGCTACAAAGTTTACGAACTTTGATTCCCAATCTTGTGGGAAGCATCGACTCTGGCCAGCTACATGAGCTGGACGAATTCAGACTCCAGGCCTATGAAAGTGCCAGGATTAGTAAGGATAAGATGAAGCTACTCCACGATGCTAAGATTAAGAGGAGAGAATTTCATGTCGGCGAACAAGTTCTTCTATATAATTCCAGGTTACATCTGTTTCCTGGAAAATTAAGGACGCGTTGGTCCGGCCCTTTCGAGATTCTCCAAATCATTCCGGGAGGCGTTCTAGAACTTCGTGGTTATAGTGGTGAACCGTTCCGAGTCAACGGTCAAAGATGCAAACACTATATTGGTGAACCTAAAGAGACATCTTTGATTGTTAAATTTCTCGATATTCTCGGATGTGGTGTTACTCAGGTCGAAGAATTTGACGAGTTATCACCCGACGTGTTCTCCGAGGATGACGGTAGTGATCCGTCTGAAGAAGTTCTAGCAGGTAGTGCTGATATGGAAGAGTTAGAAAGGGAGCGACAACTTAAACGTCATCAGAGGAGTCAGAGGAGAAAGAACACAACTATGGGGAAACTTAAGAAGGTTTGGAGAGCTTTCAAAGATTTCACCCCATGTGTGAGATGCTGTTTCTGCAGCCACACTACTGATCGGAGCTTACACGAGGTAGTGGCTGGCAGAAAGGTTAAATGGCCTGATCCAGGCTGAGCTTACAATGTGTCGAGCTAACGACATTAACCAAAAGCGCCACTAGGGGGCAACCTAGATATCGTTCTTTTAGTTGTTTTGTTTTATGCTTTGATAGTGTTAGTATTTAAGTTTAGTTTATTCAGTTTTAGCCTTATTAAGCTCTTGTTTTTATCTGTCAGTTAGTTGTGCTTTCTAGATATGGATTTCGGTGTTCAGCCAGAGGAGTTACCTTTCCTTAGGAGGATTCCACTCATTACTGTAGATGACGGGCCGGGAGGAACCATCGTTTTGCACGTAGATTTTGACATTAGTACCCGCGTCAAGACGGTCACCTATGTTCTCATTGTTCCCCGTTGTTCGGGAGGTGGAGACTTTACTACTGAGGAGTTACAGGCGGCTCTAGGACGTCCTTACACCATCCTCAATGATCCGATGCTGACAGATTTAGCGCTAGTCTTTGCAAGCGAGCACTTTCGAGGTGTTGATGTAGTATGGTGAGGAGGACCGGGGTTTACAAGATGAGTATGATTTCCCTCCGGCGATTGACATGCTCCGCCGTCTCATTCGAGTGATCGATTGGTCGGACATTTATGATGACTAGCGTTCTTAGGATGTTTCGTCGAGCAAACGACGTAAAACAAAAGCGCTGAGTGGGAGGCAACCCACTGTTTTCCATTTGTTTTTATTTATTAGTAATTTTGTACTTCATTTGCTTTTTATTTGTATTTTTGAGGATTTATAAAAGTTTAATAAGAAGGGAAATTTTGAATTTGATGTGTATGGGAATTTTATGATTTTTGCACTTAAACTGCGTGGACGCCCGTCCAGAACTCTGGACGCCCGTCCGCCTTGACCAATTTCAGGACGAGCGTCCACTAAGCCTGGACGCCCGTGCGCTTTATTCCTCCAATCACATGTATGTGATTTCAAATCTTGGACGAGCGTCTAATAAACTGGACGCCCGTCCAGTTCATCTGATTTCCCAGTGGACGCCCGTCCACTGAGTTGGACGAACGTCCAACCTCTGTCTATATATACCCCATCATCGAGTGAACCCTCACTTTTTCAGAATTTCAAAACGCAAAAACGGTTTCTCTCCCTCCTTTTGCCCTAAAATCGTCGATTCTAAACCATTTCGAGCGATTCAAAGTGCTATAGGCCGCCCTTGATACCCTCTCTTTGATTTTCATACCCAAATCCCCCAAAACACGATATTTTTGGAGAATCAGGACCCACTTCAGTCCGACTTTTTGAGAGAAAAATCCGATTTTGGGAGCCAATTTGGTGTTGTTTGGACTAATCTTCATCTCGATCAGCATCTACTCACCCTACTTGGTAAGTTAGTAACAACTTTTCTGGATTTCATTCACGTTTTTGTGAGTTCGATCTTTGAGTCGGCTCGTTTTCTTGAATGTCACCTTAATTTGTTTTTTTTCTGGTTTTGGTTTTTCCTTCTGCTCTGTTTTGGTGATGTGGTGTTGTGATGGGTGATGAATGGGTTGTTTGGTAATGATTATGGATGTGGTTTGTGGTTTGGTTGATTTGAAATCCCGCTTTGGATGATAAACGGGTATCCTTTGTGCACATTTGGATTGTTTGGTTTAGATTAGGCGTGGAAATGGTTCATAAGAAGGCAGTTGTGAAGAGGCATGGTAAGGAAGTGGCCCGGGAGGCGGGGAAGAAGCGTAAAGAGATTGACCCTACCTTAGTTGATCCTAACCGGGGTGTGAGTATTCGTGAGCAACCCCTGAGCCCACCCAAACTAGGACAACCTTACGAGATGAGCCAACCTCCAGTGCGAGACGGATGATGATGTGCCTTTAGTACGGATGCCGAGAGTTCGAGAGAGGTGGAGGTTCGTCAGGTGGTCTGAGGAAACTGCCGAGGCTACCCGGGAAGAGGAGCCAGTTGTACTAGGGGCAGCCCCAGAGAAAGAAGTCTAAAACCGTTGCCCGATGCCATTGCCTCGTCGATTCGTGAACCCTGAGCTCATGAAGTTTATACCCAACACTACTTTTCGAGAAACATGTTGGTTGAGAGGGCTATTTTGGAGGCGAAGGTCGATTCGGGGTTCGTTAAGTTGCTTAAGGATAGGAAATGGGAAGCCTTGATGACAATCCCGACTACCCCGGTGAATAGCTCCCTAGTTCGGGAATTTTATGCAAACTGTTCGGAAACCGACTTGGGGACAAAGGTAGTCGTGGTTCGAGGGGTGGAAGTTCCCTTTACACCGGAGGTGATTAATCGGAAATACAACTTAGCGGCTTTCGAGGGTCGGGACTATAAGGAGGAGATTGTGCATAGGCGAGTTTGGGGCGGGATCCTTTGGAGGAGTTGAGATTGAGAGTTTGCCCGGATGTGGCCTGGGCGTTGAGACCGGGAGGAGACCGGAAGGAGTTGGTTACCACGACACTGGACGGAGGATTGGAAGGTCCAGTGTCGATTCATTCGAATCGGTTGTTGCCTAAAACAACTTGACACACTTTCATATTGGTGACCTAGGCATCTTTGTATGCGTTGACGCTTGGGTGAATGTGGATGTGGGACGAGGCATTGTAATGACGAGATATCTATCAATCGTAAGGTTTATACACGGAGCTTGATCATACCTCATTTGATCCACGCTTTGTGTCTTGATGCCGGTGTGCCTGAGTTTGGGGCGGATCATAAACCGAAGAACCCTAGGCCTATCTGAGGAGGAAAGAGTAAGCCTCGGGACATTCTCGAGCCGGAGGCACCTATGGAGCCTGGTTCATCGGCAAACCTCGTGCATCCTCCTTCCTCCTTTATCTCCCGCCGCCGATGCGGTTAAGCATGGCCAATAGTTTCCGGGAATGGCTCGGTGATATTCGGGCTACACGAATAACATGTTGACGATTCTTCATTGCATCGTGAGGGCGGCAACCGAGGGATAACGGAGAATCTTCAATCCGAGCTCCGTTGATTATCTTTTACCGATGAGATTGAGCGGGTCATTGCGGATGTTTTACACGACTACGAGTCATCTTGAGATGAGGAGCGGCTGACTTCGGCGGCTAGGGCTACGGCACCACCTTCCGACCCTCCTCGATCCTCCAAATTGATGATTACTGCGCGCGCGAGCCAACCTTGATCTTATTTTGTCTATTTTTACATTGGTTGTTTTGTATTGACATTTTTACTTCTACGGTTCGTTGTAATTTTGATATTGCTACTATTTGTTTTCGATGGACCTTGTAAGCCATAAGGCGAGCGTACTTTCATTTCGACTATGTTTCAACTTTCTGGATGTATTGAGTGCTCTCACTTTGATTTATCTTTATTTTTGATATCTCTTTTCATGTTGGTATGACTCCCCGTTTTCCCCGAGATGGTTCCATGTTGTCTAAGATGTGCAGGTATCTACATTGTCTGGTTATACATTTGTGGTCTCATTATGAAGGCTCCGGCCTGACCAACGATTCGAGTTTCGATTTCAATCAGCTAAGTCTTTTCTTTTTCTTTCGTTTTGCACAACATGAGGACATGTTGATTTTTAAGTGTGGGGAGGGGAATGTTTCGATATGTATCTACACATTTGTTTATTTCAGAATGTTTCTATGCAAATGAGCTAAAATTTTTGAAATTTTCCGACAACGTTTGTTTTTGTTTTGTCCCGAGTAGGCAATACATGTTAATGTTCTTCGTTTTCGATAGTCATCTATGCTACGTATCATATATTTGGTAAGTTAGATGTTTCACCTGACACTATTTTTCACGAGCCATAGTGAATGATGAGCTAATTTATAAAGTTATACCCCTTTTGGATTAGTAGTTTTTGATTTTCTCGTAAGTCATGTGCTTAGTGCTACGTATATATCGTGAGATTTATGGTAGTTTGTATTTAGTTCCGTAGTATGAGGTACTGTGAATATCTAAGGTTTGAATGTGATAAGCAACACGTAGCTATTGTCAAGTGAAAAAGTTGAATTAATAGTGAAATTATTGGGTGTGTCGGAAGCTAGTCGATGATTTGAGTGAGATAGGGTGTACCACGTATGTCCTATACCACTATGATGACTAAAAGCTCACGACAGTCAGAAGAAGCTGCCTTATGATTGGAGTAAGGTAGGGTATTATCTCGAAATGTCCTATTCTGCTATGACAGGGCAAGAGCTCATTCTGATGTGTGTTTTAAGTGAAAAGTTAAATCAACTGATAAAGTATTATGAAATGTATATAAGACTAAGTTATCGTCTATCTTATCCCCAGTATAAACTGACAGATATGTTGTAGGGATTATCCTCTGAGTATTTCGGAAAGGCCCTAGATATATTCGATCATTCTTTTCGGGATATATCACGTTTGTAGGGTGCATCTTATGAGTGTCCTTTATTACTAGTCTACAAGGGGGTATTAGCTAGTTTTGCTTTGAGTTTCTCGAGTTTGGATATAGTGGAAGTTTATTATGGCTATGCACACGCACAAGGGTGAACTTCTGATTTATTGGATATGTGTTATGCACGTTTAGATGCCTGTTCTTTTCTCGAGCCTAACTTTTGTTTTGTTTTGCTCGGGACGAGCAAAAGCTTAAGTGTGGGGAGTTGTTAAGGTGAATTTATACGATTTATAACGCTATATTCTATGATATTTTTCCCGTAATTGTACTAAATTGCATAAGAAACGAGGTTTTAATGGATATATTGAGCAAATGAGATTTTAGAAGAGTTAATCGCAAAATAGGTTGATTTATGTGTTTTAATTGTGATTTTATGATTATTTGAGCATTATTACATTTTGCGATGTTTTTATGTGTTATAGATACATGTTGGAGGCCCAAAAGATGATCAAAGGTTGATTAAGTTCGAGCTAATTGATGATAAAAGAGATAATGAAGAAGTGGGATAGAGATAGAAGAGATAAAGATCAATAAATCAAAATCGATCATATCAAACTGGCGTCCAGTATCTCCGTCCAGTGGACGGGCGTCTGATGCAGCTGGACGAGCGTCCAGGGTGTCATCTTTGATTCAGGAAGTTTGGACGCTGGAGTGGACGCTGGATGGACGAGCGTTTGGTCATGACTCGGCCCGATTCGAAGTTTTATTGAAGAGTGGACGGGCGTTCAAGGTTTCAGACGGGCGTCCGGTGGCCGACTTAGCAGAACCGACTTTAAAATCTATATATAGTCGGCTGTTTTCTTCACAATAAGAGATCATACACACATTATTCAAAACCCTAAACACTTTGAAGCGGCTTTAGGCTGCGTTTTCATCTTTTTTATTCCTATTTTCATGCTCTTAATTTAGATAAAACACTAGTTACTTTTTATGTACTTTTTCTGCAAATTTGAGTTGCTGAGGATGTTCAGAGGCTAAAAGCTTCATCAAACGAGTATTGTGAAGCCGTCCAACAATTGTTGATTTTGTTTTCTTCGATCATACTGTGAGTTTTTAATAAAGGTTGTTTCTTATTCATGTTTATTCATGTTTAATTTGCTTTTATATCGGAAGATATGCATGTGTTGATTGTTTGTTATTGATGGAAGTCTTAATAAACCCTAGATCACCATGAATAAGAATAGTAACTCGAATCTATAATAACGGAAGTTAATAGGTCTGATTACTAGGTTATAAACACAAAGTTTGCGCCTTTGATTATTAAACGCGTTAATCTCACATCGGAAGATAATAGATTGATAGATGAACTTTCTAAGGAATTAGGGTTCATGTCTAGGTAAGGTGAAACCACAATCTGAATAAAAACTGCAATAAAATCGAGATAGGGAATCAATGCTTGTTGGATAGGTGGATCAATCCTCGTTTGCTCGTAATAAATTTGATTTAAATCCTTAAAAGCTTGAATTTGTCTAGTTAGTTTACTTTTATCCGCATCTTAGATTAGTTAGTTTAAATTGGTTCGCAGCCCGTATCTTTCCTGGCTTTAGATCATCTCTTCTGTCCAGTTTTACGTTTTAGTAAAGTTTAATTTACAGTATTTGTTTATTTTTATCCGTTATTTAGCTTAGTAATCGTGACATAGGTTAGTTAGATAAAAACTAGAAACCACAATCGTTTAGTTCCCCGTAAGATCGACCCGGCATTAGCCTCCATACTACGATCCTTATACTTGAGGTTAACCGGATTATTACTTGTTTATTTTGTGTTGATAAAATCCGTGACACAAATCCTAAACAAGTTTTGTCTCCATATGGTTTTCCTGATTTGAATCCAGTAATTGAACTTGATTGAGTAAACGATTCAGTTGCTGCTGCGGATGCAGTGGGCTGATGCTGAATCTTTTCTTTATCAGTTTTTGTCAGTTTCAACATTTATAGTTCAGACTTCGATCTTTCAACTTCAAGAATTATACTTTCTTTCTCAGCTTTGATTGATTCATAACCAGCTTGTATGGTTACTAGCTGATTCATCAACTCGTCAAGAGTTTCTTCTAATTCTAGATTTTTTGGATTGGAGTCAGCAGTCGAAGAACATGCATTTATCATGGAAATTTGTGAAGAGTATTTAGAGTTTGATTCACATACCTCATTTGGATATTCCATGTGTGCCATTAAAGCTGTGTCATCTGATAATCTTTCAGTACTAGCTTCCTAATCTGATTCATCTCCAGCAAGGAGTGCTCTTCTACCAACTCTTCTTGGTGGAGTTTTCTTGATCAGTTCTGGACATTCAGCTTTATAATGTCCTGGTTTCTTGCAGTTGAAACAGAGGTATTCATCGTCTTTTCTTTTCTCAGGAGTCCTTTTGATGATATTTTGAGTGACTGGGTGTCCACTTTTCATTCTTCGAATTCTGTTCATCATTAGAGCCATTTGTTCTTCCATTTCATCCAATTCATGAAGATTGTTAGATGAGTTTTCTTGAATCTCATTTGATCTTTCTTTGCAAGTCTTGTGGTCTTTGGTTCTTCTAGAGCTTTGATTATTGCAAATTTGTGGTTGTGAAATATTCACTTTGAATTCATAAGCTTTGAGATCTGAAAGATCTTGAATGAATCTTCTATATCAAGTCTCCTGGATTCTTCCATAGCAGTGACCTTCATCTTCCAGCACATTGGTAATGCCTTCAAGATTCTTGTGTTGATGACTTTCTTTGAGTATTCAATCTTGAGTAGATCTAGTTCATCCATGATAGCACTGAATCTTGTCTCTATTTGGTCTATGGATTCTCCAGATTTCATCTTGATATTCTCAAACATTTGTTTTGCAACGGAAATTTTATTTTCCTTGATTGAATCTGTTCCTTCACAAACTAACTGAAGTTTGTCCCACATTTCTTTGGTAGTTGTACATTCTTTCACCTTCAAGTACATGTTGCTGTCAAGAGTTCTGAGGATAAAGTCCATGGCAACATTGTTGAGATTGTTTCGCTTGCGATCATCACTAGTCCATTCGGATTAGGGTTTTGCAACTCAAACTTGCTCTTCACCAAAATTTTGCATATAAGTGATTTGAATTGGTCCATCAGTGAGTACATCCATCATTTCATCATGAGTAGCTGCTAGAAATACCTGCATACGATGTTTGTATTCATCAAATCTGTCCATGTTGCACATAAGCATTTGTCTTGCATATTGATTGTTATCCATTGTGAGTGAGTGAAGACTGATGGGATTAAGCGGAAAACGAGAGCTTTCAAATAAGAACAACTAGAGGAGATAAAGAAGAGCAAATGATATCTTATTAATGAAACACTTTGCTCCGATACCAATTGTTGGTCCTTGGAAAGG
The DNA here is from genome assembly GCA_026214975.1 of Gentiana macrophylla. Taxonomy (NCBI): domain Eukaryota; kingdom Viridiplantae; phylum Streptophyta; class Magnoliopsida; order Gentianales; family Gentianaceae; genus Gentiana; species Gentiana macrophylla. The sequence goes on along the minus strand of CM047808.1, from coordinate 67,414,454 downwards.
CCAACACAAGTTTAGAGGGGGGGTGAATAAACTTGTCCCTAAACTGGATTTAAAGAAAATTAAGGTTCAGTTAAAAACTTGTGTGGAGTTAAGGTGACAAAGCTGAGATTAAGTCTAACTGACTTAAGCTGAAACTGAGTCAACCGGCAGCGGATATGATTTTAGCCTTTTTCTTGATCTTGTTATTCTATTATGAAAATCGAGTGTTGTGAATCGAATTACGTGAATGTCGGTTGTGACTATGAGGAGTATAACAATCAAGTATCACAATGCTGTAAGTAAATGCTGAATAAATAAATAAATGCGTAAAGTAAATAAGGCGGATATTATAGAGGTTCCAGGTGGTGTAATCCTTTACGTCCTCTCTTCCCCTGTGGTGCGGAGGAAAATTCCACTAGAACTTCTTGAGGTGAACTGTTACTAAAAGTCCTAAACAATAGTTCTTGGCTAATGCCCAGCTTCACTATCTAAACAGTTGTAGAAACAGGTAGAATTGTCGCTCTTCAAATGCTTGAACCACTCGGTCCTTAGAGGGTAGGATTGCCTCTTCACCACTACCACCACAAACACAATCTACCTGATCGCTTGTCACAACCGCCCTTGGCGAAACGCTCCCGGTTTGCTTCACAGTCTAAAACCTTTGATGTAGAATCAAGGTTGGGCTGAGAATCAATAAGTTGATTCTTGTTTGTGGTTCTTAAAGTGTTGGATTCTTGATAAATTCTTTGTTGCTTGAACACTTGAAGAAATACACTATATGATCTTGTTAGAGTTCAGAGATGATAGCAATTCGAATAGAATAGACTGATGCACAAAATTGCTTGTTGATTCTTGTATATGCTCGCTTCTATATATTTTGTTGTTGGTGCAAAGTCTTCTATTTATAGTGTGAATTCCAACGCTCATCGGCTCCAATTTGAATTGTATCAACGCTCATCTTGCAACGGCTATATTTTCTCGACCGCTTTCTTTGTGTCAAGAACTCATCCAATGAAATTGCTTTCTTTACAACATTCATTTACTTTCGCTTTGTTGGATGGCTGACTTATAAAACTGAGTTTCCTTATCATTTTTGTACTGAGTTTTCTTTTGTCAGATTCCTAACTGACTTGAAGCATTAACTGAGATTTTACTCTTCTTCAAATATCAGTACTCCTGTTTTCATCAGATTATAATTGACTTAATCAGAGTACACCATGATTCATTATCATCTAAGAATTCATTGTCCTTATGATTCTTAGGTCTTCATACAAGATCCATAGAGTCAGTTCAGGTCACCACAATCTTGTCTGAAGTCTAAATTTACAGTCTCGACTTGTAATCTTCATAATCGTGTTTGAACCTCGCTTCTTCATTCTTCAATAACCGAGTTTGAACCTCGCTTATTCATTCTTCAAGAATCGAGTTTGAACCCTCGCTTCTTTGATCTTTTAGATAAGTCAATCCGAGTCTCAGAACTCTCAAATAACTTACCTTCTTCTGGCCATGTAGGTGTATTCTCGAGTCGCTTTGCTTGTCTCGATGATTTCCGGCTTTTCTAAATTCCAATTTTTAGTTTTACGACACACTAATAATTACAAAGGCTTTGTCTGATGTAACCTATACAAATATCAGACTCTAGTAAAACTTATACATTCAGTTCTAGACATCTTTTAGCTTTCCACTATAATAGCTGGCTTCAGCACTTCATCAATGGGGTTAAGATAATATTTTAACACATAAGATGAATTATCATCAAAACATAAATTTTATTTCCAACACTTGATGAGACAGCTCAACATAAGTATCACCAACAACCTTGCAGGTCTCAGACAACACATCTCTCAGGAAAATGAATCAATCGCCTTGGCATTTGGCACCAGATTCCAAAGTGTAACCCAAAAACTGACTGATCATGACCCAAAATTCACTTCCATTGAATCCAAACTGGACACTCTGATTAGTACAGCTGAAGCTACAAACAGTATCTTACTACAGCAAAGAGGTGATGCTGCCAAAAAGGGGTAAATAAGTGATAAGCCAGAAGGATCAACAGTTAGACCCCAAATTTTACAGAGGAACAACTAAGAGCAAGGGACAGAGAAATAAGAATCAGAAATGAGGCTAAAGAGCAGCAAAGGAAGGCCAGTAAAGAAAGAGAAAAGGCCTCAAATGAACCCTGCATAGGATTCCCTCATCCTATCCAAAGAAGAGATGATGATAGAGATAGATCAGGTGGACAAAGAAAGACACTGGATCCAAACAAACAAAGGAGATTAGAAAGAGATCACATAACCAGTACAAGCAGAGAGAAAATAAATTTCCCAGCTCACAGAAACAGGCAAGAATATGAGGCTGAGATATTAGATCATGTAAGAGAATTTTTCAGAGTCCAAGAAGGGTTGTATCCAAATCAAACACAAGATGAAGCATGGGCAGACTGGCTAAGCTATCAGGATGAAAAGAAGAAAGTTGATATGGCCAAAATATACAGTGATATTGAAAGACAACATGCATCTCTCCAGCAAAGTGTTGGAACCAGCAGACCAAGCACAACCATACCACTTTCTGCAAATGGACCAGAAGATTTACCAACTGAGCAACAAGAGGACTTCAACTATATGGCAAAATTCTTCAATCCTATGGGGAGAATGAACAAACAAGACCAATGGAGTCTATACAAAAACCTCAAGTGTGCTGACTCACACATTGCAGAAGCTAGGGATAGAATTGAGAAGTATTTTGGAGAACCTAGGGCAAATGAGACTATGCCTGATTTTAACAGACTTATTGCCTAGAGAGTATTTCATGGAGTCTCTGAGTACACTGCTATGGTATACTGGAAGTGGAATTTTCCTGAGATCGACTGGAAAGATATGGAAGAGGTTCAAACCATAAAGTTCAAAAGGTACAAGGCTGATTTAAGCAAAATGTAGTTTTAACACTCTGAATAATTTAGAACTTGCTTATCTTATTGCCCTTAAATGGATGAATAAAATGGTTTGAATTTTGTTCCAATATTTATTATGAAAAACTTGGCACACTTATGTTCAGGCTTATGAGGGTTTTGGCATCATCAAAAAGGGGGGAATTGTTAGAAACATTTTATTATGTTTTGATGATGGCATACTAGCTGTTATAGCAAGCCTGAAATAAGTTAGAATTCTCTGTATGAGTCTTTACTTAGAGTCTGACATGTTGTATAAGTTGAGTCAGACAATTATTGTACGAGTTGGTAGGACGGCAAAGTGAAACAGATTTCCGGCAGTGTAAAGCCAGTCAAGTACCAGCAGAAAAGCATAAAGACATTTTGGTCTGACTTATAACCAAGGAAGTCTGTGATGACCTTGGATAAGTCTAAGTTATGTTTCAAGTGATGAAACTCAATGTTTAAATATGGCGTACACTGATCTCACACAAATCAAGGATCAGTGAAGTACAAGGATTCTCAGAACTGAAAAGAATGAAGGAAACAATGGATCGGCAAAGTAAACTGACTATCAGCTGAGTAAAGACAAAGCAGTGAAGGAAGATCTAAACGGCTAAGTCAGATGGGTCACTTGACCGTTCAGAGAACATCTAAGTAAACCTTAATCAGATTTTGAAATATGAAGAAGATACAGAAGATCAAGCATTAAATGCACAATCAATAGAGGATCAATCAAGGGCGGATTTTCTGATAAATGAATGAAGAAAAATCCGATCACTGAAATCAAGGAGAATACAATTAAGGGGGAATCAAGAATAAAATCAAAGATTATTCCCCTCATTAATATAGCCAACGGACGGAAATTTAAATCAAGGATTATCAAGGCTATAAATAGAAGGCATTGACAGACAAGATAAACACATAAGAGAACGATCAAATCTGAGAGCTTACAAGCAGAAACTCTGTCAAATTGAAAAGCCTTCTTCTGTGCTTAAAAAGAAATACCTAGTGATCAACTCAAAATTGAGAACTACAATTTCAACATCAAGCATTGCGATTGATCAACAAGTTCCGTGAATCCAATTCACTTCAATCAAGCAACTGAATCAGAGCCATCTGAGAAGGAGTTGTGTTTGTGATAGCTACTGAAGGATTTGTTCCCAATCATTATAGGAGAAGAGTGGATTAAGGGATTACACCACCCTGAACCACTATAAACCTTTGTGTCTATTTTCTACAGCAATTTACTTTTCATTACTTTACTTAACTGCATTCTATATATCTTTCATCGCATAATCTACTTTGAAACAACATATTAAGAAGGGACTTATCTGCTACACAAAAGCTTTTAAATACAAGAAAAGTTTTTGAAACTCCACTATAGTCATTCACCCCCTCCCCTCTGACTATAGTTTTACCCTTCTCTGGGACCAACATTTAAGCAAACAACTCCCCTCCACCTGTAATCATGCATTACCTCGGGAACATATCTCCGTGAGCCTTTTCCTCTTAACAAGAACACACCTTCTTACCTTCCCAAATCAAAGAATATAAGTTCTCTCTAATTTTTTATTTTTGCACTCCCATCATTATTTTCAAATTTAATTTTACTGACCCTTCTGATGTTAGAACATTCTCCTTACATGTGTTCATTCTCAGCTTCCCTCCTAAGGGTAGTGTTGATTCTGTAATTTTTTTCCGTATAATGCTCCTTGATCTCTCAAGGTATGCACCTCATCTTCTTACCAGTTAAATCTTTAATCCTACCTTGACATCCATCTTTAGTTACTTATCTTTAACCTTCTAGCAATTTATGCTAAACTAGTTTCAAGCCGAAAGGTAGTCTTTGCCAAGGCACCTTCCGAACCTATCTAGACAATCAACTTTTGACTTCCTAAACCTCTTATTTCCAATTCAGATTATTGTACCTTTTACCCTTCAGTTTTAACTCTCTTTCAGGCCATTTGGAGCCATGAACCGCCATATATACCTTTTGACTTTCCATCTTCTGTTTTGGCATTTCTATTACCATTTTGTGGCACCGGTTGAGATGTCTATTTTGCTTTAACCTTTTCAAACCCACATGCCTTGAGCATTTATTCCTTGGCAGTGTACTATTCTGCACGAGTAGTGCAACTTTGAAACCTTGAATTGGATCATCAATGATCTTCCACACTTTCTTTGAAAGTTTGAATTAATTCTTTGAAGTCAAACTTTATCCAACAATTCTTAAGTGTCCTTTCCCCTTCACTTAAAAGCTTGTTTACCGCTTACTTATCCAAAATTTTGATATTCCTTTACAATATCTTAAGGAAATCTCTATTCCCCTTTCAATCTTGAGATAACTCAACCTCTCTTGAATAATGAAAACTTGATTTTTCTTGACAAATTTTATTTCAATCTGAGACCTTTTGGTGTACTCGATTTGTCTCCATAGCCCTTCATGTTGAAATCCTTGCTCTCTTTTTGATTTCTAAATTGTTTAGTCTTTCTAGTGGTCAACCTTGCACCTTTTCTTTGCTTCTCTGTTGTGTGATGATTTTTTTACGACATTCATGCGAACTGAGAACCCTCTTAGTTCGCCAACAACCATCATGTTTATGAAATTACTAACGATTAAGGTCACTGGTCAATCGTTCTCAAGTCCAATACCCTTTTCCTCTTATCTTAAATGTTTCCAAGTCCATCACGTGATGTTTCCCTTAACGTCCCCACTTCCTAAGGGCTTATGTAAAAAACTCCTTATCTTCCTTTGCAGAATTCAACTTTCTTAAAAGAATTTCACCTGCGAGATGTTCTTTCATTTCTTCCTTTTGGTGGCCACCTTTTGTACCAAGTTAATGTGTCTCTCATTCAATTTCGAACCAATTTTGTTTCGGGTGCATTGTGCCCTATTCTTTGGCTTACCATATTGACATACCACCCTGGTGCTCAACTTGTCACCTTTCAACTCTATATTTTTTATTCAAGCTAACCCTAATTGGCATAAGGATTGGATCAGATCATCAGGGAGATAGTATGGAAAATAAATATCCTCCTTCCCCAAGGAGTTTCATAAGTCCTTTAGCTGGGATCATTGCAGTTCTACAGTGAGCTTGTGTCGTAGTGATGAATGAAGCCACAAGATAGCAGTTGCAGTCATCCTGGAGCAACCAGATGTATAGAGAGCTGGAACAATACTATTGATGATCCTTCATGAAAAGAGAGATAGCAGAGCTGCCTACAACAGTGGTTACCATGCCAACATCCTGATACCGCCTTTTGAAACTCTGCATGGAGAAAAGCGAAGAACCCCAGTTTTTTTTGGGATGAAGGAGAGCAATGACAGATGAAATAGCAAGCCAGAGAGAAGATTGAAGTGGATAGTTGCAACCTCAAGTTGGTTCAAGACAAGAAAAAGAGTTGGGAAGATGGAAGAAGAAGATGGTCAGAGTCTGAAGTGAAGATAAAATGTATCTAAGGAAGTCGCTTATGTGTTAATGATAGGGGAATGCTTAACCGACTTGGTTGTGCAAGCAAGCTATGACCTCGAAATGGTTGGAGAGACGTTGACCTATGCGGAAGAATCATGTACAATTTAGAACGGTGGGTAAAGAAAGTTAAGAAAGAAGACGTACAACTAGTCTTGGTTCAGTGAAGTAGTCACGCAACGGAAGAGTCGACATGAGAGTTAGAAGACAGATGCTTTGCAAGTCCAGAGTTCAAATGCCACCCAGTTACGTTCGAGTTTCAAGGACGAAACTCCACTAAAAGGGGAGGAATGTAACACCCCGACTTTCCATAAAATGGTAAAATAGTAATTAAGTATATTTACTACGACCTAATTAATTATTATTTTCCTTTTATTTTATTTAAAAGGGGATTAATTATTAGTCTTGGATGTTAATTATAAAAAAAGGATTTAACTATTAAATTAATGAAATTAATCCATGGATATTTATAAAAAATAATCGCAATACTCCCCCCCATTAAGTTTCACGGAAATTTTCAGAAAATAAGGAGAAAGAACGACGCTAAAAACAGACGTATTATGCCTGGAAGCGGAGGAAATGAATCTTCAATCGTGCAGCTAATCCATCAGGATTTTAGGCAGACCTCAGAAGACGGAAATCATCGTATCATTAAGACAACATTTCCACACTAATTGTTCACAAAATAGTAATTTTTCAGTTTAGGCCTAGTTTTAGGTAATTGTCGAGTTTGATTCTTCAAATATTCATATCTTTCAATCCGTAGCTCTGTTTTGCAGCCATGAGTAGTCAAAATGATCGTGTTGGAGCGTAGATTGTTCTAAAAATAATTTTAAAAAAATAATCCAGGTAATCATCTGTTTCACACACTTTTTCATTTCGGGTTTTACAAGAAAAATAGAATTTTTTGGGTTTCTTGTTGATCAAATAGGTTTTGTGTTTGAGGATCAAGAGTTGTAGCAGTTGCTTGGCATTTTTATTGAAAGATTGTTCGCAATTAAGGTAAGAGGCTCTTCCTAATGAGTAATTATGTTTTAGAATGTTTTGGTTTTGTGTTGGTTTTGGTTTGTAGAAAGGATTCCTATTTAAATGTTGTTGCTATGATATGATACGTTATGGTCTTGTAAAGGTTGAGTATTCTGCTATTTTCTGAGTATTTTCTATGTTGAAAAAGATTGGATTTGAGTGGGAATCGATAAATTGCAAAAAATATCGAGTTTAAGGCTTTCTGCGCTCGGTCCAAGCGCACCAGCCTCCAGTGCACACCAAAGGCCAATGCAAGTGCACAGGCCACAGGCAGTGCCTCGGAAAGCACAGACGAGCCACATGCAGGGAAACATGCATGTGTCGTTCTGGCCAGGGACCCCGGTATACTGTACTAATATATGTAGGTCCTCGTAAAGATTTGGAATGCGTCTGGTCGTTCGGTGTGCCCGCACTCCAAAAGGGTGCGCCCGCACTGACCCTTGTTTTGGGGAAAATGTTGTTTTAAGCTATGCTATGATTCTTAAATGTTGTTTCTTGATCTAATAACGTTAATTAAACTTGAACAATCCTTGATTGAGTTTTTGATGCGTTTAGTTCCGGCACCGAATGTAATCTTCCTATGAGTTCGAGTTCGGGACCGTCGGAAGGCATAACAGGCCTGTGCTTTGATGAATTGGTATTCATCAATGTCTGTGTAATTGCTAGGCCTTGTCCATGTCTAATGGTCTAAAGAGTAGTAGATGTGAGGGAGGTTACTTGAAAATACTTAGTTGTCTAGCTAACAACAAATAATAACACACGTACTTGTGTTGTAAAAGATTAAACATCAAGTAATTCTTGGATAGGCACCAGACCCCATCATATCACGATGTGTGGGAATTCAGAGAAAGTGAATAACTCCATAGCTCTATGAGACCACAAGTACGGAGGGACTTCCCCGAACATGTACACCATCGGGCTTTCCCCCGTGGTTATTGGTGTGATCCACCAATATGTTGGAAGGTATATCCCATGACAGATATGCGTAGGGCCCTTGAATGCAGATGTAACATAGATAAGCTAAGCTAGAAACAAATAGGCACAACATGTTCATGAGCATGAAGTGAACTCTAGAATTCAGTCTGTCTCATAAAGGTAATTTAGTAATATAGAAGAACCTCTTCGTTGTAGAATTTAATTACTCATTAGCTTCTCACTCTTGCAAAGTACCTATGTACTTACCCCTTTGCATGTTGGTTTGTACTTTGGGGTGAGAAGATGAACAAGTTGACCATAGGCTCATTGAGGATGATATAGGTTGTTGATGATGCCTTGACGATGAAGTATTATCCGATGTATTCTTTTATTTCCATTGTATGTTGTTGTAGACTTGTTGTTTAGCTTCTCGAGATAGTTGCTGTACTTATATTTCTAAACTTTTGTGGGACAAGTTTGTAGCTTTTGTACTTCGTATTTTGAAAGGGATCGTTGTTGTAAGTTTCTTTTCCTATCTTTAGAATGGTTGTAATCTATTCTTAGTAGCATTTATGTTTTTACCCGAGTCTTTTGGGCTTCCGTTTACTTTATTTTGATATGAAGACGTAGAGGCTTGCGTATAAGATTAGATTTATATAATGTCATACACGGCGAACGTTATCTTCCAGCTAAGGGATCGGTATCCGGGAGCGGGGCAATACACATGTTGCATCTCATGAAAGACAACAACCTCAAGGAGATTCAGCCTGTTGATTCTCTCACACAAAGAGAGAATATATGGATTGTAAATAAATGCCAAAGTTGTTCTATTTCTTCTTATAATATGTTTTCTCATTTAATTTTTGTAATTTCTTTTCAACTTCTGCTTCTCTTATATCTGCAACTTAAATAAAGGTGAGATGGATTATCTTCTGTGATCTTCCAGGTTCAGATGTAGAGAAGAATCAAAATGGCTAAGCCTGTTTCAATTGAAGAACTTCATATGTTGTTTCTGTTGCTTTGCTCCGGTTTGTGTCTTTGTGAGTTGACTTTTTAACTTTAATTTTTAGTTCCTTGACATCCATATTCTTGATCAGTCTATTTTTGCATACTTGCATTCTTTTATAGCTTCTTTTCTTAGTTGGACATTATCTTTGGCAGATGTATCATGTTATACTACAATTTGCAGACAGAAAAGAGATATTTTCCTCTTTGGTCTTTGTCTATTTAATTTTTGTTGGTTGTTCATGTGCTCTTTCATTACCTACCATATCCCTGTTGTGAAACTTAAATAGGGAAATGGGATTATTTTATGTTCATTCATCTTTTGAGTCCGTTCTACAAAAGGTTATTTTTTTTCATTCTTGAAGTTTTATATGATTGCACTTCTATCTTGATCTTACTTACATGAAATTACTCTTCCAGCTGTTGTGGATAACGCTTCCTACTCCAATATGAAACCTTTTGATTTTCAAAATATAAAAGTATGTCATTTTCTGCCACATTCCTATCTTCCATCTCTTGGTCTATTTCTTCTTCCTCATCTTAATGATTTTCCATCTGTTTCTTCTTCTTCTTCATATTTTTGCAATCAGATCTAAGCGGGATGACCAACGGAGAGAAGTTTTTTTATGCCATGCCGTGATGTGAAATTGTATCGTAAGTTTGTTAGGGAGGTGGGCGAATTGCTTCCATTGACGTATTGGAATGGCAGGAAATGTTTTTTCAATCTTAACGTTCATATTTTTTCAATCAGATCCAAGCAGGATATTAAATTAAGTGCTTTCACTGTTGGACTGGCCGAATGGTAGGAAATCTAAAGGAATTGTGAGCCTTATTTTATAGATTGTTTTGCAATATTGTGGAGTTTGTTTTTGGGTTTGACAAATTTGATCACCCGAATAATTTTCCTTGTCATTCACCATTCATAGTCGTACAAATATATAGCCAACTCTAGGGCTTCAACAACTATACATAATGTCTAAAATACCTTTTCTAGAAAATACAATAAATATAATTTCAGAATATTAATATAAATCCGTAATACCCCCCCTCAAGTTGGAGCGTGAAGATCACAAATGCCCAACTTGCGTAAAAAATATTTGAACTGTTGTTTTCCCAAAGCTTTCGTAAAAATATCCGCCAGCTGGACTTGTGTGGGTACATACCTGGGAGCAATAAGGCCCTCCATGATCGCATCACGGACAAAGTGGCATTCCGCTTCGATATGTTTGGTCCTCTCATGAAAAACCGGATTCTGCGCAATGTGTAATGTGTCCTGACTATCACAATGGAGATGGATACCCATCGGTACCCTAACACCTAAATCGCCGAGAAGTTGCCGAAGCCATTTCAACTCACATGTAATGGATGCCGTTGAGCGGTATTCAGCTTCCGTGGAAGAACGGGAGACCATCTGCTGCTTCTTTGTCTTCCTCAAGACCAGTGAAGTCCCAAGTAACATGAACCACCCACTCAAGGACCGACGAGTGACCGGGCAACTTGCCCAATCAGAGTGACACTACCCTTCTAAGGACAATGGGCTATCTGCCCACAAAAGTACACCCTGATAGATAAGGCGTCCCACCAATCTTTGATAAATTGAGAAAGAATATGAACCGAATACGCCAAGTTTGGACGAGTAACACCAAGATTGATAAGGCATCCCACCAATCTTTGATATTTGCCAGGATCATCAAAGAAGTCACCATCATCAACCGCCAACTGGTGATTTTGTTCCATAGGGAACTCAGCAGGACGAGCCCCTAACTGACCGGTCTCCTCAATTATGTCAAGGGCATAATTTCGTTGAGATAGAAAAATTCACTGTGGGTTCCTAGATACCTCCAACCCAAGAAAATATTTTATTCTTCCCAAATCCTTCATTCTGAAACAACTGCCCAAATAGTTTTTGAATACAAAGGCAAAGCGCATGCATCGTTTCAAAGAAGTATCATATCATCATAACATCCAACCGTATGTCTCTTTGAACAAGTGTGAATATAGAATAATCTAAGTAGGACTGCTTGAAACCATATTCCTTCAATGCCGAAGCCAGCTTCGCAAACCAACACCCGGGTGCTTGCTTCAACCCATACAGTGATTTTCACGTATGATACACCATATTTTGGTTGTTATGGTCAAATCCAGGAGGAATTTTCATGTAAATTTCTTCATTCATGTCTCCGTCCAAAAATGCATTGTGTATATCCATCTGATGGATCTCCCACTTTTTAACTGCCTCCACAGCAAGAAAGGCTTGAACTGTCACCATCTTTGCTACGGGAGCAAAGGTCTCGTTATAATCAACGCCTTCCACCTGGTGATTACCAAAGGCCACCAATCGTGCTTTCAATCATTTTAGATTGCCCAACTCGTCGTATTTTTCAGTACATACCCATTTGTTCCCCAATGCCTTCTTTCCAGGAGGTAATTTCTATAACACCCACGTGCATTGGTCCTCTAAAGCTTTTATTTCCTCTGCCATATCTTTTCTCCATCCTTCATATTTTACAGCTTCTTTAAAAGACCGGGGAGGATTTCCTACAGTCGCATTTGCTAGATACCTTTTATATGCTTCAGAAAAATAAGAACAATTCACAAATTCGTAAGAGAATAGAGACTACCTGAGGAGGTTGAAGGAACGGAGGAGTGCGCCAAAGGACTTTTCTTATCCCCTGATGTATGTGTCACGAACTCTCGATATTTGGAATTAGGAACTTTTATGCGTTTTCCTCTCCCCAACTCTATCGTTTCGACGGTCGACTATTCACTCAGAACAACCCCATCGGGGGATACTTCATCAACCCTCTCACTAGAGGCCGCCAACCCCTTCATCAATATTATCTAGGACATTCCCACTAAGTGGAGGTGGTTGTACAAACTGGTCACTAACATCCGTATAAAGCCCGTCGTCGTTAATTTCTGCATCTGTTGAGGGGTAGTTTGTGGGAGTTCTTGCATCGGAAAAATATGCTCAAAAAATTTCACGTCCCTCGACACAAATATTTCTTTAGATTTCAAATCAAAGTGGGTCCATCCCTTCTTAGCAAATGGATACCCTAGAAACACATACTTCGACTCTCAAATTTATCTACCTTATGGCGTTGATTATGAGCATAACAATAACATCCAAAAACCCGTAAATCCTCAAGACTCGGTGGTTTACCAAACAAACATACATACGGACTCTTAAAGTTCAAAACGCTTGACGGGGTCCGATTAATTAAATAACAAGCTGTCATGACACACTCCCCCCAAAATTTAAGAGGAAGGTGTCCCTCAAACCTCAAAGCTCTAGCGACATTCAAAATATGTTGATGCTTTCTCTCGACTCTACCATTTTGTTGAGGGGTTCCCACATAAGACGTTTAAAAAATTATTCATACTTTTTGGAAATGCGGAAGCAATCGTTAGAATTCCGTCCGATTGTCACTCCGAACATGTAGAATTTTTCCACTAAATTGATGATGAATCAGCGCCATAAATTCAAAAAAATTGTCTCAACTTCCCATTTGTTATAAAGTAAATACACCCACACAGAACGATGTAATCATTCACGATCATCAAAAAATAAGGGGCACCTCATGTAGAAGATGTCGCATATGGTCCCCACAAGTCATAATGCACAAGTTCAAAAGTTTTACTAGCTCGACTATCACTACGTGGGAAACTTTCCCGATGTTGTTTAGCCCGAAAACAAATTTCACACCCATCTTTATTCAACGACCATGGGAAGTACTGAAACACCCATCTTTATTCAACAACTTCCCACCATGCTCGGCTGTTCCCTGTACATTCAGTCCGTCAGAATTGCGGTTTTTGGTGAGCCCACAATTGACTTGTTCGCCCGAACAGAGCTATGATTAGGCCGGCCCCAAGAAGCTGAATTTCCTGCTCCTACAAGTTCACCTTCTCTACTTCCATAAACGTCGATACAGGTCTATTCATCATGTCTGCAATAAAATATATTCTGTGTTTCCAACGTTTGAATTCTGATATGCGTTCGAATTTGCTGCGGTGAAACGGACGGAATCCAGCTGAATATCGGCCTGAATTTTGAAACAGGCCTCTTCATCTTGATTTGGAATGGAGCTGCCCCCACATAGGCAGGCTTCCTGAACAAAATTGTGATCTATGTATATGTTTTTCTCCTGTTGTTTGCCCACAGCCATGGTGAGAAGTCCCGCTGAAGAAGATGACAAAAGTCGCCTCTGCTCTGCAGCTTATGCTTTGCGTTTTTTTTTTTTTGTAATAACGGATCAACCTGTCTCCGATACCATGACAAATTTGATTACCTGAATAATTTTCCTTGTCATTCACCATTCATAGTCATACAAGTATAAGTTCGCTGAGAGTTACAGACTCGGTTGGCTTATCTAGAAGAATGAAGAACTGAGGGTTCAAACTCAGTTATTGAAGAATGAAGAACTGAGGGTTCAAACTCAGTTATGAAGATTACAAGTCGAGATCAGAAAGTTGGACTTCGTGCATGATTGTGGTGACTCGAATCGACTTTATAGATCTTGTATGAAGACCTAAGAATCATAAGGACAATGAATTCTTAGATGATAAATGTGTCATGGTGTACTCGATTAAGTCAATTATAATCGATGAAAACCGAGTAATCGACATTTGAAGAAGAGTAAAATCTCAAGCAATGCACCAAGTCGAAACCGACAAAGAAAAACTCAAGATAAAATCGATAAGGTAACTCGCTTTTATAAGTCACCATCCAACAAACTCAAAGTACAATTAACGTTGTAAAGAAAACAATTTCATTGATGAATTATCGACACAAAGCAGAACGGTCGAAAAATATAGTCATATAAAGAAAGATACATTTCAAATTGAAACCAGAAGAACGTTGGACTTCACACTATAAATAGAAGACTTTGCACCAACAACAAAAAAAATATATAGAATGCCCTTTACACCCAACGATCATGAACAGCGTCTAGCAACACGTCATGACCTTCAATCATCGAAAAGAGTCAAGTGCTATGACTACAACCTTTCATGTGAAACGATTACTGTGTAAATAGAATCTTATCGCTGTAAAATTTTCCATATGGTCGTATCTCGAGTGTCAAACATTAACGACCCTATCTTATAATTTGGATATCCTACTCTCTCGAAGTATTACATTACTTCCGCCTTGCAAAAAAATTTGAGAATAAGACATTCCTTATAAAAAGGTCCTTTCGGATATTTACTCCTACTATTAGGATACGCGATTTCCGCATGAGCAACATGAATCTTACGCATGCTTCAGTATCACACCCAAACACTATAGCACAATCACCCCGTGGCTAAGAACTCAATAGTGTCAAAGTATGAAAATCCACACGGCGATGCCATGAAGACTCCAGTCTTAGGATAATTACACAACCGCCACATAGAGTGACACTCGATCCGCCAATACGCACGAAATACTGGCAAGAGAACTAGGTCGATCATACTATAGTAGGTGCGAGTCAAGGTCGATCCCACATAGACAATACAACACAAATAATAATTCTTAAACCTAACTGATAAGTTCCTAAAAAGTCGAATAATTCTAGATGTTTTGGACTCAATTTGGTGCCATATGTTGTTATTTTGTAATATTTTTATCCTTTTTAGGCTAGATTACCGTGGATGATTGAATTATTGCTGGATGATTCGAGATTAGAAGAAAAATGCCCAAAAACAGAGCTAAAATAGAAGAACTCAAAAACCAGCCTCTGTCACACCCAGGGTGTGACAGTTTCCAGAAATCTGATCCTGGCCAACGTAATGTTCTGATTGGTGGAAACTTTCACCAACGTGTTTTCTTTGATAATGGCGTGTTTTTCAATGCAAAAGAGGAGTCCACATACTACAAGAGTCCAAGATTGATAGATATTTGATTTTAGAGATTTTCTTGATTAAAGTAATTATGGAAACTTATTATATGATGTAATTATCCCCTTTTTATTCTTTTAAGTCGTACAATTTAGGATACACGCTTTTTTCATCAGATTTTGGGCGACTATCTTTCTCTCTTCATCATCATCTTCTCCCATCCCCAAGAAGAAGGATTTTAGGTTTTAAGAATACAAGAACGATGCTTTTTCAAGGTTTGATTATTTATGCAATACTTTGACGGTTTCTCTCTATCTCTTTTCTCCTTTATTCTATTTATTTATTTTTCTTGTCAAAGTATGAATTATATGGTTGAATCTTGGAATCTTGATATGTTACGAGAGTAAATATTAGTTTCTTGGATTAGGAAAAGTCCGCGATGATTATATAGTTTTAAAGATACAATCTTTTCATTGATAAAGGATTTTCGCCATGTTTATCAATTTGATCTTGTATGCTTATTCATGTATTTTTCCGAAATAATATCTCAAGGAGTGAATGGCCGTAGGATTGCATGAGAAACTTCATTCGATTAATTGATGACAGAAAATTATTAATTAATCGATAACCTAGAAACCAAGATCAAATCTTTAGGGATTTCTTCAATGAAAATTAGGTTATACCTAAAGTGGCCCATAATTATGGTATTTCAATGCATCTAATTTTATTCTTCATTGTAGGAAACTAAATGTAGGATAAAACTAGGTAGAATCACGGTAATAGTTCTAAAGAATGTTTACGTGTAATATTTGATAATTGGTCTTCATAAATGGAAGATTCATATTGATAGAAAGAGTGTTGAAATTCTGTGTAGACAACGCCGTGGTGGATCCGAAATCCAAGAAATGCCTTTAAACCTTGAATTCTATTACCTAAATGTTGAAGTTCTTGGTTTGTAGATATATTATCTTTATTTCATTTAATTTTAGGATTCGTAGATAAAAACCACCAAGAATTTGATTCGTCTAGCTAAAAAAAATCAGGAATTGTTTGGTGATTGACTACAAGTCCCTATGGGATCGACATCCTAAGTACTACTCGATAAGCTGTGCGCTTGCGGTAGCATTTAGTGATTATATTGAAATCACACAACAAGTTTTCTGGCGCCATTGCCGGGGACTTCGGTGTCAACATCGAACCCGTTCTTGATTTTGTTAGACTAGATTTTTCTTTTTCTTTTTTCTCACCATAGCAAGCTACACCTTGCTACGGTGAGACCTTTCTGCTTTTGATTTTATTTCTTTTCTTGTGCAGAAATTTGAAGTGTCAAGCTTTCATGGATTCACTTTTCTCAAGATTTAATGCTCAAGTGACACCAACCGATGAGAGGATGTATGGATATGGGCTTAACCAATTTAAAGTGAGATGTTCATATTGTGGTGACAACCATTATGATGCTAAGTGCAATGTAGGTTATTCATCTCACCAGTGGAGTAACAATGTTGGAGATTGTGCAAGTTATGAGGATCAATATCATTATAATCACAATCTCAATGCACCATCATACAATGGTGAGTGGAGTAACCATCCCTATTCTTCATGGGGTCGATCAAGATAATTGGCACCAAGAAGCACGCCTCACTCAGAGCCCAAGTCTAACATTGAGATTTTGTTACAGAATTCAATAGTGAGTAGTGAGAAATTTTCTAGAGAAATGGCACACCTATTGTGTCCAGCTCCAGAGAAAAGGGAACCGACCTTGGGAGAACTAGTTGCACGTAATCGCCATGTATTTGAAGAGGTTGAAAGGGAAAAGCAGATGATGGAGATTCAAGAGCAAGAGGCCGACCTTGAAAGTTGTGTGTTTGAAAACTATGATCCTTATGAAATCCCACAATGTCTTGATCTAAATGTTTTCGGTGATGATTTCTCGAAGATTGCTGAGTGTTTAGGCCTCCGAATTAACAAGAGTGGAGCCACATGGAAATTTGAACCATCTTCACAAGATAATGGTGCAATAATCCCGGATTCAACATTGATAAACGAAGAAGAAGATGAAAAGAGAGGTAACAATATTGCGTCTGATTTAAATGCATTTGATAATGATAATCCCCCTACATTGTATAATGATGTTGAACTTGAGCATGTTGAGCATGTCGAATATATTGATGTGTCACCTCTAGTAGTCCCTGATTCTCTTAGGTTCATTGTGAGCAATGATAAAGAGATGTATAATTTGCTAGGAGGCACTTCTTTCTTTAGAGCTAAAATGATTTTTTTCTTATTGAGAAGACATTATTATAGGCTCCCAATTCTATATCTGAATTTACTTGTTAATATCTTTGATATGTGGAGAAAAATGCAGAGGGATGCCCTTACATGGTTTAATCCTCCTTGAGAAAGATGCTTAAAGATAGTCCAACTGAAGACTATAAATTCAGAATGTAATTTTTTTTTCATTCTTTTTTCTTGTTTAATGAATAAATAAAGGAAGAGAGTTGTCTTCTCGGTCCTTTGGTCTTGGTTTGTTTTGTTTTTGTGTCTGTTTTGCAGAGAGAAAGATGTGCACGAGTGGTATTTAAAGGTCATCGCATGCGGAGGAAAAAAGAAAAAAAATATTGAAGGATGGAAATAACACCTATGATGCGGTTAAGGACAATGAGTGTGAGATTGGAAAAATAAAATAGAAAAACAGCCCATGTCACACCCATGGTGTGATGGAGACTGTTTTTCGAAAAATAAAATAAAAATAAAATAAAATAAAATAAAAAAGGAAAATCCCGGTGACTTTTCCGCCAAGGAGAGGACCACGACACAATTCTGGTGACTTCGTCGGTGGTCCGATTAAGGGCTAAAAGACGATTCTTCCGGACTACGATATTCAAAGCGTTATATATGCACACAAGGAGCCCGCCCATTGCATCTTGTGAGTTTTCTTTTTCCCTCCACTGTTTTAATTTAATCACATTGGGGACAATGCAACCTTTAAGTGTGGGGGAGCGACACTTGTGAAAATCTTTCTTCTATGCAATTTACAGTCTTAGTCATTGTCAGGCGAGTCAGTTGTGTCGTTTTGTCTTGATGGTTTTTATGATCACACATAGCTACTTTAGATGAGATTTTCAATGCATGAAAATTGATATAGTTTGTTCTGGCAAGAGAAATGCATGACATGGAGTGAAAAATCCTTTTTAGAATATCATGTTTACAAGTGACATTATTTTCTTTTGGAAACAATAGAGTCCGAGTGAATAGACAAATAACCCGGTGAGGTATTTTTCCGGCCATATGACTGACCACTTCAGTCTCACCCTAAATTTGTGAGTATTTTCGCTTCCTTGGATTTGTTCCTTTAGAACTTGTGTTGAGTCTTGTTGATGTTACTTTGGTATGTGCAAACACGTGGAAATGATTGAGGCATTCATTTCTACCTTCCACCACATTATATACTTTATACCTTTCGAACCTTGATCTTTATTTCACCTTTTTCCCACTTTACCTTACTTCACTACACCATACATTGAACAAGCCGAAAAAGAGGTAGCCCAAATCCTTTCACCCAACCTTAAGAGTAACTGGGGCACGTGGCTATCAAATTTATTGGACTTAGTATGTAATGATCAAGCTTGGGGGAAATCCATATTGTTACCATTTGTCTGTTTCTTAGTTTGAAAAAAAAAAAGATTTGACAAAAAAAGAAAAAGAAAAATATATGAAAAAAGAGAAAATAATCAATAAAGAGGCAATCAAAAGGAAAAAAAAACCTCCTAATTATTATTTGTTCTATTTGTTTGTAATAAAGAGGGAATTGTATCATTATCCTCCCAAAAGTAGAGAAATTATCCTTTGTATTTTCTTTTGTTTGGAAATAAAGTGTTTGACCCCTTGCACTTGTGTGATGTTGAAGTTTAATAGTCATGTGTCTCGTTAGATCTAATGGTTTTTCCGTCTCTTATACCTCTTCCTACACCTTTCACTTCTTTTTCTTACTTGGGCTGTCCTCACCTACCATTTTTTCCCAAAGACCTTATGATTTATGTGTTGCACAATGCCTTGGTGATTGATATGAGACGATATACAAGCATATTGTTAACGGTGAATTTTATGGTTTTTATCGCTTTATTCCGTAACAATATTCTTCGTATTTTATTACTTTTTATAGAAAAGTAGGAGTTTAATTGAAATATTGAGGGGTTGTGTATGAAAAGGATTAAAATGCAAATTCGAGCTATTTATGTGGTTTATTAGTCATTTTCTATCTATATATATATTTCTACAATTTGCATGTTTTTCCCCCCTTGTAGATATACACTTTTCGAGCTAAAAAAGAGGATTAAATGGTGTCAAGGATCGAGTTTATACGAATTAAAAGAGATAAAGGGGAAGTCGGTTGAAGATAAAGATGAGAAAATCACTTTTTGACCAAGTTGAACGCTCGTTTGATGTGGCGTCCACTGGACTGGCGTCCACTATTCTGGACTGGCGTCCTCAGGGGGAATTTTGATTCAGAGTCTGATGATTTTCAGTGAACTGGCTTTTGATTTTGCCCAATTTTGCATAGGACGTGCGTCCAATCCCAGCTCTGCCCGACTCGAACAAGTTTTGCACTTTGGACTGGCGTCCACCCCTTTGGACGGGCGTCCAGTGCCGTTTTTGACCTAGCCGCCTCAGAATTCTATAAATAGGCGTGTTATTTCAACCCTAATACACACAACATACAGCCGCATATTCCACCCTTGGAGGAGCCGCACCAAACCCTAAAGAAATTATGAGTTTCTTCCCTTCAATCATGTCTTGGATCATCACAAGGATGGAAGGCTAAGCACATCACGGTAGAATAGCGGGAGGATAACACATCAACATCACCACAACCACGGATTGTTAGGTTATCTTTGTTTATGAATTCGAATATTGAATTTTATTTATCGATTGTTATTTGATTTGATTGTTAAGTGTTTTGTTAGATAGGAATATCAATAAAACCATATGTTGAGTTGAATTTGTATGGAAATATAATTCATCAATAGAACTTTTTCAATCGATACAATTAACAATATTTTGAGGAATCATGTGTTGTTAATTGGGTTAAGTAATTTGGGAACAAATTTATGATCATGTGAAGTATGTCTAATTGTTTTACTTGGAAAAGAGAACAAAACCCTAGGAATTGAGTTAAAGGAATTTAATCGGTTTCGAGATTGATCAAACCAATAAAATCATATTCGGATCATAAAGTGGTTGTGTGATTGTTGTGTGGTTGATCCTAGTTATTCTATTGTTCTTTTAATTATCTGATAAACAAATTCGTTCGTATTGATTGTTATTGCTACGTTTAGTTATTTCCAGAATTTTAGTGTGTTTTCTGTATATTTTCTGTTTCCAGCACGTACTCGGACGCTCGTCCACACTTAGCGGACGCCCGTCCAGTTCTAAGTTTTTCTGTTTTCTGTGATTTTTCCCACTGTTCTTCGTTTTTATATAGTATAAACCCTAGTTTGAGATAATAATTCGTGACATAGTAAATATAATAACTGCACCTTGATCCAATTAACATTCGACTCCCTTAGGACGACCCGTAAACACCCTATACTACGAACCTTATACTTGGGGTGTTTCGGTTTATAAATTGTAAAACTAGTTTTTACCGAACAAGTTTTTGGCGCCGTTGCCGGGGAGTCGGTAACGGTTGTCGGATTCTACTTAGGACAATTTTCTGTGTCAAAAGGGGTCGTTAGGGCACGCGGTAGTATTTTGACCATAACTTTCGGCTCGAGTGTCCGTTTGGCGCGCAGGACCCCAATTCGGATTCCGACGCCGACGACGTGGCGAACAGCCGCCGTTTTCGAGGTCAAAATCCACTGTTTTCCCCTCCATTTTGGCCCTAGAAGATTTCAACACGTTTTTTTTACCGTCTTAGTGCCTTTTCTGTTTTAAATTTTTCGTAGTTAGGTTTCTTTTCTTGTTTCTATTTCTAGATCTCTTTCTAAATTCGAAAATAAAAAAATAAAAAATAATAAAAAATAAAAAAATAATAAAAAAATAATAAAAACCTTCTGCACGAGCGTTCACCCATACTGAACGCCCGTCATGCCTCATTCTCATCTTCTTACGAACGCCGCTTCGATTACTCTCAACGAGCGCTCACTTCAAATCCTCTCTCGAACTAGCATCCACTTACACTCAACGCCGATTCGATCTCTCAAAATTTCACTTTTCGGTCTCTTCTCTCTCTTCTCTCTTTCTAACCTTCTAAACCTCTAATCTTCTCTACATTCCCTCTCATCAACCCTAAGGTTGATTTCTTCCTGCTTCTTCTCTTGTTTATGCAAACCAGAGTAAGAAGGAAATCTTATCTTTAACCCCGAACTGAAAGCGAGACATTGTCGAAGAAAGATTATTTCAAAGTTCGACAAGATGAGCAAACACGGTTCTAGTGATGACGAACCGGAGAACCAAGAGAATAATAACCAAAATCCTCCTGGCATGGATCCCGCTCAATTAAACGCACTTCGATGCAAATTTTGCAAAACCAAAGAATAAAGAAGAAGCCGGGTTAAACCAAAGAATGCAACAACAACCCTGTGGCACCAGCTGCACATCCACCAAGAATCGAAATGTTCAACAACAATGAATACAGTCAGTGCTGTCAGTGTCAGTTGTGCAAAGAAGACCCTTATGCGCCTTATCTTGATCAAGACTTCTTGGAAGGGCATAGACCAATTCGGCCTCCAGAGATGGGAGGAATGCATTTTGATCTTAAGAATGGAGTTGTGGGGATGGTGCAGAATAGTTCATTCCATGGCACTGCTGCAGAAGACCCACATGACTTCTTGTCTAATTTTGTGCAAATATGTGAAGCAGGTCACTACCTCATGTTCTCGAAGTTGTTAAATTGAAACTTTTCCCGTATGCTTTGAGGGGTGAAGCAAATCGATGGTTTAAGTCCTTACCCCATCACTCTCTTCATAACCGGGCTGATGTTAAAAGAGCCTTTGCTAAGAAATTCGTTTCACCTGGAACGATAATGGACCGTAAACGAGATATAGCTACTTTCGAGCAATTAGAAGGAGAAAGTGTGGGAAAGGCCTGGGAGAGGTTGAATTTGTTAATGAGGAAATGCCCTAACGATGGATACACTCGACATGAACTTCTAGAATTATTCTATCGGGTGTTACTCAACCCAATAGAGATTACTTAGATTCCACACTCATGGATCGCTTTTAGGAGGAGGAGATGATGCCGCTTACTGAGGTAGCGTAAAACAATAGCTAAGAATAACATGTGGGCTACTCAAAAGAGGGCCCATGCCGGTGGGAAGCAAAAGGAGAGGTCACGCAAGTGACTCAGAGACAAAGATGCTAGTTGCTCAAATGGAAATAATGAACAAGCAACTAGCCAATCTACAAATGAAGCGACAAGAAGGGCCACAGATGTGAATCACTCGGGCATACAAGTCGGGAATGTGATGAATGAGGAAGTGCAGGCCATGGAGAACCAGAATCAACCTTTCAGAGGCTTCAGTCAAAATTCTGGTCAATCGAGCAACACTCAAAACCGTAACTATTCGGGAAATCCGCGGAATAGTTATTATACACCGCCTGGTGCATCCAATAACCAAAGACCTCAAGGTAACTGGGCTCAAACGCAAAATCAACAGCCAACCTATGTCTCTCAGATGAAATTCGATGAGCTAGTAGACATGGTGAAAACACTAGCCACCGGTCAAAAAACGATGGAGAGACAGATTTGTCAGATGGCTGATCAACAAGCAATCAGACCTCAAGGAAGACTGCCTAGTTATACAGATAAAAACCCTAAGGCAGATATCAATGCTTGCACTGCCATCACACCTCAGTGGGAGTATGGAGAGGAGGAGTTGAATGCAGTCACCCTCAGAAGCGGTAAGAAAGCTGAGCCCGAAAAGTTGTCGGGAAACGAGTAGCCCCTCCTGACACCATAAGTTCAGGAGGGGGCAATCATAAGTTAGATGCCAAAGTAAGCAACAGTGAGGAAGAGCTGGATGATGATGACTCTTCAGGGGATGGTGATGAGGATGCTGAGAAGAGAAGTCAGGTAGCTGATCACTTGACTAAAAAGAAAACTGAGAAGTTTGTCAGATGGAAGGATAAGGAGGATGAAGCCATTAAAAGTCAACCTATGATTAATCATTTGAAAACCCTTCCTTATCCGGCAAAGAAAAGAGAGAATATCCTAAACTCTGACAAACAGTATGACGGAGTGAGGAAGATGCTTAGAGATACTATGGTGACTATGCCACTTGCTGAGGTATTAACTGAGATGCCTAAGTGCTGTAAGTATCTTAAGGATGCCTGTGGAAGTAAAAAGAATCTAAAGGAAATGGCAGAGGAAGTGCTAAGTGAAGAGTGTTCAACGGTTTCACAGAGCGTTGCAATCAAGCGAGGTGACCCCGGACGACCTTCAATCTCCTGTACGATTGAAGGCCACACGTTCCACAATGTCTTATGCGATTCAGGGGCCTCTGTTAATGTGATGCCATTGAACGTCTGCAAGAGTCTCGGGTTGGACAAAAGGCTAAAGGAGCGCCCCGTCTCTCTTCAGTTGGTGGACCGATCTAGCCGCTTAGCAGCTGGTTGTGTTAACAACGTTCTTATCCATGTTAAACATTTAGTTTTTCCAACTGACTGGGTCATACTGGATTACCAGTCTGACAAGGAGATGCCCATGATTCTGGGCCGGCCTTTCTTAAACACTTCTGCCTCCACCATTGACTTCCAAACTGGCCAAATCACTCTGAGGATAGAGGACACTTCTGTTACTCTCGGGCAAGGAAAAATTTCTGCAGAAGCCCCAACCCAGGAGGTTTCATTCATTGAAGCAATCTATGGAGATGGACCTGACCCTGATGATGAACTCACGGAGATAGGAGCCCTGGATGTTATAACTCAACAACTTGTGCAGACTGAGCCTAAGAGTGAACGGAAAATCTGGGACATTCCAGGGATGAGCAGCGATGATTTAAAAGAGCTTAACCAAGCAGACTTTAACCTTGCAGAGGAGGAAGTTTTAATGGGTAGTTGGGACGAAATAGATTTCTGGAGAGAAACTACCAATTGGGAGTTGGATGATTGGGAGCATCTTGCAGAAGAGCTTGAAGAAGAAGAACTTAAGAAGATGGTTAAGCATAAGAAAGAACAAACGGAAGCTGACAGGAGGATTCCTCTAGATGATGTCATTCAATACCTTTCTGGGGTTACACCTCAGGAAGATGAGGTGTTTTTCAGTCAACCGGTCCAAGCTCAAAAGGAGAAAGGTGGTCCCTTAAAATCTAGTATCGAGCAACCACCAGCTGACTTAGAGTTGAAACCACTTCCGCAGCACCTAAAATACATCTTCCTTAAAGACGGTGATAAGTTGCCCTTGATCATCTCTTCTAAACTCGAGCCGAGCAAGCGCAATTAATCAAAGTGCTTGAGAAACATATCCTCACGCTCGGATGGCGGTGGGCGATATCGAGAGAATAAGCCCGGCATGTATGCATGCATAAGATCCGAACGGAGGAAGGAGCTAAAAAAGGTCGAGACAACCTCAAAGGAGGCTAAATCCGCATATGCAGAGGTTGTCAAAAAGGAGATCATCAAATGGCTTGACATGGGAATTATTTATGCCATAGATGATAGTGAGTGGGTCAGCCCTACTCAAGTTGTGCCAAAGAAGGGGGGAATTACAGTGGAAAAGAACGAAAAAGGGGAAGAAGTTGCCTTACGCCTTGTGACGGGCTATAGAGTTTGCATTGATTATCGCCGGTTAAATGAAGTCACCGCTAAGGAACATTTCCCCCTGCCCTTCATTGACCAACTTCTAGAAAGACTGAGTGGTCATAAGTATTATTGTTTCCTCGATGGATATTCTGGTTATTTTCAGATAGCCATCGACCCTAATGACCAAGAGAAGACAACTTTTACCTGTCCATCGGGCACTTTTGCGTTCCGCAGAATGCCTTTCGGTTTGTGTAATGCACCCGTGACTTTTCAACGGTGTATGCTGGCTATTTTTGATGGACTTGTGGAGCAGTGCATGGAGGTCTTCATGGATGACTTCTCAGTCTATGGCGACAGCTTTGATGAAATTTTAAAGAATCTAGATATGGTACTCCAACATTGTGTTGAGAAAATCTAGTGCTTAATCGAGAAATGCCATTTTCTAGTCGAAGAAGGGATTGTTTTGGGACACAAGGTGTCCGTTGATGGTATTCAAGTGGATAAGGCTAAAGTAGAAGCCATTGAGAATATGTCGACCAAGACAAAGAAGGAGGTACGAGGATTTCTTGAACATGTGGGCTTCTATCGGCGCTTTATTAAAGACTTTTCGACGATAGCAAAGCCGTTATCCAACCTTCTTGAAAGAGGAAGTGGAGTTCTTGTTTGATGATGGGTGTAAGAAAGCTTTTAATAGCTTAAAGGATAAGCTAACCAAAGGCCCCCATTTTAATCGTGTCTGATCGACTAAACCTTTTGAGTTATGTATGATGCCTCTAACTACGCAGCTGGGCGCAGCTTCTAGGCGAAGAATTGATAAAAAGTTCAGCCGATTTACTATGATAGCCGCACTTTGAACCCGGCTCAATGCAATTACGCCACTTCGAGAAGGAATTCTTGGCGTCGCTTTTGCTATTGACAAATTCGAAGTTATCTTTTAGGGTCCAAAGTGGTGGTGTGGACCGATCACGCAAAGCCTCACGCTACCTTATGGGCAAAGCGGACGCTAAACCAAGGTTACTCAGATGGATTCTGATACTACAAGAATTTGACCTTGAAATTAAGGACAAGAAAGGTAGTGATAATGTTGTAGCTGACCACTTATCTTGCCTAGTGAATGAAGGTGGCGAAATCGCTAAGGAGATAGGCATTGACTTTCCAACTGAGCACTTAATGAAGCTAAAGACTGTGAGGCCATGGTATGCTGATTACGTCAACTACTTAGCAGGTGGGCATTTAGAAGAAATGACGTATCAGGAAAAGAAGAAATTTTTCAGCGACTTAAAATATCTCGTATGGGAGGATCCTTATCTGTTTAAAGTCTGCAAAGATGGGTTGCTTAGAAGGTGTGTTCCGGAGCATGAACAATTGGATATCTTGGAGCAATGTCATAGTGGTCCCGCTGGTGGACACTACGGGGCACCAAAGACAATCGCAAAAATCCTTCAAGCTGGTTTTTACTGGCCTACTTTGTTTAAAGATGCTGAAGCCTTTTGCAAAGGCTGTGATAGATGCCAAAGAGTAGGGAGACTCAGTAATAGGATGGAGATGCCTTTGAGGCCTATCTTGGAATGTGAGGTTTTCGACGTCCGGGGCATTGATTTTATGGGACCGTTCCCATCATCATGCTCTAACAAATATATTCTAGTCTGTGTAGACTACGTTTCCAAGTGGGTAGAGGCCATAGCCACCCAAACCAATGATCACAAAGTTGTAAAGAAATTCTTGCAAAACAATATCTTTACTAGATTTGGTCTGTCCTGTAGCCCTTATCGGTGATGAAGGTTCGCATTTCTGTAATGCACCACTGGATAAAATTCTTGAGAAATATGGTGTCAAGCATAGAATTGGTACACCATACCACCCCCAAACCAGTGGCCAAGTCGAGGTAAGCAACAGAAGTCTAAAATGGATTTTGGAGAAAAAGGTAAACTCAAATAGATCCAACTGGAGTCTGAAGTTGGACGACGCACTTTTGGCTTATCGCACGGCGTTTAAGACCCCTATGGGTACGTCACCCTTCCAAATGGTTTATGGCAAGGCTTGTCATCTACCTGTCGAGCTGGAGCACAGAACTTACTGGGCTATTAAATTCTTAAACTTCGATAGCCAACTCTGTGGGGAGAAAAGATTATTGCAACTACATGAGCTAGATGAATTCAGACTCAGGGCTTACGAGAACGCCAAGCTGAGCAAGGAAAGAACGAAGGCGCTCCATGATGCTAAGATTAAAGATCGGGAATTCAAAGTGGGAGACATGGCTTTGCTTGTATAACACCATACTCCATCTTTTGCCGTAAGCTTAAATCTAGATGGTCTGGCCCCTTTGAGATTATTGATGTTCATCCAGGTGGAGCCATTACGTTGAAAGGGTACGGCGATCAATCGTTTAAGGTCAATGGTCACAGACTCAAGAAGTATTTTGGGCAGCCAAAAGAAAATCCTGAAGTACTATACTTTCAAAAGAGAAATGAAACGGTTGAGTCGTTTATTTGTGAAGAGATTCCATCCGACTTCTTTGGAGTGGATGATGACATTATCACCCCTATCCTTGCAGATCCTTCATCACAATGCTCCCGAGCTCATTAGCATACCTCACCAGATCCGAGAAACAAGAACAAGAAGAAAAGAGTCAGTGTTGTCTGGAGAGAGAAATTTCATGATTTACTCGCGCACTTGACTTGTTGTTGTGGCGAAAACCATTTCCGTTCTAGTCATTCTGAGTCTGACAGAGAAGTGGTTAACCTCAAACCAAAGTGGCCCGATCCGGGTTGACTTTGAAATCATGTCAAGTTAATGACATAAAAGAAGCGCTCTTAGGAGGCGACTAGTCTTTTAAGTATTTCTTTTAGTTAAGTTTTTCGGTTATTAGAATAAAACTTTGGTGAGTTGTGTGTTGGTTATCCTTGTCCTATTTGTGGTTGTTTTATGTGTCTACATGTTTACTCATATACCCCGTATACCCGAGATTATCTCATTATGTCGAGTGTTGCGATATACGCTTGAGCAGGTTTGCAAGTTTTACTTTCAATGTTGTCTGCTCTCGATACGAGTGCAAATGGTTTATTCATGCTCCGGCCTAACCACTGCCAATCTACTGGCCGACAACCATCTTTGGAACCAGCTAAGTATTCTTTTCTTTTATTTGCACATTCTGAGGACATAATGTGATTTAAGTGTGGGGGGGGTGCAATTCATGCTTTATTTCGACAGTACGAGTAAATATTTGTGATCTTTGATAAATAGTGAAATTTTAAATTTACACTTGGATAATTGTAAATCTTGAGCATGTAATTGAAACAAAGGCTTGCTAGTTGTAGTTTCATGACAATGATTTTATATGCCTTTGATAGATAATTATAGCATGCCTTTACTAATATGAGATAGTATTCATTTCATATTCACGTAAGCCTTTGATATTGAAGCAAAAAATTTTGAACTTTATCCTTTCATTATTTTAGTGATTTATCTTAGAGAGATTTGTTCTTAATAGAAACAGTGAAGTAACACCTAAGTTCAGAACGTGTACTGTGAATATCTGAAAGTTTGAATGTGATAAGTAAAACGTAACTAATGTTTTTGAAAAAATAGAAGTTGAGATAATAGTAAATAAATAGGTGTGTCGAAAGCTGGTCGATGATTGGAGTGCGGTAGGGCCTTATCTCGAAATGTCCTATACCACTATGATGACCAAAAGCTCACGACAGTCAGGATAAGCTACCCTATGATTTGAGTAAGGTAGGGTGTTATCTCGAAACATCCTATTCTACTATGACGGGTAAGAGCTCCTTCTGATGTGCGTCAAAAGAAAAAAAAGAAGAAAAGGAAAGAAAGTGAAAAAAAAACTTAAAAACTTTGTTATCATGGAACTTTTACCCAGTATAAACCGAATGATATGTTGTAGGGATTATCCTA
The DNA here is from genome assembly GCA_026214975.1 of Gentiana macrophylla. NCBI lineage: Eukaryota > Viridiplantae > Streptophyta > Magnoliopsida > Gentianales > Gentianaceae > Gentiana > Gentiana macrophylla. Next base: position 67,385,658 of record CM047808.1, on the reverse strand, counting down.
CTAAGTGCGGGAAGACTTTGTGTGGAACAATTACAGCCTATACCTAGGATAATCATTAAAATTATTTGAGAGGATATTTATTTGAGAGGATTGTGGAGATTGAAAAGGGCTTGACACACACACCGAATCTATCTCTATGTTGGTAGTACTTGCTATAGTTGTTGTATCTTTTGTTACGTGAGTTAGGGATCTATGTGGATTGTATGAAAGTGAGCTAGTTTTGATTATTTTGTTCGGGACGAACAAAAGTTTAAGTGTGGGGAGTTGTTAACGGTGAATTTTATGGTTTTATCGCTTTATTCCATAACAATATTCTTCGTATTTTATTACTTTTATAGAAAAGTAGGAGTTTAATTGAAATATTGAGGGGTTGTGTATGAAAAGGATTAAAATGCAAATTCGAGCTATTTATGTGGTTTATTAGTCATTTTCTATATATATATATATATATATATATATATATATATATATATATATATATATATATATATATATATATATATCTCTGAGCTTTATGTTTTCCCCACTTGTAGATATACACTTTTCGAGCTAAAAAGAGGATTAAATGGTGTCAAGGATCGAGTTTATACGAAGGAAAAGAGATAAAGGGGAAGTCGGTTGAAGATAAAGATGAGAAAATCACTTTTTGACCAAGTTGAACGCACGTTTGATGTGGCGTCCACTATTCTGGACTGGCGTCCTCAGGGGGAATTTTGATTCAGAGTCTGATGATTTTCAGTGAACTGGCGTTTGATTTTGCCCAATTTTGCATAGGACGTGCGTCCAATCCCAGCTCGTCCCTACTCAAACAAGTTTTGCACTTTGGACTGGCGTCCACCCCTTTGGACGGGCGTCCGGTGCCGTTTTTGACCTAGCCGCCTCAGAATTCTGTAAATAGACTTGTTATTTCAACCCTAATACACACAACATACAGCCGCATATTCCACCCTTGGAGGAGCCGCACCAAACCCTAAAGAAATTATGAGTTTCTTCCCTTCAATCATGTCTTGGATCATCACAAGGATGGAAGGCTAAGCACATCACGGTAGAATAGCGGGAGGATACCACATCAACATCACCACAACCACGGATTATTAGGTTATCTTTGTTTATGAATTCGGATATTGAATTTTATTTATCGATTGTTATTTGATTTGATTGTTAAGTGTTTTGTTAGATAGGAATATCAATAAAACCATATGTTGAGTTGAATTTGTATGGAAATATAATTCATCAATAGAACTTTTTCAATCGATACAATTAACAATATTTTGAGGAATCATGTGTTGTTAATTGGGTTAAGTAATTTGGGAACAAATTTATGATCATGTGAAGTATGTCTAATTGTTTTACTTGGAAAAGAGAACAAAACCCTAGGAATTGAGTTAAAGGAATTTAATCGGTTTCGAGATTGATCAAACCAATAAAATCATATTCGGATCATAAAGTGGTTGTGTGATTGTTGTGTGGTTGATCCTAGTTATTCTATTGTTCTTTTAATTATCTGATAAACAAATACGTTCGTATTGATTGTTATTGCTACTTTTAGTTATTTCCAGAATTTTAGTGTGTTTTCTGCATATTTTCTGTTTCCAGCACGTACTCAGACGCTCGTCCACCCTTAGCGGACGCCCGTCCAGTTCTAAGTTTTTCTGTTTTCTGTGATTTTTCCCACTGTTCTTCGTTTTTATATAGTATAAACCCTAGTTTGAGATAATAATTCGTGACATAGTAAATATAATAACTGCACCTTGATCCGATTAACATTCGACTCCTTTAGGACGACCCGTAAACACCCTATACTACGAACCTTATACTTGGGGTGAGGTTGAGAGTTTAGTCACCTCATAAATAATGAGCGTTGAGTGATATATCCCGTGAGGGTCTATTTGCTTGGTCTATGTTGTTTCCCATTGACAATTTTTGTTCACTTTTGCTCCTGATATGATAAGAAGGATTCGTTAGTCTATGTGTTATGTTTTGAATGCCGGAATGAATTTTATTAATGCTCGTGTGTTGTGCATCTTTGTCTAAGGCTATATCATGTGTGATCTTCTCAGTCCGTCTCGTCTTGAGTCTTTTTGTTTGCTTGGGGACAAGCAAAGTCTTAAGCTTGGGGGAGTGATAAGTGCCTAAAAAGTCGAATAATTCTAGATGTTTTGGACTCAATTTGGTGCCATATGTTGTTATTTTACAATATTTTTATCCTTTTGGGCTAGATTACATGGATGATTGAATTATTGCAGGATGATTCGAGATTAGAAGAAAAATGCCCAAAAGCAGAGCTAAAATGGAAGAACTCAAAAACCAGCCTCTGTCACACCTGTGGTGTGACAGCCTTCAATCGATCCTGGCGGTAGAATGTTCGATTGGTGGAACTTTCACCAACGTGTTTTCTTTGATAATGGCGTGTTTTTCAATGCAAAAGAAGAGTCCACATACTACAAGAGTCCAAGATTGAAAGATATTTGATTTTAGAGATTTTCTTGATTAAATTAATTATGGAAACTTATTATATGATGTAATTATCCCCTTTTTATTCTTTTAAGTCGTACAATTCAGGATACACGCTTTTTTCATCAGATTTTGGGCGACTATCTTTCTCTCTTCATCATCATCTTCTCCCATCCCCAAGAACAAGGATTTTAGGTTTTAAGAATTCAAGAACGATGTTTTTTCGAGGTTTGATTATTTATGCAATACTTTGACGGTTTCTCTCTATCTCTTTTCTCCTTTATTCTATTTATTTATTTTTCTTGTCAAAGTATGAATTATATGGTTGAATCTTGGAATCTTGATATGTTACGAGAGTAAATATTAGTTTCTTGGATTAGGAAAAGCCCGGCGATGATTATATAGTTTTAAAGATACAATATTTTCATTGATAAAGGATTTTCGTCATGTTTATGAATTTGATCTTGTATGCTTATTCATGTATTTTTCCGGAAATAATATCTCGAAGGAGTGAATGGCCATAGGATTGCATGAGAAACTTCATTCGATTAATTGATGACAGAAAAGTATTAATTAATCGATAACCTAGAAACCAAGATCAAATCTTTAGGGATTTCTTCAATGAAAATTAGGTTGTACCTAAAGTGGCCCATAATTATGGTATTTCAATACATCTAATTTTATTCTTCATTGTAGGAAACTAAATGTAGGATAAAACTAGGTAGAATCACGATAATAGTTCGATAGAATGTTTACGTGTTATATTTGATAATTGGTCTTCATAAATGGAAGATTCATATTGATAGAAAGATTGTTGAAATTCTGTGTAGACAACGTTGTGGTGGATCCGAAATCCAAGAAATGCCTTTAAACCTTGAATTCTATTACCTAAATCTTGAAGTTCTTGGCTCGTAGTTATATTATCTTTATTTTATTTAATTTTAGGATTCGTAGATAAAAACCTCCAAGAATTTGATTCGTCTAGCTAATAAAAATAAGGAATTGTTTGGTGATTGACTACAAGTCCCTGTGAGATCGACATCCTAAGTAATACTCGATAAGCCGTGCGCTTGCGGTAGCATTTAGTGATTATATTGAAAAGCACACAACACTAACCAAAAAGACTAATAGCGGTCCCTAGGCCAACGTAAGAGCTGAAAAGTAATTGGCATATCTCTCCTCTCCAATCTCCTAACTTGGTGTAATTAATCCTTGTGTTTACTTTTCCTCGTAATTATCGGGTCCAACCAGAACGTATGTTTAATTCAATTTTAAGCTACGGGTGCAATCTTCTAATCTTATCTACTTCCATTGAAAGGACAAAATATGTCTATGTACAGTTAACCTCCTTCGTTGGTTGTATTAACCCACACGCAATAAGTTTGAGAAAGTGCCGGTTTAAGACCCAGAACTGCCCTAAGTAGCTATCATGGATCGACTAGCATGTTCCTAGGGATTGATCAAACTATGTCCAAAATAACACTTCACTTTATCGTCCTTCGTTTTAATTTACGATGACACAAAAAAGATTGGCCAGATCTAACTAAACGTGGATTAAACCTATCAATCAACGTAGCTTTCACTGAATCTTAAGATTAGGGTGACCTAAAAGTTGTCCCACGGCTGCGATACAGACCGTTGATGTAGCCGCAGCTGTGGTTCCTAGTTCTGAAATCTACATCATTATGTTCTGGTTATTCTAACTAATTACGATTCGTTTAGACATATAGATTAATTACAACACATTATGATAAATTAATCTACCTTGATTAAAATACAAAGGAGCGTTCAAAGCTTCATACCATTATCAATGACGGATCTAGCTTGATCAACTCAAGCTAGTTGATGGATTGGAGGAGATAACCAAGCAAACAAACTTAAAAGAAAATCACAAACAATTTATTACATACATCTAATAATAAAAAGTATGTATCCAGATGCGCATACATATATATGATGAATATAATGAATTCGTACAGGATTTATCTAGAGCTATAGCCGACCTAAATGATCTAACCCTAACCGACTTAATACATATCACGGCTCTCTTCTTTTCATGTCATCCAAGTTGCCGCAGCTGCGTATAGGGTTTCCGCAGCCTCGGGCCTTTTTGCTTCACTCTTGTCCTATACACTTCATACAGACTTTTTCTGACCTGGGCCCAACGTTCTCTTTAAATCCAGATCCACTCTGTTCTCGGTTCCATAATAAGGTACTCTTGAAAATCAAGAAAAATAAGACGAAAAAGTAAAAAATATTTGGATAAAATATAAAGATGCAGAATTAATGATCAGGGAACCGACACTAAGCAATTGACACGTATTTCATACAATAATCGAACCATCAACTTATCCTTCAAGCATAATTCGGGGTAGATAAGGCTATATTTATTGTACTAATTATGGTGCGATTAATAAAGTAATTGGGTCAGTCTAACATACATATTCTCTAGTACACATACAGTCCAAGTGTCTCTACAGTTCGATAAACAAGATCTATCCCTATCTTCATAAGATAGAAGACATCTAATACGTGCTAGTCTAATCGTACTATTAATGTCCCATTTAATAGCACATACGACTAGAGACATTTAAGTACAAAATGTTTTGACCTAAATCGAGATCTCATCAAGCAAAATCACTTATTATGAGATATCTATCACAGTTTACCACTAGGGATGTTATGGCTATCAAGAACTTTATGGCTTAATTCTTGTTTCCATTAGGATGAACGTAAAATGGACTGGAGGGGCTTAATTCTTGTTTCTTTGCTGCCATGGCTATCACGAACTTCATAATTTATCAAAGATTAACAAAAAAATTGATAAAACGATAAAGAAATGATCAAAAAGTCAGAGAATGATTATAGTTTACTCTAAGAAACTGTAAACGGAAAAAAATTAAGAACTCTCTCTAGATTCTTCAATAACAAGAGAAAACGCAGGTAAACATTCAGAAATCTCAAATTTCTAGTTCTGATACCATGTTGAAATATATATAATACAAACCAAAAGTAAAGAAAATAGCAGAATTATTATTGGTAAACTAAAAATAACAAGTTAAGCTACAATACAGCTGATCATGGGGTATTTGAAGCTACATACACCTCATCAATCAAATAAACTTAAGTTACAAATGGTTACAACATACTATTAGTGAATAACCCTTTTATACACTAGAGTATTCAGTAGTCTGCCAAGTTGTTCAGTAGTCTACTGAGTATTCATGTGGTCTGCTGAATTCATCAGCATACTGCACTCTGATACCGACTGAGAATGTCGTCTTTAGTTTGATAAATACATGAAATTTGGCTGACAATGAGTTGGGAGTCACTCTAGACCTCAACGTTCTCGATGTTCATCGCTTTGGCAAGTTCCAAGACTGCTATCACAACCTCATATTCGGCCTGATTATTCGAGGTGGTGAACTCGAACCTTAGATCTTTCTTAAATTCTTCTTTCGTACCTGGCTCGCATAATATGATTCCTGCTCCGCAGCCACTTTGGCTAGCCGCTCCATCTACATAAAGCTGCCAATAGTGATCAAGTTTCGGAGAGCTGATGTCGAGGCCGGTTCTACTATTTCTTTAGGCAGAGTAGTCAACTCGCTCTGATCTACACTGAAACTAAATCTTGGGTCATGATTTCTTTTCGTGGCTGATATCGAATGTCAAATTCGGTTAATTCAATGGCCCAACGTAGTAGAGGACTTTAAAGTTCAGGCTTTGTAGCACTTGGCGAAGAGAGCTATCCTTTAACACATTTATAGTATGCGAGGAAAAGTACACACTTATTTTTAGGGTTGCAATAACAATCGAGAAGGCCAACTTTTTTATATCAAAATAACAGCTCCCCACCGGACTGAGAGCTTTGCTTACAAAGTAAATGGGATTATAGATGGTTCCGGCCTCCTCGACAAGAACATCATCAACAGCCTGATCTAAAGCCGCAAGATACAGAAACAACTCATCTCCGATTTCCGGGCTAACTAGAAGATGTGGCTTTCCCATGTATTCTTTGAGAGATTTCAATGCCTGCGAGCGCTCTTTATTCCACACAAAAGCCTTATTCCCCTTGAGAATCTTGAAGATATGAAGACATATTGATGACGGTTAAAATAGTCGATCCTACGGCATCAACATTATATCCATTATGAGCTAAAAATAGTTGTTCCGCCCTATAAATATGAACCATTTAAGTTGAATATCATATGTCGGGTTTGTGATTCGTGTATTATGTACTTAACATTTATTTTTCTGATTTCGATATTATTTCATGCGTTATTTCATTATTTTTAGAATATGAAATATTGGGCTGAGCATTATGGACGGATTTGGAGTGGACTGAATGAAAGGATTGGGCCTAGGGTAGTCCAGAACATTCCAAGCTAAGTCAGCAGAAAGAAAATGACAAAAATACCCCCGGTTTACCGAGGTCTGCCGCTGATTTAAGAATCTTCCAAAATAGGTTTTCTTGGACGAGGGGTAGATCTATGTGTTTCTAAGTCAGTTCATGTAACTATAAATAAGAGGCTTCGCCTCAGAATTCAATGTAACATTGGTAGTACAAAAATTTCAAGGCAAAATTATGCAATAAAAATTCCTTGTTCTTTATTTTATTTATTTTATGAGTTCTGGTCGGAGAGACGACAGAGTCGCCGCCTAGGGAGGGATCCGAGCGAGATCTAATCTCGTCTTCGTGAGTATGATTTTCTATCTTTTCCAAGATGTAGATATGTCATTGTTCTACTCGACTAGTATGTGCTAACCGTTTATTTAGTTAATTATGTAGTAGTTAGTTTATTTTACCCCATGTGTTATAGATCTAATTTGTTGGTGAATAAATCATGAAATAGTTATTGCGTTCTTCAGATCTGCGACGGTCTATATCGCTAGATCTGAATACCTAGTAAATTACTAGTTCATGATAATCAGTGCCAGCTACGTTGGTCGATAGATTTAATTTACATGTTAGTAGCTTGATCAACTATTTACATGTCATCGTAAATTAGCATGAAGTACTGATAGTGAAGTGTTAGTTTGGACATTATCTTGATGGACCCTTGGAACGTGCTAATCAGTGTCGACAGTTGTCAAGGCAGGTTAGCGGTATGAGCTAGCGCTCAATACCAACAGGTTTAGTTCTTTATTTGTATGGGCTATTATGGCCTAATTAAGGAGGGTAGCTTGCGTATAGATTGTCTACTACCATGGTTGGAGTAGATAGGGTTATGAGTTGTACCCGTAGATGAATAATGAATTAAAATTCACCAATAGGGAGGACTATTGCATGTGTGTGGGGAATAATTGATTACTCATAATTGAACTAATACAGTAGAAACTCTTGTTACATCCATGTGAACTAGCATAACCTTGTTAGTTTGTGGCACCGCTTTTATCATCGCATGCATATTTTCGCTTGGTCGTAGACCGTTAATTGTGACAAGCTCAATCTTGATAATTAGACGTTCTTACGAGTCTCTGTGGGATTGAATTTGACTCACCAGTACTCTACTACGATAGACCTAGTCCTATTGCTTGTAAATGCTTTGCACACGATCAAGATTTTCTGGCGCCGTTGCCGGGGACTCGTGTCAAGAATACTTTTTATTTGAGATTGAGTGTCTGTATATATATATATTTGAGTCTGTTTCATTGAGTCTGTTTCATTGAGTCTGTCTGTTGGTCCCTTGGAAAGGCTAACACAAGTTTAGAGGGGGGGGGGGGGGGTGAATAAACTTGTCACCAAAAACTAGATTTTAATTAATTAAGTTTCAGTTAAAACATGTGTGGAGTTAAGCTGACAAAGCAGAGTCTAAGTCAAAGCTGACTTGAAACAAAACTGAGACAACTGGCAGCGGATATATATATTTAGCCTTTTTCTGGATCCTGTTATTTTTTGTGAAAGCTGAGTGTGATAAAGTGAATTTTGGTGAATATCAGTTTGTGAGCTGTGAGTCTGTCTAACAATCAGTGTAACAATCAGTTTCAAAATGCTGAACAATCAATAATAAAAATTGTAATAATAAATGACAGAATGTAAATGCGTAAAGTAAATGAAACAAGAATCATAGTGGTTCAAGGTGGTGTAATCCTGTGCGTCCACTCTTCCCCTGTGGTGTAGGAGGAAATTTCCACTAGAACTTCTTGAGGTAATCTGTTACAAAAAGTCCTAAACAATAGACCTTGGCTAATCCTAGCTTCACCATCTAAACAATCAAAGAATAGGTTGGATTTCTGCTCTTCAAATTCTTGAACCACTGGTCCTTCAAGGGTTACGTATGCCTCTTCACCAGCTACCACCGCAAACACAGTCTACCCGACTGCAATGTCACAACTGTCCTTGGCAACTCCTTGACCGGATTGCTTCACAGTCTAAAACTTTGATTGAAATCAAAGTTGGGCTCATAATCAATAAATTAATTTTTGTTTGTGGTTTTTCAAAGTGTTGAGATCTAAATAAATTCTGTGTAGGTTGAACACTTGAAGAAATTCTTGATTGATCTTGTTAGCACAGAGATGATAGCAATTCAAATGAACGAGACTTTTTGCACAAAAATGCTTGTAATCTTGTTAATTCAATCTGACTATTAGGCGTTTAATCCTTGGTGCAAAGACCTTATTTATAGTGAGAGGTCCAACGTTCCTCTTGCTTGAATTCGAATTGTATCAACGTCTATCTTGTAACGGCTATATTTTGTGACCGTTCTGACTTGTCAGTACTTCATCCAATTGAATTGTTTCCTTTACAATGTTCGAATGTACTATGAGTTTGTTGGATGACTGATGTATAAAACTAAGTTTCCTTATCAGTTTTATGCTGAGTTTCTCAGTTGTCAATTTTTTGACAGACTTAGAGCATTAACTGAGATTTTACTCTTCTTCAAATATCAGAACTCTAATTTTTACATCTGATTATAATTGACTTAACCAGAGTACACTATAAGCATATATTTTCAAAGAGTTCATTGTCCTTATGACTCTTTAGGTCTACATACAAGATCCATAAAGTCGGTTCAGGTCACCACAAACTTGCTTGAATTCTAACTTTACTCTCTCTATTTTCATAACTGAGTTTGATCCCTCAGTTCTTCAATCTTCTTTAACTGAGCCTGTGTCCCTCAGTTTTTCTATCTTCTAGATAAGCTAACTGTCTGTTCCCTCAGAAAACTTACCTTCTTCAGTTCTGTCTTGGTGTAGTCTGAGTCAGTTCATCAGTTTCAATGACTTGTCTTTCATGTTTCTTAGATGATATCCAGTTTTACGACAAGACTATCTATTACACTGCTTGTCTGATGTAAACTATACAAATATCAGACTCTAGTAAAACTTATACATTCAGTTCTAAATATCTTTTAGCCTTTCACTATAACAGCTAGCTTCAACACTTTATCAATGGGGTTAAGATAATAAATAAATAAACAGGATGAATAATCATCAAAACATTAATTTTATTTCCAACAATTTCCCCCTTTTTATTGATGCCAAAACCCTCCTTAAAAGAAAAGCTTAAAGATAACAACAATACAAAACAAGATAAAACTGGAAAATTGGATATCATTAAGATTTTGCATAGAACAGGAATAATTATACATTTTGTAAAAACCGAAATTAAGATCTAAACATTTCATTGTATAACTTTGTCAAATTTCTGTTCCTTATCATGCATATGGTATTCTGCTTCGATTTTTGTATCCTTCTTACTGATTGTCTTCAGATAATCTACTTGGCTTGTGAGTTTCCACTTCTTCCATAGAAGTAACTTTTACCTTTGTAGTATTCTTCAAATTCTGAAACATCAGATTTCATATGTTCCCTCTTATCCTTGATTTGAACTCTTTCTTCAATTCTCTAAATCTTCTTGTGTTGTGCCATCTTCTGGTTATGAAGATTATCAGATAAGAAATAGGCAAGAGATTCTTCATAAGTCTTGTGCCTATATTTTGCTTTGATATGGTTGTAGTCTTCAACAAACTTTCACCATAGATCTTTTGTCAAAGTAGATGTTCTTTCCTCAGGTTGACTGTACTTAAGTATCAGGTGTTCATCAGTTAGTTCTTCAACTTGTCGGATGTTGGATTCTGTTGCTGATTTTGCTTTCTTCAGTTTTGTCAACTCGGTTTCAAGCTTCAGTTTTTCTTCATATAACTTCAACTTTTCTTCCTCTACTTCCCCCTTTTTGGCATCATACAACTCATTGATTAGTTGATGTGTTGCCATTTGATTTGTTCACATATTTTTCTGAGAGGTGAGGACATCTTTGAGTTGAGTTTCTAACACAAAGATACGCTGATTGAGGTGCCATTCAGCATGAGCGTGAGTTTTGTCGATCTTTCATAGTTCTCAGTTCAAAATTTTCATTCAGACGGAGAATCTCTGAGACTGAATTTGAAGTGGATTTCTTAATTATGTCCAACTTAGTGTGAGTTGAGACATCAGTTTTCTTCCTGTAATCCAAGTAACTGGAAACATGTGATAGAAGACCACTTAAATCATCCTTTTGGTTGAGCATAATCTTCAAGCCTTCTTGTACTTTGCTCAATTCTCCTGTTGTAAGTTTTTTAGATGGGTCTTCTTCCTCTGTTTCTTGGATTCGAGACTGATTGGCATCTTCAATTAACATCAGTTGCTGATTATTATCAGCTTTAGCTTCTTCTTCTTTATTGTCAATTGTCTGATTTCCAGCTGGCAATTCTTCCTACTGAGTATCAGTTTGCCCTGGTTGATGTTCAGACTGAGTCTCTGTCTGCAAAACTGTACTCCTTTCAGCTTTCTTTCTTGAATCATCATCTTTATCATCATCTTTCTTATTTAAAACATCCTTGGGTATATAAGATGTGGTTGATTCAGTTCTCTGAGCTATCTGTTTGAATATATTGTAGAAATTGGTGAGAAACTCTTCCATTGGAAACAAGGCATAGAGATTTGGTATTTCCATTTTCTCGAACAATAGATTCTCTTTATCAGGTAGAGTAGCATCACAAGAATCTTCAGTTTTGAGCTTCATCTTTATTAATCTGATGATTCTTTGTGCATCAAACATATATTCTTTAGGGTTCTGAGTTACCTGTTCCTCTTGCTCAACATGTATAACAGAAACTTGTTTCTCAGATATTTTCTGCTGTTTGTGAGAAACAACTTCAGGAACCAAGGTCTTCACTTCATCGACATCGCTTGTCGGTTGTTGTTCCCCTCGATTGATGCTAATCGACTTGAAGTACCTAGGGACAAACAACGTACAACTGACTTTTCTCCTTGTGTCTCAGCTTTCCTTTTACTTCCTTTTTGCTGAGCAATCTGCTGAGACACAGTTGGCTTATTCCCTTCAGGTTGGGAAGTCTTCAATGTTTCTTTCTTTGATGCAGATGCACTAACAGTTTGTGCTTGTTTCTTCCCACCACTGATTCTTTCCAAATAATACTGAATCACTAGACTAAGTGATTTATTTAGTCGAAATCTTCCTTCAGTTTGTATTCCTTCAGCTTGGCCTCTACTGACACTTGCAAGTTCAAGTAAGTGTTGCTTCTTGATTTGATTGAAGATATAACCTGCCCAATTGAACTCAAATCCATCCTAAATCACGTTCATTAGGTGGATACCATCTTCACTTAACTTACTTAGCCCTTTGTGTTGTCCGACAATATGTCTGCTAATCCATCTGCTGAGAAGACCAAACTTAGGTTTGAGGTCCTTAATATGCATATCGACCTCTGCTGGTTGCTTTGAGGCTGAAATTTCCATAGAAAAGCACTGCGTTGGAGTGGAAAGCAGGCTAGGTCAATTGATTTGACCAAGGGATCTTTGAATCCAAAAAGCTATCTGATAATGTCTTAATTGATAAAAATCTTCTGACCATGAACTCTTGTAAGAAGAGAGTTCTTTAGCATCTTCATATTCTCCCAAAATTGTAATAGACCTTCCAAGTCCATTTCTTGCTTTGTGATTTGCTTCCAATAAATTTCGTAACCCTGGTAATCTTCCTATCTTTTTAGATATATGACTGGAGAGAAGGGTATTACCACATACTTCTTTGAATTATCTGAGAGTAAACATATCAGGTGCGGTGATTAACCGTTCTTCTTGAGTTTGCTTTGAAGCGGGCATTAGAATTAAATTTTTTTTTGACAGATTTAAAAAGAAAGAAGGTTTGATTTTTCTTTGTGGTATGAAAAGAGATGGGTGTATATATAAAGGGTTAGGACGGTTGGTGCAATGATCCACGATCTTCTGATAGATTTGTACTATCTTTTCAAATTCCATCATGGTTTGTATAACCGAGGTGTACTATCTGACATAATGAGGGTATACACGCTACAAATTATGACATAAAAACGGCGGTAATTAAATGTGATGTAACTGCTGTCAATTGACTTTCCTTGACTAGTAATCGATGATTAGGTCGATTTTGAAGAAAAATTCGATTTAAACAATTCTTCGCCGCTTTGTCGCTTTGAGATTGTTGACGTCAACGACTGATCTGTTAAGTGAGCATACCCATCATAAAAAAGATCAATCCCCTTTACGAATCTCTCTTTGTCTAGAGGTTTTGTAAAAATGTCAGCCAACTGATCTTCAGTCGGAACATAGAGAACTGTAATATCCTTCTTTACCACATGATCCCTTGATGTCTCACATCAATGTGTTTCGTCCTTGAGTGCAAAACTGGTTTGTCAGTTATTGCAATTGCACTTGTATTATCTCATATTATAGGAATCATTCCATCTTCTATCCTATAATCTCTCAATTGTTGTTTAATCCATAAAACTTGAGCACAATAACTTTCAGCTGCTATATACTCAATTTCATCTGTAGATGTTGAGATTGAGTTTTGCTTCTTGCTGAACCATGACACAAGTCTATTTCCTATTAACTGACATGTGCCTGAAATACGTTTTCTGTCCCCTTTGCATCCGGCATAATCGAATCTGAATATGATATCAGCTTAAATTCTCCTTCTCTTGAATACCATATCCCTACTCCTTCTATATATTTCAAATACTTAAAGGTTCTTTTAACAACTGTGAGATGACTTTCTTTAGGTTATGTTTGAAATCTTGCAAATACACCAACAACAAAAGATATATCAGGTCTACTTGCTGTAAGATAAAGTAGACTTCCGATCATTCTTCTGTAGAGAGTTTGATCTATATCTTTGCCTTCTTTGTCTTCATCTAATATGATGTTAGTTCCAATTGGTGTTGCAATACCAGTTGATTTCTCCATTCAAAAATTCTTGATTAATTCTCTTGTATACTTAGTTTGGTGAATGAAAATCCCATTGTCCATTTGTCTCACTTGTAACCCTAGAAAGTAATGCAACTCTCCTATCATACTCATCTATAATTTGCTCTTCATCAAGCTTGCAAATTTCTCACAGAGTTGTTCATTCTCTGATCCAAAGATAATATCATCAACATAGATCTGGACAAGCAGAGTACTTTCTTCAACTTTCATTCTGAATAGGGTTTTGTCAATGGTGCCTTTTATAAAACCATTGTCTACCAAAAACTGAGATAGAGTTTCGTACCAAGATCTTGGTGCTTGCTTCAGTCCATATAGAGCTTTTCTCAGTTTCAAAACATTATCAGCTTGGTCTTTGATTTCAAATCCTGGGGGTTGTTGAACGTAGACTTCCTCTTCAAGACTTCTTCTTCAAGAATTCCATTTGCTATACTTTGAATTTCTTGTGTGCTGCAAAAGCAAGAAATAATCTGATTGCTTCCAGCCTTGCAACTGGTGCATAAGTTTCATCAAAGTCTATCCCTTCAGCTTGTGAATATCCTTTAGCTACAAGTCTAGCTTTGTTTCTGATGATATTCCCATTTTTATCAAGCTTGTTTCTGTAAACCCATTTAGTGCCAATGATGTTTACATGATCTGGCTTGTCTACAAGTTCCCAAACTTGATTTCTTTTGAACTCATTCAGTTCTTCTTGCAAGGCTAAAATCCAATATGGATCTTTCAAGGCTTCTTCTATCTCTTTGGGTTCAGACTGAGATAGAAAACATGCAGTCATTGCGTTTGACTGATATCTTCTTTGAACATCAGCTTGAAAATCACCGATTACTTGTTCTTCTGGGTGATTTCTCATCCATTGATGTACTGGGGGTTGCATCAAGGGATCTAAATCTTGTTGAACAGGTTCTTCATAACTTGTTCATGATTCTCTTCATCTTGATCTTCTTGAACTGGGTCAGAATCATGTTGTTCAACTGTAGGTTGTTCAGACGTTGAAGACTGAGGCTGATCTTGATCTGATGATTCTGAAATCCTTAATCTTCCAATGTCAACAAAAATTGATTCTTGTAAAACTGGTAACTGAGGTTGAGAACTGGTTCTGGTCTAATTTCAGTTTCTTCTCCATGAAAATTTGGTTCATCAAACACTACGAGTATTGATTCTTCATGCTTGAGTGTTCTCTTGTTCAGTACTCTAAATGCTTTGCTGACACTTGAATATCTCAAAAATATTCCTTCATCAGCTTTAGGCTGAAAAACATAAAGTTGATCTTTTACATTATTGTGTATGAAACACTTGCTTCCAAACGCATGAAAGTATGAAGCATTTGGATTTCTTCCATTCCAAATATCATAAGGTGTCTTCTCATCACTTTTATTCATGAGAGCTCTGTTCTATGTGTAGCAAGCTGTGTTAACTGCTTCTGCCCAATATCTTTCAAGCAGTTTTGCTTCACAGATCATAGTTCTTCCTGCTTGCTTGAGCGTTCTATTCCTCATTTCAGCTACCCCATTCTATTGAGGTGTTGTCTTTGTTTGCAAGTTCTTTGTAAACACCATTTTTTTCACAGTATTCAATAATTAATTTGTTGAGGAATTCAGTTCCTTTGTCCGATCTTATCTTCACAACTAATACACTCTTTTGATTTTGAAGCCTTTTGAGAAGTTCTGTAAGCCTTTGCTTGGTTTCTATTTTCTGGGTTAAGAAAATAACCCATGTGTATCTTGAATAATCATCTACTACCACCAATGTATACTTCTTTCCATTGATACTGATTGGTCCAAATAAGTCCATATGTAGTAGCTCTAGGACTCTTGTTGTTGAATGTTGAGATTTTGTATTTTAACTGGCTTTTAGTTGTTTTCCTTTTTGACAAACATCACATAAGCTATCCTTTTTGTAAGTAATCTCAGGTAATCCAATGACTAACTGTTTCTTGACATGGGTGTTGATGTCGTCGAAATTAAGATGACTTAGTTTCTTGTGCCTTAACCAGCTGATTTCTGATTTGGTATGCACAAGTAAACAAGTTTCTGCTACTGCTTTAGTCCAATCTACAACATACATATTCTCTTTTCTCCTTCTAGCTAAGACAATTTGAAATGTTGTTTCGCTGACGACAATGCATAAATCTTTATCAAACGTAACTCTGTATCCCATGTCATAAAATTGACTGGTGCTGAGCAGATTGTAATGCAATCCTTCCACATAAGATACGTTCTTGATTGTGAGTCCATTTCTGATAAAGGTACCATATCCTTTGGTATATCCAGGTTTTTCTTTGCTTCCAAAATTAACTTTTGGTCCATGCTTGGCAATAAAATTACTCAGACAGTCCTTCATCTTTGTGCCTTGAGAATCAGCTGTCAAAGTACCATATGTCCTGCAAAATAAATTAAACATTTTTAGGTACCCAACTCAGTTTGGGTCCATGGGGGTCAGTTGTTAGTACAACTTTGGGAATATATCCATTAGGTATTTTTCGGATATTGTTGCACTTATGTTCATATATATAAGCCACACTCCCATTGTATCTACTATGTCTTATTTATGGGATCTCTCAGGTCCTTTGACTGAAACTGATTTCCATGATACTTTATATTATTGAAACATGAATAATAATCATCATTTCTTTTGTACTGAGGTCTGGGTTGACCTTGGTAATAAGGTCTCTACTGAGGATTGAAGTGAGTCATTTGTTGACCTTTTGGACCAAAACTTGTGATAAGTTTTCATTTGGAATGATTGTTTTATCATTTTTAATTGTTGGTTTAGAGAAATTTCAGTCATCATCAGTAGGAAATAATCTGCCTTTCCCTCAGACTTTGTGAATCTTTGAATAATTGATATTCTTGGATTTACTTTGACTGAATTTTTCTCGGTTCTTAGCTTTGATCGGCTTTAGTAGATTCGATGAGTTGATCTACCTTTTCGATTTTCATGATGTGCAGCTGATTTACCTTTTTGGTTGACTCTGTTTTTGTTTACAGCTGACTTCTTTGAAAACTGATGCTGAGGCTGACTTGATTCACGTTGAACTGGTTTTACAGGTTCAACATGCTTCTTAGTTTGAGGACTTTGTTCTGCTACGAACTTAACATCAGTTTTCGCATTATGTTCAGTTTCCTTACTCATTCCTGACTTTGAAGTTTGCTGAGTATCAAATCCTAAGCCAGTTCTATCACCATACGGCTTGCCTGATTTGAATCCTGTAACTGAACTAGATTGAGCGAAAGAATCAGTTGCTGCTGCTGATGCAATAGGCTGATAATGAGTCTTTCCTTTATCAGTTCTGCTTAGTTTTAACGTGTTCAACTCATCTTTCAATCTTTTTGACTTCCAGAATTATAACTTCTTTCTCAGCTTTGATTGATTCATAACCAGCTTGTTTGGTGACAAGCTGACTCATCAACTCATCAAGAGTTTCTTCTAATTCTGAGTTCTTTGGATTGGAATCGGCTGTTGATGAACATGCATTCTGCATGGAAATTTATGCTGAACTATATTTAGATTTCGATTCACATAACTCATTGGAATCTTCCATGTGAGCCATCAAAGTTGTGTCATCAGATAATCTTTCTGTACCAGCTTCGTAGTCAGAGTCATCTCCTGCTAACAATGTTCTTCTGCCGGTTCTTCTTTTCTGAGTTTTCTTTGCATTCAGGTCTGGGCATTGAACTTTATAATGTCATGGTTTCTTGCAATTGAAACAAAGATACTCGTCATCTTTCTTTTTCTCATGAGTCTTCTTGATGTATTTCTGAGTTACAGGATGACCATTCTTCATCCTTCTGATCCTGCTCATCATAAGAGCCATTTGTTCTTCCATCTCATCCAACTGTTGAAGATTACTTGTGGATGTTTCTTGAGAATCAATTTATGCTGCTGCAAGTGCTGTGGTCTTTGGTTCTTCCAGAGCTTTGTTTATTGCAGCTGTGCTTGTAAAATCTTCACTGAATTCATAAGCTTTCAAATCTGAGAAGATTTTGAAGGAATCCTCTATGTCAAGTCTTCTATATTCTTCCATAGTAGTGACCTTCATCTTTCAACACATTGGCAATGCCTTCAAGATTCTTGTGTTGATTTCTTTCTTGGTGTATTCAATCTAGAGTAGGTCTAGTTCATCCATGATAGCACTGAATCTTCTGTCCATTTGGTCAATGGTCTCTCCAGATTTCATCTTGAAATTTTCAAACTTCTGCTTTGCAACTGAGATATTGTTTTCTTTGATTGAGTCAGTACCTTCATAGACTAACTGGAGTTTCTCTCACATTTCCTTAGCAGTTGTGCAATCTTTCACTTTCAGGTACCTATTGTTATCAAGAGTTCTGAGGATAAACTCCATAGCAACATTGTTGAGATTGTTTCGTTTACGATCATCACTGGTCCATTCAGCCTTGGGTTTGGGGACTTGAACTTGATTTTCACCAACTGTTTGCATGTAGGTGATCAGGACTGGTACATCATAGAGCACATCCATAATCTCGTCATGAGTAGCACTAGAAAAGCCTGCATACGACATTTATATTCGTCAAACCTATCCATGTTACACATCAGCATTTGTCTTACGTACTGATTGCTATCCATTGTGAGTGAGTGAAAACTGATTATGTAAAGACTGGAAACTGAGCTTTCTAATGAGAACAACTAGAGGATATATAGAGAGCAAATGAGTTTTTAACAATGACTTGTTTAAGAAACACTGCTCCGATACCAATTGTTGGTCCCTTGGAAAGGCTAATTCAATTTTAGAGGGGGGGGGGGGGTGAATAAACCTGTCACCAAAAACTAGATTTTATTCAATTAAGTTTCAGTTAAAACTTGTGTGGAGTTAAGCTGACAAAGCCTAGTCTAAGTCAAAGCAGACTTGAAACAAAACTAAGTCAACTGGCCGCGGATATATATTAGCCTTTTTTGGACCTTATTATTCTTTTTGAAAGCTGAGTGTGATAAACTGAATGAAAGTGAATATCAGTTTGTGAGCTGTGAGTCTGTCTAACAATCAGTGTAACAATCAATTTCAAAATGCTGAACAATCAATAATAAAAACTGTAATAATAAATGACAGAATGTAAATGCGTAAAGTAAATGAAACAAGAATTATAGTGGTTCCAGGTGGAGTAATCCTGTACGTCCACTCTTCCCCTGTGGTGTAGGAGGAAAATTCTACTAGAACTTCTTCAGGTAAACTGTTACAAAAAGTCCTAAACAAAGTCCTTGGCTAATACTACTTCACAATCTAAACAATAAAAAAATAGGTTGGATTGCTGCTCATGAAATGATTGAACCACTTGTCCTAGAAGGGTTATGCTACAACCACAAACACAGTCTACCCGAATACAATGTTGCAACTGTCTGTGGCAACTCCTTGACCGGATTGCTTCATAGTCTAAACATTTGATTGAAATCAAAGTTGGGCTCATTGTTTGTGGTTCTTCAAAGTGTTGAGATCTGAATAAATTCTATGTAGCTTGAACACTTGAAGAAATTCTTGATTGATCTTGTTAGCACAGAGATGATAGAAAATCAAATGAACGAGACTTTTTGCACAAAAATGCTTGTAATCTTGTTAATTCGATCTTTCTATTAGGTGTTTAATCCTTGGTGCAAAGTCCTCTATTTATAGTGTGAGGTCCAACGTTCCTTTTGCTTGAATTCGAATTTTATCAACGTTTATCTTGTAACGGATATATTTTGTGACAGTTCTGAGTTGTTAGTACTTCATCCAATATAAATGTTTCCTTTACAACGTTCGAATGTACTATCAGATTGTTGGATGACTGACGTATAAAACAGAGTTTCAATATCAGTTTTATGCTGAGTTTGTCAGTTGTCAGTTTCTTGACTGACTTAGAGCATTAACTGAGATTTTACTCTTATTCAAATATCAGTACTCTAATTTTTACATCTGATTATAATTGTCTTTACCATAGTACACCATAAGCATATATTATCTAAGAGTTCATTGTCCTTATTACTCTTTAGGTCTTCATACAAGATCCATAAAGTCAGTTCAGGTCACCACAAACTTGCCTGAATTCTAACTTTACAGTCTCAATTTTCATAACTGAGTTTGATCCCTCAGTTCTTCAATCTTCTCTAACTAACTCTGTGTCCCTCTGTTCTTCTATCTTCTAGATAAGTGTTAGGAACATTTTTATTATGTTTTGATGATGGCCATACTAGCTGTTATAGCAAGCCTGAAATAAGTTAGAATTCTCTGTATAATTCCTTACTTAGAGTCTGACATATTGTATATGTTAAGTCAGACAAGTATTGTACTAGTTGGTTGGACTGCAAAGTAAAACAGACATTCGGCAGAGTGAAGCCAGCCAAGCACTAGCAGAAAAGCTATGAAGGCTTAATGGTATGACTTATAACCAAGGAAGTCTGTGATGACCTTGGATAAGTCTATGTATGTTTTCAAGTGATGAAATTCAATGTTCAAATATGGTGTACACTGATCTCACCCAAATCAATGATCAGTGAAGTACAAAGATTCTCCTTAAACTGAAGTGATGAAGGAAACAGTGAATCGGTAGAGTAAACTGACTTTCAGCAAAGTGAAGGCAAAAACAGTGAAGGAAGATCTTAACGGCAAAGTCAGATTGATCACTCGACCGGTCAAAGAACGGTGAAGTAATCCTTATCAGAATAGAATTGAAATATGATGAAGATTCAGAGGATCATTCATTTAATGCACAATCAATAGAGGATCAATCAAGGACGGATTTTCTGCTATACATTTGAAGGAAAAATCCGATCACTGAAATCAAGGAGAATATAATTAAGGGGGAATCAAGAATAAAATCAAGGATTATTCCCCTCATAAATATAGCCAACGGACGGAATTTCAAATCAAGGATACTCAAGGCTATAAATAGAAGGCATTGACAGAAAGATAAAAACAACGTTAAGAAAAAGAAAACTAAGCAGAAACTCTGTCACTTTGTAAAGCCTTCTCTCTAAACTTACAAGGATTTATCTACAGATCAACTCAGACATCAATACTACAATTTCATACTCAGCACTGAGATTGATCAATCATGTTTACGAATCTCATTCACAATAAACTGAAGCAACTGAGTCAAAAGTCATCTGAGAAGGAGTTGTGCTTGTGATAGCTGCTGAAGGATTTGATCTCAAGGAGATGTGAAAGAGAATGAATCACTGAAGCTGTTGCAGTCACGGAGTGATAGTCTTGTAGATTGTGAAGCTTGGGAAGTCAAGGACAATCATACTATTGTATCTGTGAAAACAATAGTGAATTCCTCCAATCATCACAGGAGAAGAGTGGATTAAGGGATTACACCACCCTGAACCACTATAAGCCTTGTGTCAATTTACTTTCTGCAATCTACTTTACTGCATTCATTTAAATTGCCTAAATTATAATCTATATCGGTGATTGTCCAAACTACTTTGAAACAACATAGTAAGAAGGGACTTATCTGCTGCCCAAAAACTTTTAAATACAAGAAAAGTTTTTGAAACTCCACTATAGTCATTCACCCCCCTCTGACTATAGTTTTACCCTTCTCTGGGACCAACAATCGGTAGCAGAGCAGTGTTCCTAGTATCAGAACCTGTTCAGATCTAATTTCTGGTAACAAGGCGATCACATATTTTCAAAGAAGTTTTCAAATCTGAGTTTTCTACTCATTCACATTTAAATCTATTATTTGTACTTATGTATTCCTCAAACTTAATGTCAAAAGTACATGTTTTCAATGTTAATAATTTTGATGATTATAAAACAAGAATGCTATCTCATTTTGCAGCAACTCATGAGGAGATGCTGGACGTAATCAATGATGGACCAATCATGATCATGACTGTGGTATCCACAGGAGCAGATCAAGGAAAAGAAATAGACAAACCGAAGAAAGATTGGACCAAGGATGACAGGAGAAGAGCAAATCTAGACTTTGTTGCAAAAGATATGATTTTGAAGACTCTAGATAGCAACATGTTCATGAGAATCAAAGATTGCAAAACAGCAAAGGAGATGTGAGACAAGCTAGCATTGATAAATGAAGGATCTGAAGCAGTAAAAGAAAACAAATTATCCGTTGCAAAATAGAAATTTCAAAATTTCAAAATGAAGACTGGTGAATCCATTGATCAAATGGACAACAGATTCTCTAGCATCATTAGTGAACTGCAACAGCTTGGACACACATATCCCCAGAAAGAAGTGTGCTTAAAGATCTTGAGAGGCTTACTTGAAAGATGGAAGATCATAACATCAATAATCAGAGGAACCACAAACCTTGCAAGCACTGACACTCTAACACTGATGTCCCAACTTAAAGCTCATGAATTCGAACTGAACAGTGAAGATGGTGCTCCGGCAGAGACACAAAAGCCACTCGTGACCGATTGCACCTCAAAGAAAGTAACTTTGCCGATTGTATCACCAAAGAGACGCATGAACTTAAAGAATAGGTAGCTTTATTAGTTAAACGTTTTGACAGGTTTTGCAAAAAGAAGCCATTCAAAGGAAACTCATCATCAAACAAGAGGTCAAGCTCAAACAAAGACATGAAGAAGAAAGATGATGAATACAAATGCTTCAACTGCAACAAGAAAGGTCACTTCAAGGCTGATTGTCCTGAAGAAAATGATAAAGATAATGAAAAGAAGAAATACAAAGCATCCGAAAGAGGAAAGGCAAGAAAGCACTCAAGGCCGAATCTAGCAAAGAAAAAGAATGAAGAATCATCGATAATAACTCGAGATAATCAGTGATGAAGAAGACAAATTTCTCGCACAATGAAAAAGCATGCCTATGCCTCATGACCAAAGAATTAGATGAAGATGAAGGTGATAGCTCGGACATTGAGAAAACAAGCCTATGTCTAATGGCCAAAGAATCAGATGAAACTGAGTTAACATCTAGCTCTTACTCTTCATCAAATGCATCCACATCTAACATCGCACACAATCTTCTATTCTCCCTTTAGATTCAAAGAGACCTTGTCCAAAATCTCATGACTAAATTTGATGAAATTGAAATGAATCATGAAATTCTGGAAAAGGAATGCAAGGATCTAAGAAAGGAAAATAAAAGATTAAAGAAAGGACTGGATAAAGCAAAAGCTGAAATAACTAGTAAGGAGATCTACTCAAATGATCAACAAATAGCAGAGGTTCATACATCTGTTGATGACAGATCAGTTGAGAAAATCCCCCTACCAGTTAAGATAACAAATGAAGCAGTTTACAAACCCTCAAAAAGGTTTGGATCCAGATCTAATCTTGGCTACAACAGTCAGGATGAGATTAGAAACAATGGTCAACACAATTCTAAATCCAGGATCAACATTGAACCAAAATTCAGAAAGGGACAGACCATGGTCTCAACCACTCATCCTATACCGGTGAAGTCAAAACCCAGTGCAGTAAAACAGTTGACTAAATCATCAATCAAGTCAATCAAAAGAAAGGACTTTCTGAAAGGTAAAGGAAGACTTTACCCTTCAGAGGATAATTGGAATGTTGCACCTCCAAGATACAAGAAGAAACCATTCCATAATATGCATCATGTGCTTAAGAAAAATCAAACTAGGTATACTTCTAGACACATGAAGCAAGTCAGGTTTCCCACTGCATATTGGAGAGTGAAGAAGGATGCAAATGCACCAAAAAATAGAGAAAAGTATCAGAATAACTTCAGTAGAAATACTAGAAGCTATTCTGCCATGCCTTATATATATGAAGTTCATGACTTTAACTATCCAAAAAGAAGATCATTTGGATATACACTTGGAGTAAGAGGCATGATCGCTAACATGTATGGACCCAAACAAAGAGTTGGGTACCTAAACTTAATTAAATTGTTTTGTAGGATGTCCGTACATAGACAAAGGATGTTCCAGACACATGACAGAAACAAGAGATGGCTCACCGACTTCAAAGCTTTTGATGGACCCAAAGTCACATTTGGAGGCAAAGAAAACCCCGACAAGATTAAGGGGAAGGCACAATGCTCAAGAACAATCAAAGATTCAAAATGTGGCATATGTCAAGGGACTTAATTTCAATCGATGAGCATTAGTCAATTTTGTGACAAAGGCTATAATGTGCACTTCAAAGCAGGAAGGATGCAAAGTCATTCACAACCAAACCAACACAGTAGAGTACTTGCGGAAAGAGAAAAGATAACATGTATGTGGTGGATTGGAAACAAACCAAGGCGAAACATGTTTGTTTGTCAAAAACAAACAAATAACTAGCCAAGTTATGGCATAGAAGACTAAATCACGTGAATTTCAAGACCATCAACAAATTATCAAAGAACAAGTTAGTTGAAGGCCTGCCAGAGATCACATTCAAGAAAGAAATTCTGTGTGATGCATGTCAGAAAGGGAAACAAATCAAAAGTTCTTTCAAGTCATAACCCTATCAATCAACAACAAGAATTCTACATCTGTTGCATATGGACCTGTTTGAACCAGTCACACCAGTAAGTGTAAGTGGTAAGAAATACACCCCGGTAGTGGTGGATGACTACTTAAAATACACCTGGACCATCTTCATGAACAAGAATAAAGAGACACACAAAAAGCTGCCTGTTTTGTTAAGAAGACTCCAAAATGAGAAAGAACTGAAAATCATCAAGATCTGATCCGATAGAGGCACTAAATTTCTTAATGAAATTATCAGAATCTATTGTGAAGAAAATGGAGTACTGCATCAATTATCAGCAGCAGGAACCCCACAACAAAATGGTGTAGCAGAAAGAAGAAACATAACTCTCAAAGAAGCAGTCAGAACAATGATTACAGAAGCATGCTTGCCAAAGAGATTTTGGGCTGAAGCAGCAAACACAGCATGTCATACACAAAACAGATCAATTATCAACAAACGTCATGGAAAGACTCCATATGAAATATGGAATGGTAGAAAACCTAATATCTCATATTTACATATGTTTGGATCAAAATGTTTTGTTTTGAACAGGAATCAGCTGCATGCCTTTGATGAAAAGGCTGATGAAGAAATCTTTATGGGATACTCAGACACCAGCAAACCATTCAGAGTACTCAACAAAAGAACATTGGTGATTGAAGAATCAATACATGTAGTCATTGATGAACCAAATACAAATGGTGAAAGTCTTCAAGAACAAGAAGAAGAAGCAGCACAAAGACAAGTATATATGAATACAACAGTACCAGCAACTATTCTGCATCACAACTTTGGAAATCAAGATGAGCCACAATTCAATACAACAGAAGAAGCACCAGAACTTGAAGCTCATGCACAACATGAAATTACAGAAGCACCAATTGAAGAACAACTTAAACCAGACCTAAATTGGCTACGAGATCATCCCGAAGAACAAGTTATTGGAGATATTCACACAGGAGTAAGAACCAGAAGACAACTGGAGCATATGTTAACAAGTTTTCTATCACAAGTGGAACCCAAGACAATAGATGATGTGATTCAAGATGCAGATTGGATCACAGCCATGCAAGAAGAACTAAATGCATTTGAAAGAAATGAAGTCTGGGAACTTGTTGACAGACCAGATATGGCCAACATCATTGGAACAAAATAGGTATTCAGAAACAAGATGGATGAGCAAGGAATTGTTGTCAGAAACAAAGCAAGGCTAGTTGCAAAAGGCTATTCTCAAGCAGAAGGAATAGATTATGATGAAACATTTGCACCAGTAGCAAGATTGGAGGCAATCAAACTTTTTCTAGCTTTTGCTGCTCATAAAGATTTCAAAGTCTATCAAATGGATGTCAAGAGTACATTTCTGAATGGACTTTAGGAAGAAGAAGTATATGTGGAACAACTCCCTGGTTTCCAACTCAAAGGAAAGGAAGACAAAGTATACAAACTAAAGAAAGCTCTTTATGGACTCAAACAGGCACCCAGAGCCTGGTATGAAACACTATCACAATTTCTGATCAAGAATGGATTCAACAAGGAAACTATAGATAAGACTCTATTCAAACTAGAGGAAGGAACAAGCACATTGCTAGTACAAATCTATGCTGATGACATCATCTTTGGATCAGAGGATGAAAAGTTATGTGAGAAATTTGCAAATCTGATGAAGAGCAAATTTCAGATGAGCATGATGGGAGAACTGAATTATTTTATTGGCCTTCAAGTAAAGCAAATGAAGGATGGAATTTTCATCAGTCAAGCCAAGTATACAAAAGACTTAATACACAAGTATGGAATGGATACAAGTGGCACAACAGATACACCAATGTGTGCAAGAGTCATTCTTGGAAAAGATGAAACTGGAAAGAATGTTGATCAGAAAATGTATAGAGGAATCATTGGATCCCTACTATACTTAACTGCAAGCAGACCTGATATAGCATTTGTAGTAGGAGTGTGTGCAAGATTTCAAGCTCAACCAAAAGAATCACATCTTCTAGCAAGCAAAAGAATAATCAAATACTTGAAAAACAGTATCAATGTAGGAATTTGGTATCCAAAAGATGGAGGATTCAAGTTGATATCATATTCAGACTCTGACTATGCTGGATGCAAAATTGATAGAAAAAGCACATCTGGAACTTGTCGAATGCTAGGCATCAGACTAGTTTCATGGTTTAGCAAAAAGCAAAACTCCATATCTACATCAACAAAGCAGAGCAATATATAGCAAAGAAAGCGCTTGTTGTGCACAAGTACTTTGGATTAGACAACAGCTAAGGGACTATGGAGTGGAGGAGAAAACAATTCCAATCATGTGTTACAACACAAGTGCAATATCTATCATTGAAAATCCAGTGTTTCATTCAAGAACAAAACACATTGATGTGAGACATCACTTTTTCAGAGATCATGTTGAAAAAGGAGATGTCATTCTAAAATATATACCCACTGAAGATCAATTGGCTGAAATCTTCACTAAACCACTTAGTCATGAAAGATTCAGCATGCTGAGAACTGAGTTAGGAATGATTGAAATCGACTAAGTACAAAATAGCGGCTAACTGGAGTAATCGGCTAAGTAACTTCTTCAGCTGTTCAAACCTTTTCCATTACAGGAGATGTAGTGAGTAAGGAACTGGTATCCAGCAAAGTGACTTAACTGATTGTTAGGAACAGTCAAATAAAGCGGCTCAGTGAAAAAGTCACTACACCGGCTAAATAGCCAGCCAAGGCATTTCACCAAAATAAAGATTGGAATCATAGGTAAATTAAACTGTGAACTTAATCAAATTTTATACATGTGGAGAATAAGGGAGTTATGGAAGATTATCCTGAAGATGATTACACATGTGGAGATCAATTTATAATTATGGAGGTAATTATATTATTTTTTTTCGAATTATAAACGCCTTGATTCCCGGGCTCTATCATTACTTCACTCGAATATCGCGATTTACATACACAAAATCACACCATTATGTCATAAAATCCTTCCATATTCAAACCACGTTCACACTACCCAAATCATCCTATATAAACTACACTTAGAAATTTACAGAAATCTTTACACTCTTTTGCAAAATTACAAGCCCTACTTTTGATTCTCTCTGAAAACTCAAAGTATTCTTCTCTAAACATCAATCAATTATCAATGGCCACTCTCTCCCACTGAAAAATTCTACGAGAAATCCATCATCACTGGCTCATTTTTCAAACCTGAACACTATCTCTCTTTCTGTGACAATGATGCAAAAGCTCAACGCTTGGTTGATTGCTATTCAAATCTGGGGTTAATGACCTTCCTAAACCCCCCAATCACTAGAATCTGCTATGAAAATGTGATCGCATTTTGGAAAAATGCCAAGTTTGTGCACAGCACAAAGAAAACTGAGGTCGATTGCATAAAAAGTTCAATATTTGGGAAAGAGGTAGTCATAACGCCTGGTCTTTTCAATAGGTTCCTACAAGTACCAATGATAGGTCCAGCGAATGTAAAGTTTGTGAAGATTGACATCACGAAATTCTGGGCTGAGATAGCCAAAAACCACAAGAAAAACAGCAAAACATACAATCTCCCTTGATCAACACTAAAACTTCCGTTTGCTGAATTTGCACCGGTCATCACCAAGAATATCGAAGGCAGAAAAGGGTCAATGGAAAACTTAATTGAGTTGCGGATCAAATTGGTGGCTATTATCTATGAAGGTACCAAATTCGACTGGGCAACATTTGTATTCAATAGATTGAAGGATCAGATTCAAAAGGAAATTGACCTATCAATTACCGCACCAAGCAAGGGTTTGCAGAAGAAAGGTGATTTTTGGGAGAGGAAATCATATGGGTTCCCTCTTCAACACCTGTTTGACGCATTGAAAGTGAAACCCACAAATCTGCCCGGTCCCACACAAGTCTAAGACAATGTTTACCTACATCAAGGCATCCATGAAACCCAAACCCATTGTTTGGGAGCAAAGAAAACAACTCAAAGCGAGTAGATCAGGTGTGGGATGAAGAACCGCATCCCAAAGGCACTAGAGAACACCACTATGACCGGCACCAAAGAACTTGGATGAACTCGTGACAATCGGTGATGACACAACAGAATGAAGAAGAAAAGCGAAGAAGAGGAAATCACCTACCTTGAGGAAGGTGAGGAAGGATATAAAATCACCTCATCTGAAGAAGAGGAGATAGTTGAGGAAGAAGCTGAGTCAGAGGATGAACACTCAGAAAGTGGTCATCTTGAAGCAAATCAAGAAAACATGGAGATTTCTGATGATGAACTGACACTTCAAGAAGTGCTTTTCAAAAGCGTTGGCAAAGTTGACGAACAGCTAAGTGAGCCAGCTGATAAAGCTCACTCAGCCGAACTTGTCAACTCCCCCACTATTGCACAATGGGAAAATGGTAAGAGATGAAGCAACCAACACTCAACAGCAACCTCTAAATGACCCTGAAGAAGAACAAGAAAAAGTGGAAGAAAGAGGAGAAGAGCCAGAAGATGAAAAAGGAGAATAGAAAGAGGAAGAAGTTCAAGTGGAAAGTGAGAAAGAAGAAGATGGAGATGGTGAGGATGTCAATGTGGCACCAAAAGAAATTGATCCAGAAAGACTCTTCAATCTGGACATTCTACCCCTCATTGTGGACATGGAAAGGCAGTATCACAGCAGGCAAAACCTGAAGTATGCCTTAAGGAGTGAAGCAACCTCCTTCAACCACAAGATTGAGGCCATCATCAATCATATCAAGATCCAAGATGAGGTCATGGAAAGACAATGAAACCTGCTATGCAACTTACAGCAACTCATTCCTCACCATATCCAAACCAATCTTGAGTTTCAGGCTGAAACGATTGACAACAATCTTAAGCCCTTGGTGGACACTCTCAATGCTCTCACTCATCAAATTCAGCATCTGGATGAGATAATGGAGCATTCTGGCAAACAACTCGACCTTCTAATCAAAGTTGGTGAGGCAAACAACAAGATACTGGAAAGAAGGTATGGTCCTTTCCCTGAGTCTGACGCAGCAACGGAAAATCTTGAAGCACTCTTTGGTGCTGCCAAAAAGGGGAAAGGAAGCTCAATGCCTGAAAGCTCCAGTGAAAAGAAGGCAAGCTCAACAGAAAAGGGCAAGGGCAGCAAAGGCAAAGGCATCAGGTTTGAAGATGTGAAGAAGTAGACCTTACACTCAAGTTGAATTATTTCTATTTGCCTTTGTCTTGAAATAAAAAGATGCAATATCTTATTGCCCTTGAATGGATGAATAAAATTGTTGAGTTTTGTTCTGTTGATTATTATGAAAAATTGGCTTACTTATGTTCAGGCTTATGAGGGTTTTGGCATCATCAAAAAGGGGGAAATTGTTAGGAACATTTTTATTATGTTTTGATGATGGCCATACTAGCTGTTATAGCAAGCCTGAAATAAGTTAGAATTCTCTGTATAAGTCCTTACTAAGAGTCTAACATATTGTATAAGTTAAGTCAGACAAGTATTGTACTAGTTGGTAGGACGGCAAAGTAAAACAGACATTCGGCAGAGTGAAGACAGCCAAGCACCAGCAAAAAAGCTGTGAAGTCTTAATGGTATGACTTATAACCAAGGAAGTCTGTGATGACCTTGGATAAGTCTAAGTATGTTTTCAATTGATGAAATTCAATGTTCAAATATGGTGTACACTGATCTCACCCAAATCAATGATCAGTGAAGTACAAAGATTCTCCTTAAACTAAAGTGATAAAGGAAACAGTGAATTGGCAGAGTAAACTGACTTTAGGCAAAGTGAAGGCAAAAACAGTGAAGGAAGATCTAAACGGCAAAGTCAGATGGATCACTCGACCGTTCAAAGAACGGTGAAGTAATCCTTATCAGAACAGAATTGAAATATGATGAAGATTCAGAGGATCATGCTTTTAATGCACAATCAATAGAGGATCAATCAAAGACGGATTTTCTGCTATACATTTGAAAGAAAAATCCGATCACTGAAATCAAGGAGAATATAATTAAGGGGGAATCAAGAATAAAATCAAGGATTATTCCCCTCATAAATATAGCCAACGGACAGAATTTCAAATCAAGGATACTCAAGGCTATAATTAGAAGGCATTGACAGAAAGATAAAAACAACGTTTAGAAAAAGAAAACTAAGCAGAAACTATGTCACTTTGAAAAGCCTTCTCTCTGAACTTACAAGGATTTATCTACAGATCAACACTGAGAAGGTGTTGTGCTTGTGATAGCTGGTGAAGGATTTGATCTCAAGGAGCAGTGAAAAAGACTGAATCACTAAAGCTGTTGCAGTCAAGGAGTGATAGTCTTGTAGATTGTGAAGCTTGGGAAGTCAAGGACAATCATACTATTGTATCTGTGAAAACAATAGTGAATTCCTCCAATCATCACAGGAGAAGAGTGGATTAAGGGATTACCCCACCCTGAACCACTATAAGCCTTGTGTCAATTCACTTTCTGCAATCTACTTTACTGCATTCATTTAAATTGCCTAAATTATAATCTATATCTGTGATTGTCCAAACTACTTTGAAACAACATAGTAAGAAGGGACTTCTCCGCTGCCCAAAAACTTTTAAATACAAGAAAAGTTTTTGAAACTCCACTATAGTCATTCACCCCCCTCAGACTATAGTTTTACCCTTCTCTGGGACCAACAATAAGCCAATTAAGTCTGTTCCCTCAGGGAAATTACCTTCTTCAGTTCTATCTTGGTGTAGTCTGAGTCAGTTCATCATTTTGAATGACTTGTCTTTCCAGTTTCTTATATGATATCCAGTTTTCAGTTTTACGACACGACTATATATTACAGTAAATTTCTGATGTAACCTATACAAATATCAGACTCTAGTAAAACCTATACATTCAGTTCTAGATATATTTTAACCTTTCACTATAACAGCTAGCTTCAACACTTCATCAATGGGGTTAAGATAATAAATAAATAAACACGATGAATAATCATCAAAACATAAATTTTATTTCCAACACTGTCTATATTGAAGTCATATAGGGTCGGAGCTATTAAAATCTGGAAAAAAAAGTGCGTTCGGTTTACCGAGGGTATACCGTGGTAAACCGAGGGTCCATGTTTCGGCAGAATCTGTTATGTCAGTTCAGTGTCAAGTCAAGAGTCAGAGTCTGTATGTTTGAGTCTACAGGCGTGTGTAACAGCCGCCAATTCAAGTCACTAACTGTTTAGTTTCTTTTTTTGTCTTGTAGTACGCTACATGAAGTTCAGCAGCCAAACTCGAGACGTTCATACCTGAGATTGAGAAGTTTGCTAGACAAAACAGAAAGGAAGCTTGGGAGAAATCAGGTAGGCTGGCGGACGACATGGGTTCACACGAAGGAGATCACAACGAGAAGGAAGAAGAGATTCAACCTTTGGAAGATAAAGAAGACACAATGGTGCAGAACGGAAAAAACACTATCAATGGACAAAACGGAGCAGAAGTTGTGGTATAAGGAGATAGGAGAACTCTATAGAGAATGCGGCTGAAATCTTTCACCCAAAAGTGAATGTGATTCAAATAGTGACTAATTTCACTACCTTTCATGGAGTACCGAATGAAGATCCTAGTGTACACGTCACAAACTTCTTGGAGATAGTCAGCACGGTCAAACCAGCAGGAGTACCTGAAGACAACATTAAGCTGAAGTTGTTTCCATTCACTCTGAAAGACAAAGAAAAGATTTGGATATTGTCTCTAGCACCAAGATCGATCTAAACTTGGATCAATCTGCTGTTGAAATTTATGAACAAGTACTGCCTACCTGGGAAGTCACTACATATGAGACAAGACATCATGAACTTCAAACGAAAAACCCACGGAAAATTTCAAAGAATCTTGGGAAAGATTTAGGGAAGCACAAAGGAGATGCCCCCACCATGACATCACTTTGCCCATACGAATGTATAGTTTCTATCAGGGATTATGGCCAAGTGAACAAATGAGAGTTGATGCTTCAAGCAATGGATGTTTTGCATTTCTATCACCTGAAGAAGCTGAAGAGAAACTGGAGCAAATCGCATTGACAAGCCAATGAGGAAGCATAAAATTGAAACCGCCAAAGTAGCTGAAGGCGTATTTAGAGTGGATACTTGTCAAAAGTTCTTATACCAGCTAATGGCAATGAATGAGAAGATTATGCAAGATCGCACTGCCAAGGTTGAAAAAGTTCAAGAGATCGAAGCAACCAACACCGTAGATATGAACTATCTGGGGAGGCCGGGAAATCCCTATAGGGGCCGATATCGCCCAGGTTCTCATGACCACCCAGGTTTTCGACTGAGTGATCCTAACGGTGGAGAGAAACCAAGACAAACTGGTGGATTCATGCCTCAATTCAATAAGTCAGGTGGTTGGGAACTAGCCATAGATAAGACGAGCTCATCTGTGACCGATACGGTCAATCAACTTACAAAATCCATGACTGAGCTAAATACAAACTTCACCACTTATTTTCACAAGAACGATACAAGACAGACCAATCAAGAAGCCTTTAGTGCAAAATCTGTCACACCAGGTGGGGCAGATCGCTGAAAAAGTTTTAGCCGGTCCACCGGGAGGATTGACGAGTACTACTGAGAAATATCCAAAGGACAAGAATGCAATCATGACTAGAAGTGGAAAGGAACTACCTAGACCAATTATACCAACTATCCAGGAAGGATCAGAAAGCAGTCAGCAGCAGAACGCACTAGAATCAAGAGAAAAAGAGGGGCCGGTAAATTGGGACACTTCCCCGGTAAACCGGGCTTCTAAAAATTCAGCAGACGAACAGGAAGAGCAGCAGCAGTCAGCAGGTAAGTCTTCATGAATTGTAACTATTAATCCTGCTACGTTACTCTATCCCCCTAGGAGATATAAACTAAATAATGATGATGCTCGTTATAAAAAGTTCATAGAAATATTTAAGAAGTTGCAAGTGAATATACCTTTGGTAGGAGCTCTGGCCGCAATGCCATAGTAAGTAAAATTCTCGAAAGAAGCAATCTCTACCAAAAGGATATTATTAGATCTTCAGACTATATGGCTTAATGAGGAATGCTCGGTAGTGTTGCAACGAAAACTGCCTCATAAGTGTAAAGATCCTGGATGCTTCCTCATACCTTGCACAATTGGAGGGGTGTGCCTAAACAAAGCATTGTGTGATCTTGGAACCCGACAATCATATGCCACTCTTCATCTTTCAATATTTTGGCATGAAAGAGTTGAACGAAACATCTATAACCCTTCAATTAGCTGATAGGTCTATGAATCAACCGTGTGGAGCTATGGAGGATGTACTGGTAAAAGTTGATAAGTTTGTTTTCCCCGTAGACTTTGTGGTGCTATACATGGAAGCTAACCACGATGTTCCATTGATCTTAGGAAGACCTATCCTAGAAACAAGTATGACATTGATAGATGTACATAAGGGTGAGCTGATTCAGAGAGTGAATGAGGATAAGGTAGTATTCAATGTGAAGAATTCAATGAGGTATGCTCAAGATGAAGGGGAAGCATGCAACATGCTAGATGCCATAGACGAGTTTGTTTTAGAACTATATCAGTAGGTGGCACTAGACCCTGAAGTAGCATAGACTTTTCTCCTAAAACAGGATGAATGAAGTGATGAGGAAACATGGCCCGGTTGTAGCGAAGGTCAAGTGCGAGAAATAGAGCCTATATCTTCTGTTGATTTAGGAGGAACGATTCATAGACCTTCGTGGCACAAGTTCTTTGACTTACAATTGACTGGTAAGCTGTTAAGGTCATCATTAGATGAGCCACCATGGAACATAACGTTGAAACCTTTCCCATCTCACATGAAGTATGTATACTTACTAGATGATACTCTTCCCTCATAATTTCATCGTTACTATCACCCTTAGATGAGGAGAAACTTTTAAGAGTACTTGGAGAGCATAAGGGAGCATTTGGGTGGACCATTGCAGATATTAGAGGAATAAGCCCATCCATGTGCATGCATAAAATCTCTGTAGACACCGAGAAGAACGGGGTAGCACAACCACAAAGGAATCTGACACCACAACTGAAGGATGTCGTTAAGAAAGAGATTATAAAGTTGTTGGAGATGGGAATCATTTTCTCAATTGCCGATAGTGAATGGGTGTGCCCGAGAAAGGAGGATTCATTGTCCAACCTAAAGAGTTTGATGAGTTAATCCCTATGAGCCTAATTACTGGACATCGAATTTGCATTGATTTCAGGAAACTAAATGATGCAACTCGTAAAGATCATTTTCCCCTACCATTCATTGATCAGATGTTGGAAAGATTAAGCGGTCAAGATTTTTATTGTTTCTAGATTGATATTCTGGTTACTATCAGATCCATATTGCCCCTGAGGACCGAGAGAAAACAACTTTCTTGGCCACACAGGATTCTATAGGAGGTTTATTAAGGATTTCTCTAAAGTTTCTAGAACTTTGACAAAACTTCTTGCAAAGGATGTGCCTTTCGTGTTTGGAGAAGAATGTAAGAAAGCATTCAACACATTGAAGCAAATGCTTATAACTGCCCCAATTCTGGTAGCACCAGATTGGAACAAACCTTTGGAGCTTATATGTGATGCAAGCGACACGGTAGTTGTCCAGTCCTGGGACAAAGGGTGGATCTTTAAGCCTATCTATTACACCTATCGTACCCTTAATAGTTCCCAGAGGAATTATGTGACAACAAAGAAGGAACACTAAGCGGTTATCTTTGCATTTGACAGGTTTCGACCATATTTGATAGGATCGAAAGTCACTATATTCACTGACCATTCAGCTTTTTCTAACCAAGCAAGACTCCAAGCCAAGATTTTTGAGATGGATTCTAATCTTACAAGAGTTTGATGTCGAGATTAAGGACAAAAAGGGATCTGAGAACAAGGTGGCTGATCACCTGTCAAGATTAACCCTGTTAGGGGAAGAGCAACCGACTGAGATCAGGGAGAGCTTTCCTAATGATAAACTTTTTGCCGTCTCAGTGGTAGCTCTAATTGAATCTCAGCCCTGACATAATACGTCAAGAGTGGGCAAGGTATACCTGTGGTTTGATAACATTGTGAATTATCTAGCAGGAAGGTACCTACCACTAGAATTCACAAATACAGATAAGAAGAAGTTCTTCACAGATATGAAGCATTATCATTGGGATGATCCTTACCTATACACGCTGTGTCCTGATGCCATTCTTAGGAGATACGTCCATGATGATGAGATTCTAAGTATTTTACACCTATGTAATTCTAGAGAATCTGGAGGTCACTATGGGCCAGAAAAGACAACATCAAAGGTATTACAGTGTGGATTCCATTGGCCAACAATTCATAAATCTGCTTACGAGTTTACAAGAGCCTGTCAATCCTGTCAAATGACCGGTAACATTTCCAGGCGGAATGAGATGCCACTGCAGAGTATCTTAGAAGTGGAGTTATTTGATCTATGGGGAATTGGTTTTGTTGGGTCTTTCACATCGTCAGAATCAAATCGTTACATCCTAGTAGCAGTTGATTATGTTTCCAAATGCATGGAGACAGTGGCCTTACCTACTAATGATGCCGGGGTTTTCCTAAGGTTTTGTTGGACATATTATAAGTTTTAATGATGAGTGCCAGACTAGCTATTATAGAGCAAAGGCAAAAAAATGTCTAGAATAACTGTATAGGTTTACTAGAGTTTGATTTTTGTATAGGTTTGATCAAACAAGCACTATAAAAAGGTCAGCTGACTTTATCAGCAAACCTGTCTAGGTCATAGGGTGTCTAGGTCAGTAGAATTACTATGAACCAGCTGATGTATAAAGGCTGAGGGTGAAAACTCAGTTATTGAAGGCTAAGGGATCAAACTTAGTATTTAAAGTCAAGGAGGAATCAGAATTTAGGGAAGTCTGTGATGACCTAAACTGATTACATATTCCTTGTGTACAAGGTCTACGTTCCATATGTTAAGTGGTGATTGGAACTTAGTTATAATCAAATGGTGTACTCTAACTTCACAATTAAAAATTTAGATGAGATGTAGTTGGCTGAAGTGCTATTAAAACACAGCAGACTAAAATCAGCTGACAGATATGTACATCAGCAGACTAAAATACCCCATGTGTCTGCTGAATGGAAATCTTGATTTAATCAAGATTACTTTGAAATATTGAATGGATAAGGATGGATTACAAGCCTTGATTTTGTCAATAAATCAATGGTCAAGATAAAAGGAACGTTGGAAAGATTTATAGAATTATCCAATGGTTATAAGTCAAAGGGTGAACAGTCTGGAAACTGACCAAAAGCTGACTGAATGTCAGTACTTTGAACAGTGACAAAAAGCAAGTCAAGATGGAGACAAGTCTGAAACGGCTACATTTGAATTACAAACACAAGTCACATGTCTCACACCTATAAATAGGGGACTCCTGACATAGTTCGAAGATGAAGAACAACTTAATAATCCATATGAGGCTATCAAGTTTTTGATCAAGAAAAACACTCTGCTGACATACGCTGAGCTCAAACTTGCTGATCAAGATTTATGTTCAAGTTTAACATGCTATTAAGTTACATCAAGTAAACACACTTGAAGACCTTAAGCTGCTGATCATTTCATCCAGATCAAGCTGCTGAAAACTGAATCACTTACTTGATTCAACCCTTCTTTTAGCAGAAGTTTGCTGAAGACAGAGAAGCATCTTTTGGGTGTCAAGAACTGTTGTTTGTGGTGGAGCTGGTGAAGAGGCAATCCTACCCTTCAAGGACAAGGTGAATTCATTGGAACAATAACCCCACCTGTTTCAAGTGTTCAGTTTGTGAAGTTATAGTTATTGGTGAAGAACAAACATTTTTTGGATTTTTCTAACTGCAACCTCAATAGTCTCTAGTGAACTTCCCCCAACATCACAAGAGAAGAGTGGACTGATAGTATTACACCACCTGGAAACACTATAAATCTTGCCTACTTTACTTTACTGCATTTACTTTCTGCATATTATTTTATTAGCATACTGATCACATCAACTTACTAAAACTAGCAACTAAATCACACACTTACACTACTGAGTATCCAATACTTAGCATCACCCTTTTAACAACAAATAATAAGGCTTAATTTAAATATATTCCACTGCAACAAATTCAGTAACATTAATAGTCAGCAGACTACTGACCTTGCTGTGTTTGTCAATTACAAAAACTTTTAAGTGTTAAGTTTATTCACCCCTCCTCTAAACTTAACCAAAGCATTTTCAAGGGACCAATAATTGGTATCGGAGCAGTGCTTCTGTTCTGAATAATCCTACTTGTTGTACTTGTGAAAATTCTTTGTAAACTCTTTCAAGTTTTTGTTTTTCAATGCTTTGCACCATGGATAACAATCAGTATGGTAGGACCATGTTGATGTGCTCTCTAGATCATTTTGATGAATATAAACGTCGTACATGCCTTTCCAGCTGCAACACATGATGAGATGATGGACATTCTGATTGATGGACCACTGGAAATCACTAAAGCTATAACTGTGGATGGTCAAACTCAGATTGTTCCAACGCCAAAAAGAGAATGGGGTGCTGAAGATAGAAAAAGAGCAAACCTCAATAATATTGCTATTGATATTATTTACAGAACCGTAGATAGAAAAATGTATATGAAAGTGAAGGATTGCAAGACTACTAAGGAACTTTGGGAAAAATTACAACTAATCTGTTAAGGCACTGATGCTATCAAGAAAAACAAAGTCAGTGTAGCCAAACGAAATTTCCAAGATTTCAAAATGAAATCAAATGAAACCATTGAACAAATGGAGTCAAGGTTCAGTGCTATCATGGATGAACTCACCCTACTGAATGTAGTTTATACAAAAGAAGAGATCAACACAAGAATTTTAAAAGCCCTACCAGCAAAGGAAGTTTGGGAAATGAAGGTTACTGCCATAGAAGAGTCCAAGAGAATACATGAAGAAGACACCTTCAAATTATTTTCATATCTCAAGGCCTATGAATTCAGTAAGAAACTTGTTCCTTATACAGAATATGAAGAACCAAACACTACTGCATTGGCTGATGCACACAAAGAAGAATAATCAGGTGTTCAAGATGATCTACTGGATGAAATGCAAGAGCAAATATCCCCACTGAGCAAGAAAATCATAATGATGAAATCAAGAAGGGGTTCTCTAAGGAATTTCACCAAGAAATGAAGTTAAAAGAAATTTGAAGAATCCAAGAAAGATAATGACTACTTGTGCTTTCATTGCAAGAAACCAGGACACTTCAAACCTGATTATCCTGACTTGAAACAAAAGAAGGAACCAGATTATCTGTGCTTCAACTGCAAGAAACCTGGACATTTAAGACCTGATTGTCCAGACCTATTGAGGAACAAGAGTCAACAAAGAAGATCTAGCAAGAAAGCCTTGGTTGCTGATGATGAATCTGATGATAGTACACTTATTGCACACTTGGATGATTATGCTTTAATGACCAATATGGATGAGACTGAGGAGGTATACAATTTTGTATCTATAAACACTTCTGCTGAAAGTGATTGTGAATCTACTTGTGGTTCAAATCCTAAAATTTCTGTTAGTGAAGAACCTTTGGATGACATCCTTAATCAACTGAGGAAAATACAATCTAGTTATGAGATTGTGAAGGCTGAAAAATAGGCTCTTCAAGCAGAAATTCAAAGATTAAATGCTGAATTAAGAATTCTCAAATGAATGGAAAAAGGATTATGAACAGACTCAACATAAGTCTGTTGTACATTCAGTAGCTGCTGAATCTGCTGCACAATCTAGTTCCACCACTCCATTCAAATCTGGAAAGCTTTATGGTGATAGAACATGCCTTGGATTTGAAACTCATCAATCTAGTAAGGGTGGATCCAGTAAGGCTACTGAACCTAGTACCAGAATTGGTCCTAAGTTTCTGCCTGCATAAGATCCAACTTCCAAAAAGGTTTCTTTGAGGCGATCAAGTCTCATCGAGAATGCTTCAAGGAAGCAAAATCAGAAGTGCAAAAGGTCAATAGTACCTAACAAAAGGGGTAAATCCAAGGGTAGGACTGCTGAACCTTCTAGACCTGCTGACAGCAAACCTGTTGCAATGTCTGCAAGACCACAAAAGGGTAATAACCAGAGACATTCCAAAGATAAGAATCCTAAACACAAAAATGTTAATCATTCAAGGAATACTTATCTCAGGAGGAATGGGAGATTGTTCCCTACTGATGAAGATTGGAATGTTCCTGCCCCTACTGCTAGAATCAATAGACCTAACCATAATACTAGGGTAAAACCTCAGCAGTGGGCTCAGTAGAGGACTAATTTGAGACCTCAGCAGGGACCTCAGCAGACTCCACATTATAGGGCTGTTCATAACAGACACAACCTTCTAGTTATGTTAATGCCTCTAACAATTGAAATCACTTTAAACAACATTTTGAACCAAAAGGCCAGAAACCAAATGTGAATCCTACAGAACCAGATGTTAGATTTTATGGAAATGTAGGATACATATATGAACAAAAGTGCAATGCTTTTCAAAGAAGACCTTATGTAAATTTGCCAAGTGTCATGCTTACCACTGACCACTATGGACCCAAACAGTTCTGGGTACCTAAAACACATTAAATTTTTTTGTAGGGTGTCTGGTACTTTGACAGTGGATGTTCCAGGCATATGACAAAGGATAAGCACTGTTTAACAAATTTAGTGGCAATAGATGGTCCAAGAGTGAACTTTGTAAACAAGAACACCCCAGGACATACAAGAGGATGTGGAACACTGGTGAGGAATGGATTAACTATCATAAATGTTGCATATGTGGATGGACTTGACTACAACCTACTGAGTACTGGACAATTTTGTGACATGGGTTACAAGGTCACTTTTGACAAAGGCTACTGCATTGCCATTAGTGAAAGATGTGTACAAGTTGTGTTGGCTGGAAGAAGACAACAAAACATGTATGTTGTGGATTGGTCCACTGCAGTTCCAGAAACATGTTTGATAGTACACACCAAGACATAATTAAATTGGTTGTGGCATAAGAAATTGAATCATCTCAATTTTGATGAAATCAATCAGTTAGAGAAAAAGAAGTTGGTAATTGGTTTACATGAGATCACATTCAAAAAGGATGGTATATGTGACGCATTTCAGCAAGGTAAAAAACAAAGTCAAGCTTCAAGTCAAAGACCAAACAATCAACAAAAAGAGTTTTGGAGCTGATGCATATGGATTTATTTGGACTAGTGACACCAACAAGTGTGACAAGAAAGAAGAACACTCTGGTAGTTGTGGATGTTTATTCAAGATACATTTGGGTAATATTCATGAACAAGAAAACTGAGACACTTCAAAACATGCCTGAACTTTTGTAGAGATTGCAAAATGAGAAAAGTTTGACAGTAGTGAAGATCAGATCAGACAAGGGTACTGAGTTCCTTAATAAAGTCATAAGAGAATTATGTGAACAAAATGGTGTGCTGCATCAATTAGCAGCTGTTGAAACACCTTAGCAAAATGTGGTTGCTGAGAAAAGAAACATGATTTTAAAGGAAGCAGGGAGGACGATGATTTGTGAAGCATTACTACCTGAAAGATATTTGGATGAAGCAATCAATACAGCTTGCTACAAACAAAGTAGGACCTCAGTAAACAAAAAGCTGCTGAAGACACCTTATGAGATATGGAATGGAAGAAAACCAAATATATCTTATTTCCATCCATTTGGAAATAAGTGTTTCATCTTTAATCATAAAGAACAACAGAAGACATTCCAACCAAAATCCGATGATGGAATCTTTTTGGGTTATTCTTCAGTCAGCAAGGCATTCAGGGTACTGAACGAAAGGACATTAAAATATGAAGAATCAATACATGTTGTTTTTTATGAACCTAAGTTCACTCGAATGGAAGATGATGAACTTTCGTAACCTCTCAGACATCAGGAGATCACTGATCCAAAATATGTTGATATATTGAAGAAGTTGAATGATTTAAAAGTTTCTAATTCTGGAAGTAAAGATGTACCTGTTTGAAGAACTCCGCGATAATACTCTTGATGCAACAAAAGATGCGAGATCAAGGATTAGCTAATCCCCTCATCAAGCAACATCAGCTCTACTAAAGATGAGGTTCCTCGTAAATCTTGATACATATCATGGAAGTTCAAATATCCATCTTGAAGATGATGCAAGTGAGGATCCACTTCAGATTCAAGAAGGACCAATGACGAGAGCTCGGAAGCGAAGACTCGAAGAGGTGTTGAAGAAATTAGTTCTTTCATTATCTTATAATCGAGTGGGTGAGGAATACTTGTCTATTTTATTATTATTTATATGTAATAAGGGGTAGGGGGTATTTTGGGGAGTTTTTGCCAATTTTGCATAACCCTTCTCAAAATGGCAGTTTTGCCAAACCCGACCTTCAACTTACTAATTTGGGAACCGACAGATTCTATCCCGATGTTCCCTACACTTTAAGGGTATCCTAGGTCCTAAACTACATTTACCTACCTTTTTGGACCAACAAAAACCCGATACCTTTTTTACCTTAAGTTTTGGAAACTTTCCTTACTAAAAATAGACCATGTCTAGTTTTGCACCCAAGACATGTCCAAGACTTGTCCTAGACATGCCTTGGACGTGGCTTATCATCCCACATCGGTTTTAACATGTTTCCAACTCCCAAACTCCAAACTATAAGTATTTTTGTCCCACATTGCTAGTTTGGAAGTAGCTAGTTATTTTGAGTTCTATATAAGGGTTGTAACTTACCATGTATAAACTTAAGTCATATTTGAGTGAAAATATTATATATTTTAAGTTTCAGTGATTGAAACAAACATAGTTAAAACTTTTCCTTGCGACTGGGTGAAGGGTTAACTCGAGAATATATCAAAGGTGTGAGCAACCTTTGTGCGACATTCTCAAACTTGGAGAAACCCGAAGTGCGATTCCGAGGGTGGATCTAAGCTTGCTCCTATCTTTGTTCTTCATTTTCGTTCTTATTATCCTAATCTAGTAAGTATTTCGATTTTCCTTCTTGTTTTCTTTTCAATAAAGCGTGTTATTAGCTTAATTAGCAAGAACACTTAAATCTAGATCCTTAGTTTTCATATCATTTGGTATCAGAGACTAGGGATTGAGGTGTTCATATACTTGTTTTCTTGTTTGTTCTTTTTTTTTCTTGGTGTTCTTATCAAAAAAAAAATCCTTTCGTTTTTATAAAAAAAAAACAAAAACAAAAAGACGAAGCCTATATAGTAGTTCTCCATACAACAGCATGTTCGTGAAATTCTGCACCACTAGGTCTTTATACAATTTCGTTTTAGGTATCTTAAACAATTCCAAATAATCCTAAAATTGTTTAACCCATATGAAATTCTCTGTTCTACAACTTTCATCTTTTGAGTTTTTCCAGATTCGTCATTGTTTGATCAGAATTCTCCTCGTAAGTCACTGCTATCATTTAAGAATTTTTTTTTTTTTTTACAGATTACACCACTTGTCAAACAACGATTGTTTGGTTGACCTAGAAACATCCAAATGCTTTGAAATTTTGGTATCTTCTAGAAAATTTCATGATCTAAAAGTTTCGTTCATCGTTCCTTTTCAAATTCGTTATCGTTTAGTCGTGAAAGTTTCTGTCATTTCGTGTTCCAGTTCTGTGAATTGTCTGCACTATTTGCTCTTGTTTTTGATTTGTTTGACGGTTGGCATTTACCCAAGGCAAGAAGGAGGGAGAGTGTCAAACACGAGTGACTTGTGAGGATATACATTCTTTGATCATGGATTGCGACTTGTTTTATTCACGTTGTCTTATTCGGGGTAAGGAATACGAGTTCTGCATTGATCACGATGAAGAAGCGACTTTAGTTAGTACTGCGTTGGTTAATGAGCTTGATTTGCCTTTGTATAGGCATCCTCATCCTTATTACAAAAAATTTAGCGGTCGTCGGGTACATGTTATAAGTCAAGCAAGGGTTTACATTGATCTTAATGGTTATAAGTGTGTTATGTTATGTGATGTATTCCCAATGCAAGGTGAATCTATAGTTCTCGGACAGCAATGGTTACATGAGTATAAAGCCAGGTATGATTCGTCCCGTGCTTGGTATTCTTTTTTATGGTATGGGTATGGTATGAAGTATGTCCTAGCATCAAGGAAAGTGGTACATGTTGATAATTTGGTGCAAGATTGGTTGGATAAATCGAGAAAGGTTTTTGAAGATTGCCTTCAGGATTTCCCTAAACGGGTTATGGAGAACTATAAACAGCGGTGTGCTGAATTGGATGCTGAAAAGACATTGAGAGAGGCCAAGAACACACACTCTATGGAACCTTGTGCATCCATGGAGGATGTAATATTTATATCGGCTAAGTTGACATGTCCTACTATGGAAGAGGTAATTCCAAAGGATGAGGCTGGAGTTAATGTTCGTGTTGTCAATGATGCTGATAGTCATGCTACGCATTTCATGGAAGTAGAAACTATTGAGGAGGAGTTCAAAAGTAAAGAATCTACGCTTGTGGTTGAGATGGAGAATTCTCGCAGGTCTGATATTGTGGATGTGCTTGTGGAGGAGGCACAATATGATTTTCTCTCATTGTCCGCTTGTTCGAGTCCTATTTCATCCCCTTTGCAGGTACCTCTTGAACCCCTATTTGAGGGCGACATTGGGTTATTAGATACGCCCCATGCAGCCCATGTACTGCCTTCGGATGTTCTTGACATTGTTGATATTGGCGGAAAGCCGGAGCACACTCTCGACGATCCGTATCTTGCGTATGTTGCGGTCAATCCTGATTTCTGTTTATTTGATTATCAAGATACCTCACATGGCTTCAATCATATTTATATCATGCCACAAGGCTGTTATGAGGTTCCTTTTGTGAAGTATGGTGCGGTCACTTCGTATGTTGCTGATGCAAGGTTGTTTATTCGCGTTCTTTTTGATCCCGGAATATCTTTGGTATTTATTTTGTGTTCTCACGAAGTTGTGCATGATGGTGCTCTGTTCTATGACATCCTATTGATTCGAGGACGAATCCTTTCCAACCGGGAGGGAATGATACATATCATGGAAGTTCAAATATCCATCTTGAAGATGATGCAAGTGAGGATCCACTTCAGATTCAAGAAGGACCAATGACGAGAGCTCGGAAGCGAAGACTCGAAGAGGTGTTGAAGAAATTAGTTCTTTCATTATCTTATAATCGAGTGG
The DNA here is from genome assembly GCA_026214975.1 of Gentiana macrophylla. Classification (NCBI taxonomy): domain Eukaryota; kingdom Viridiplantae; phylum Streptophyta; class Magnoliopsida; order Gentianales; family Gentianaceae; genus Gentiana; species Gentiana macrophylla. Next base: position 67,341,327 of record CM047808.1, on the reverse strand, counting down.
GAGAGGAAAACTTGTCTATTTTATTATTATTTATATGTAATAAGGGGTAGGGGTATTTTGGGGAGTTTTGGCCAATTTTGCATAACCCTTCCCAAAATGGCAGTTTTGCCAAACCCGACCTTCAGCTTACTATTTTGGGAACCGATAGATTCTATCCCGATGTTCCCTACACTTTAAGGGTATCCTAGGTCCTAAACTACATTTACCTACCTTTTTGGACCTACAAAAACCCGATACCTTTTTTACCTTAAGTTTTGGAAACTTTCCTTACTAAAAATAGACCATGTCTAGTTTTGCACCCAAGACATGTCCAAGACTTGTCCTAGACATGCCTTGGACGTGGCTTATCATCCCACATCGATTTTAACATAATCCAACTCCCAAACTCCAAACTATAAGTATTTTTGTCCCACATTGCTAGTTTGGGAAGTAGTTTTATTTTGAGTTTTATATAAGGGTTGAAACTTACCATGTATAAACTTAAGCTATATTGGAGTGAAAATATTATATATTTTAAGTTTCAGTGATTGAAACAAACATAGTTAAAACTTTTCCTTGCGACTGGGTGAAGGGTTAACTCGAGAATATATCAAAGGTGTGAGCAACCTTTGTGCGACATTCTCAAACTTGGAGAAACCCAAAGTGCGATTCCGAGGGTGGATCTAAGCTTGCTCCTATCTTTGTTCTTCATTTTCGTTCTTATTATCCTAATCTAGTAAGTATTTCGATTTTCCTTCTTGTTTTCTTTTCAATAAAGCGTGTTATTAGCTTAATTAGCAAGAACACTTAAATCTAGATCCTTTAGTTTTCATATCACTAGTGGAGAGGCCTAGTCATGCAAACATAATTGGAACAAAATGGGTATACAGAAATAAATTGGATGAATCTAGTACCATTGTTAGGAACAAGGCCAGACTCATAGCAAAAGGCTATTCTCAAGTAGAAAGAATAGATTTTGATGAGACATGCGCCCCAGTTGCAAGATTGGAAGCTATAAGATTATTTTTGGCATATGTTGCATATAAAAACTTCAAAGTATACCAGGTAGATGTCAAACATGCATTTTTGAATGGCATTCTGGAGGAAGAGGTTTATGTTCAGCAACCTCCTAGTTTTGAATTTAAAGATCAAGAAGATAAAGTGTATAGACTCTATAAGGCACTTTATGGTTTGAAACAAGCACCAAGAGCATGGTATGAAACCCTATCTCAATTCTTGGTGAACAATGGTTTTACCAAAGGTACCATTGACAAAACTCTTTTAAGAATTAATGAAGGGGACTGTACCCTGCTGGTGCAGATTAATGTGGATGATATAATATTTTGTTCTGAAAATGTATTGCTATGTGAAAAGTTTGCTATCTCATGAAAAGCAAGTTCCAAATGAGTATGATGGGAGAAATGAACTACCTTTTGGGATTACAAGTCACATAGATGAAAGATGGAATCTTCATTCATCAGAAAGATGGAATCTTCATTCATCAAACTAAATATACCAAGGAGCTACTAAAGAGGTTTGGTATGGAAAATAGCACCAAAGTATCAACTCTTATGAGTACAAACATCAGACTAGATGTAGATAAAGGCAAAGATGTTGATCATACCATATATAAAAGGATGATAGGCAGTCTGCTGTACCTCACTGCCAGTAGACCTGATATATCCTTTACAGTAGGAGTTTGTGCAAGATTTCAATCTAAGCCTAAGGAAAGTCACTTAGCTGCAGCCAAAAGGATTCTCAAGTATCTAAAGAGACTTAGGGAGTAGGAATATGGTATTCAAATGATGGAAGTTTCAAAGTTATATCCTACTTAGATTCTGATTATGCTGGATGCAAGATTGATAGAAAAAGTACCACAGGAACTTGTCACTTGATGGGAAATAGACTTGTTTCCTGGTTTAGCAAGAAACAAAATTCAATATCCACTTTCACTGCTAAAGCTGAATACATTGCTGCTAGAAGCTGCTGTGCACAAATACTATGGTTGAGACAGCAATTAAGGGATTATGGGATTGAAGAAAGAGAAATTCCTATAATGTGTGACAACACAAGTCCAATTGCAATCACAGAAAACACTGTTTTGCACTCTAGAACCAAACACATTGATGTGAGACATCATTTTGAGAAGAAAGATGTAGTGGTTCCTTACATCCCTACTAAAGATCAACTTGCAGACATCTTTTCAAAACCATTGGATAGTGAAAGATTTGCTAAGTTAAGAACTGAACTTTGCATCATAAAAGTTGACTGATATGTTAATGGTCAGCAGAGTACTGGAATTCACCAAGGAGATTAGTCTTTGCCTGCTGGTGTGCTCACTTGGCGATTAGTCACCGGTATCAACAATTCCTAAGTACACCTATAGTTTGAAAGATTGAGAAAATGATGTTTCCAAGGGGATTGGTCTTTGTCCTGTTGGGTGAGCTCACTTAACAGATCAGTCATTGGTATTAAACTTCATCTTGTATTATAAATTGGACAAAACTATGCCTACGGAAAATCAGCAGAGTATTTTTGTCAGCAGGCTGCTGAGCCAACAGAAGATCAATAGAGCAATTTCGAAGTAACCCTGCTGAAGTTTAACTCTACTGAAGACCAAGTCTGTTGAATTTTAAGTTATGAAGACAATCAAAGTTTAATGAAAGTCAACAGTAAACGGATATTACTCTTACCCCTTATAACTACGGTTACAATATCCAACGGTTACAACTCTTAATGGGACAAGTTAGTGGGACATGTGGCAACATCTCACTCATTCCAAGATTAATCATGGTTAAATGCTATAGTACGTACACAGTACTTGCCTGACAGTTATCAACCACTATCTTTCCTTATATATACAGACATAAGCACATAAGATACTTACAGAACTCAGATTGATTTTCTCTACAAATACACAAGTTTGAACATAAATTTACAGAGTTTTCTTCTCAATCTATCTCAAATTTCAACAATTACTGACAAGGATGTTCATCTTGGCATGAGCCAAAGTGTTAGAGGTTTTGTTGTCGATGCTAACAAGACTGAGTTAGCCATCAACATAGGAAGAAGAATCAGAAGATATGAAGGACTGGAAGCTGTCCTAAATCTATGATTGGAAAGTATCTCATACACAAATGTTGTCAACTTCTGGAAGAATATGGTGATAAAAGATGATAGAGAGGCATTCACTACAACTGTTAATGCCTAGGAGATTGAAATTGCCTCAGATCTACTGAGAGAAGTGTTCAGATTTGGACCAAGAAATGGAGCCCCTACAAATCCAGAATTGATGGAGTTATCATGAGTGGAGTTTGTTGAATCAATAAAGACAAACAAGTCTGTAGCAACAGCCTTGAGAATCAATGTGAAGAATATTAGATTGGAATATAACCTGATGAGTAAAATTATTGCCAAGAATATTTTAGGATTTAGCGGAAGTCTTGATACACTTTCTAGATCGAAGATAAACATGCTGATAATCATTTGCAGAAGCATTAAGTTTGATTGGGTCGGATTCTTTGTCCAATACACGAAGAAGGTTATGTCAGATGATAGAGATGGCACAAGAAAATAAAAAACAAAACCTTTGTGTTTGATGATTCAGGCCCTGCTGAATCACTTGCAAATTGTTGATGTTGCACCTGCTAAATTCAACAAATCAAGGTACAAACCAGAAATAAATTTTCCTATCCCTGGTTTGGATGATGAGGAAGAAGATGATGAGGAGGCTGGGAGTGATAATGATGGTGATGATAATAATGGTGGCAAGAAGGAATAGAGGACTAAAGCCAAAGGAGCCTATGCAGAAAAGAAAGGCCAGAAACAAGAAAGATAATCGAGATGTTAAAGAATAAAAGGACAAGGCCGCAACTTGCTTGACACTCTGCTGAGTCTCATTGAGGCTCAAGTTGAAATTGAGGCTACTGAGCCTACTGGAGCTTTAAAGAAGACTGCTGCTGAGATCTTAAAAGAACAGGTCAAGGAAGATTCAAGAAAGAGGAAAGCTGCTAGCAAAGATCTGCTTGAAAAAAAACATATTGAGAAGGAAGAACAACCTGCAAAAAGAAGAAAATAGGTTATGAAAAGGAAAGGCCATGGAAAGGGCAAATAATTGAGGGTTCTGGAGGCCCAAAAGGAAGTAGAAGAATATGTTGTTGAAACAACACAAGTTGTTGAGCCTACTGAGGCTGTTAAGTTTGCTGTTGAGCAACAAATTGAAGAACCATAGCACACTGCTGAACCTGAACCTGCTGTGGAAGTCATTGTATTTGTTTAAGACCCTGTTGTGGATGCTACAACTCAGGGGGAAGAACAAAATGTTGCAGACCCTACGGATGAGCATATAAGTCAGGGGAACCAAGTATTGAACAGATGGAGGTGGTAGGTACAAATTTACAATCTGAAGAACCCACTGACCTACTTGTCTCTGATAAAGAAACTATGAGCCATCTTGTTGAAACCTTTGAAGGACAACAAGTTGAACAAACTGTTCCCAGGAAGCCTACAATCCTCTATGAGAGAAAAAGGAAGAAATCAAAGAAAGAGATAGTGGATCCTGACTTCAGGAGGGTTCAAAGATATTTTGAATGGAAGTTTAGTTTCTATAAGAGACAGAAACTAGCAGCAGAACCAATGACTGGTTTTGAAGAATGGGCATTTGAAAATCTTGGAGTGGAAAATATTTTGGGACTGATAGATACATTGGAATTAGAGGTTAGGCTTATGGCAATCATTGAAGATGGCAAGCAAAAGAAAAACATCATGTTCAAAGATCCTAAATATACACCTGATAGTGATGATTCATCATCCTCATCTGATTCAGATGATGATCATCCTATGCACCCAGGAGAGTCAAGTGGAGTTACCAAGGAGAGATCAATTGAAGGAGATGGACAGGAGGCTATTGACAAGACAACAGATCAATCTGCTGATGGTGGCAAGTTTGATAAGGGTCAGCAGACTGATGATTTGGATCAGAAACTCTTTGCTGCTTTTACAGAAGATCTAGAAGAACAAATGGCAGCAACAACACTTCTTGAAGATGCTATGGTGAAGGCCTCTACTGATGCTTTGATGGTTGAACTGCATGAATTGCTATCTAAAGAATCAACTCAATATCAAGACAGTATTGATACGGATGAGGTTTTAGCACAAGCCTCTAAAACTCTAAGAGAGCTACCTGCAGTGCTTGGTGTGTTAGAAGAAGATATGGCTGTATTTCGTCAAATTACAGTTGAAGATGTGGAGGTTCAGTCTACTAAGGTACAGACAGCAACTGAACAAAGGTCGGAACTGGTGGTTCCAATCACTGAGGATCAGAAAGTGTTGGAACAAAGGTTGGACTTGAAATTGGGATTGGAGGAATCCTCTGGGCATGGTATGAAGGCTGCTTTAGAGGATGCTATTGATGGCAAAGATAGATAGCAAGTTGCTGAAGATGTTGATGAAGAACAGCTTGTTGACTATGACTTCAGTGATGAGGAGTTCCAAATTCCAGAGGAAGAAAAAGTTGCAGATGAGCCCCAACAGGCACATGTACCTATTTTTTAAGAGGTACCAATTGAAAATGTGATTGAGGAGGGTCCTGAACTTGCTGAATTGGACATGACAAGAGCCATAGTTGTCAGGATACCAAGGGCCAATGATAATGTTGAAGAGCCTGCTAGTGGTTTATCTGGACAATTGGCTGGAGGTATAGCTAGTGCAGTACCAGCACATATTTTGGAAGAGGTGAGCACTGTAAAGGATATATTACACAACTGAGGACTCAACTGACAAGAATTGAACAGAGGTTTGAAGACTTGGTGAATCTAGTGGAAAATAGACGAAGAACCACTGAAACAGTTGCTTCCAACATTACTTCTGCTCAATTTTATATCAATGATCTACTCAAAGATATGAGAGGTATAAAGCAAAGTACTGCACACAAAGACAAGAATTTGTATGAGCAGATTGCCTCATTACACAAGAAGTTTGACAAGCTTGCTGAGGGACCTAAGCCTGTTGTGGCACCTCACCCTGCTGAGGCACCTCAACTTACTATACGGGATCCTAAGCTTACTGAGAGGATTAATCTGCTGGAACACACTGTTGAAGGAAGGATCACTGCAGTTGACACAAGGACTGAAATTATGGGGGACAACTGGCAAATTTGGTGATCACACAAGAAAGTGTTTATGGCCTACTGAACTTGTTTATTGATGATGTCAATATGGGGGAAGAAGGTCTTACAGTAGAACCAATGGAGGCAACAAGGATTTTCAGCAAAAAGAAATGTGAGACTGACATAAATGAGTTTAAAAAGCCTGCACCTAGCAGGATTCAGCTGACTGATGACCTAATGAAAGAGTATAAGAAGTTGTACTACTCAAACCCTGACATGACATGGGATTTCAAGAAGGACTGAATTCCTTTTTGAGACATAAATGTTGGGAAGTAAGAGTCAAATCCATGAGAGCTGCTAATAGAGGTGGTAGAGGTGGCAGAGGTTGAAGAGGTCAAATGATGGGCAATTGGACAACAAGGGATTCATTGGATGAATTCAAACATTTTATATAGGACAAGGCTTCAATATTCATACTATAAGGTTGACCCTACCAGAAGCCTGGAAATGGTGGAAACAGATACACACCTTGATTGATTTTTCCACTTTGGACAATCAATGGATCCTAGATATTGTCAAGGAAATCATGGAGTATCAAGAGAAGCAAGAACAAGACAGGGACAAGAACAAGATCTGAAGGATGCAGGTTCTTAGATCTAAACGAGTTAGATCTACGCGCAGCGGATGGATCACGATTTATATATTACAATACATAATTAAAGGATTTAACAACTACAAGGGGGTTAAGATCATGTTACCAATACTAGGAAGAGAAGCCAAGATCTTCCGATGTGTTCTCCAAACGGCAGTTGGTGGACACCCTTCTTGATACACGAGCCTCCTTGATATGCAACACCAAGAAAAACTTAGAGTTTTTCTTTTACAAAACCCTAGGCAAGAAAACTAATTTTTTCTCCCTTTTTCAAGTGATGGTCGAAATTTTTCTTGTCCAATTTCCCTTGGAATAACTCTCCTTTTATAGGAGAGTAAATCCTTGGCCTCCAAGTTTTAATTAATTAAATAAATAATTAATTAATCCAAGTAAAAAGATATTTTCTTTAATGATTAATTGTGACATGTATTGACCAATAGGAAATCAAATAACAAGTCATCCAACCAATTATATAACAAGAATATCTTTTATTTTCCACATCACAAAAAAATAATTCTTGTGATAAATTAATACCTAGAGGCGCCACTTTTAGGGTATATTTAGCCCACATAAATTGTCTTTTATGTGTATAATATTATTTAGCCCAACTAAATAATATTTATGCATATCAATTAATTAGCCCAGCCAATTAATTATCACTGAGGCCCAAATAACAAGATTACTAGTCCGAATTACAGAAGCCACATCGGGGACCATGGACCTATAACCAGTAGCTCCAATAATTAATTATTCATCGAACCAAATAAGTACATTAATTATTAATTCCGGGATTACGCCACCATAAACCCGAAATCGAACTCTACCGATTACATGATGTATACTTATACTCAACTCATGTAGAGTGAATAAGCGCCCATTGATATAATCACTACATACGGATTAACCTCTCCATGATCGCCCACTCGGTGGGAAGTCTCCGTGAACCCGACTCAAAATATCTTATCCTTATTTACCATTAACCCACTGATGACCAATTAGTTCACATATCTGACTAGTGATCAATTAGTCTAATATGAACTCCCGGGATCGATCATTTTCTTAGGGCTAACAAATAAGGGGACTGTCTCTCTACTTCCCGCAGGAAGGAATGGATTCCATGTCTGTGAAAATCAGAACTACTCACTCATGTGGAGATAGAGCCAATGAGAAGTGGCTTGGAACACATTATTTAAGTGAACCGTAACTAACACATCAAACACTACCCGGACAAGCAAACCACTCGTGATCACCTCAGATTAAGGTTGATCCATATATGATCATCTAATGATTTAATAAGATTCCTCGATTACGGAATTATATCGAGAAATACAGATTAAATCGGTCCAAATTCTATATGAATGCCATCATATATAAATGCCCCACGTAGGTACCCTCTACCGATACCAATCCGGATAAGACTATCACACCCTAAGGTGTTCAGGGCGCATTATTGGTGTTTTAATCAAGAGACCCTAAACTCTGATTAAGTTCACCACGGACTAACAATTTAAGTATATCACCACTAACTCAATCCTCACGTGCATGCCATACACTGAGTTAAGCGGTTACATACTGATATACTTAGGGTTTGCAGCAGTGTATTATTTACAAGCACAAAGCAAGTAATAAGGTGAGATAAAATCTGTCATCCTGTTAAAAACAATTACACAAATTGTCTTTCGGCACTACACCTAACAATCTCCCACTTGCAATTTAAATGACAAGTAACGATTGTTTTTAGAGCACACCCTTTCCTATCTTATTCACAACAAGATCATCACATTTACTTATGCATTTATCGTTTGCTAATCCTAGTCTGTAATAATTTTGAACAAATATGATTTTAATGGAATATGATTGAATTTATTCGGTTCTTGTTTTTGTCTTTTTGCTTTGCTGTAAGGAGGGTACTAGCATCATCACTAAAAAGGGGGAAATTGTTGGACATATTTTAAGTTTTAATGATGAGTGCCAGACTAGCTGTTATAGAGCAAAGACAAAAAGATGTCTACATTAAATGTATAGGTTTACTAGAGTTTGATTTTTGTATAGGTTTGATCAAACAAGCACTGTAAAAAGGCCAGCTGACTTTATCAGCAGACCTGTCTTGGTCAATAGGGTGTCTAGGTCAGTGGACTAACTAGGAACTGCTGATGGATGAAGGCTGAGGGTGCAAAATCAGTTATTGAAGGCTAAGGGATCAAACTTAGTATTTAAAGTCAAGGATATGGAATCAGAATTGAGGGAAGTCTGTGATGACCTAAACTGATTACATATACCTTGTGTACAAGGTGTAAGTTCCATATGTTAAGTGGTGATTGGAACTTAGTTATAATCAAATGGTGTACTCTAACTTCACAATTAAAAAATTAGATGAGAAGCAGTAGGCTGAAGTGTTATTAAAACAGAACAGACTAAAATCAACTGATAGATATGTACATCAAAGAGATCAAATACCCTGTGTGTGTCTCACGAATGGAAATCTCGATTTAATCAAGTTTACTTTAAAATATTTAATGGAAAAGGATGGATTACAAGCCTTGATTTTGTCAAAAAATAAATGGTCAAGATAAAAGGAACATTGGAAAGATTCAGAGAATTATCCAATGGTTATAAGTCAAAGGGTGGACAGTCTGGAAACTGACAAAAAGCTGACAGACAATGTCAAAACTTTGAACAGTGACAAAAAGCAAGTCAAGATGAAGACAAGTCTGAAATGGCTACATTTGAATTTCAAACTCAAGTCACAAGTCTCACACCTACAAATAGGGGACTCCTGACATTGTTTGAAGATGATGAACAACATAATAATCCATACGAGGCTATCACGTTTTTTATCAAGAAAAACACCCTACTGACATACACTGAGCTCAAACTTGCTGATCAAGATTTATCTTCAAGTGTGTTGGAATTATTTTAAGTTTTAGTGATGAGTGCCAGACTAGCTGTTATAGAGCAAAGGCAAAAAGATGTCTAGAGTTTGATCTTGTATAGGTTTGATCAAACAAGCACTGTAAAAGGTCAGCTGACTTTCATCAGCAGACTTGTCTAGATCAGTAGGGTACCTGAGTCAGTAGACCAGTTTAGGAACCTGCTGAAGATTGAAGGCTGAGGGTTCAAACTCAGTTATTGAAGGCTAAGGGATCAAACTTAGTATTTAAAGTCAAGGATATGAAATCAGAATTTAGGGAAGTCTGTGATGACCTAAACTGATTACATATACCTTGTGTACAAGGTCTAAGTTCAACAAGTTAAGTGGTGATTGGAACTTAGTTATGATCAAAATGGTGTAATCTAACTTCATATTAAAAAGTTAGATATAAGAGAAGTCAGCTGTAGTGTTTTATAAACACAGCAACTTTGGATCAGCTGGCTGATATGTATTTCAGCATACTAACATACCCAGAAACCTGCTGAACAAATATTTCAATTTAATCAAAGGTTACATTGGAAGATTACAAAGAAAGGGACAGATAACAACTCTTGATTTTGTCAACAAATCAATTTCTAAGATTAAAGGGACGTTGGAAAGAAATAGAGGTTTATCCAATAGATACAAGTCAAAGGGTGGACAGTCTGAAATCTGACAAAAAGTAAACTTACAGTGTCAGTAATATGTACAGGGACATAAATCAAGTCAAGATGGGACAAAAACTTGAAATGGTTATGTTTGAATTTCAAACATAAGTCACAATGATTCTCACCTATAAATAGAAGACCCCTGTTACAGAAAATTATGATGATTTTTTAGAGAAAAACAATAGATAATCTTGAGCTTCAGATTCTTATCAAGAAGTCACCCTGCTGATCCTATTGAACTTAAACCTACTGATCGAGTAAACTTCTTCAAGTTTAATCTGTTATCAAGCTACATCATGTTTACATACTTGAAGAATCCAAGATGCTGATCATATCATCCTGATCAAGCTGCTAAAAGCTGAATCATTTACTTGATTCAAAATTTCTTTTACAAGAAATCTACTGAAGACGGTGAAGCATCTTTGGGTGTCAAGGACTTTTGTTTTTGGTGGAGCTGGTGAAGAGGCAATCCTACCCTTCAAGGACCAGTGGAAGACTTTGGAGTAGCAATCCTACCTATTCCAAGTGTTTAGTTTGTGAAGCCATAGTTATTGGTGAAGGACAAACAAGTTAGGGATTTTTGTAACTGCTACCTCAAGGATCTCTAGTGAATTACCTCCAATATCACAGGAGAAGAGTGGAATGACATGATTACACCACCTGGAACCACTATAAAAATTGCCTACTTACTTTCTGCACTTACATTCTACATTTAGTACATTTACCACATCAATCTACTGAACTAGCAACTGAATCACACACATACACTACTCAGTATATAATACTTAGTATCATATTTTAACAACAAGTAATAAGGCTTCATTTAAATATATTCCGCTGCAACAAACTTAGAAAAATCAACAGTCGGTAGACTACTGAGCAATCAGCAGGCTGCTGAAGTTGTTGAGTTTGTTAACTCCAAAAGTTTTAAGTGTTATGTATATTCACCCCCCCCCCCTCTAAAATTAACCAAAGCCTTTTCAAGGGACCAAAAAATTGGTATCGGAGCAAGGTTTCTATTCCGAAGTAATCCTACTTGTTGTGCTTGTGAAAATACTTTGAAAACCTTTTCAAGTTTCTGATTTTCGAAGCTTTGCATAATGGATAACAACCATTATGCTAGAACAATGTTGATGTGTTCTTTAGATCGTTTTGATGAGTATAAACATCGTATGCAGGCTTTTCTAGCTGCAACACATGATGAGATGATGGATGTGCTGACTGATGGACCACTGGAAATCACAAAAGCTATAATTGTGGATAATCAAACTCAGTACATTCCAAAACCAAATAGAGACTGGAATGCTGAAGATAGAAAAAGAGAAAACCTCAACAACATTGCTATTGATATCATATACAGAACTTTGGATAGCAATATGTACATGAAAGTGAAAGATTGCAAGACTGCAAAAGAACTTTGGGATAAGTTGCAATTAATCTATGAAGGCACTGATGCAATCAAGAAGATCAAGATCAGTGTGGCAAAGAAGAAGTTCCAGGAGTTCAGATTGAAACCAAATGAAACTATTGAACAAATGGAGTTAAGATTCAATGCAATCATGGATGAACTCACCCTACTGAGTGTAAAGTACTCAAAAGAAGAAATCAATTCAAAAATCTTGGAAGCTATACGTGCAAAAGAAGTTTGGGAAATGAAGGTGACTGCCATAGAAGAAATGAGAAGTCTACATGAAGAGGACACCTTCAAACTGTTTTCAGATCTCAAGGACTATGAATTCAGTAAGAAACTTGTACCTGAGACTGAAAAAGAAGATCCAAAGACCACTGCATTGGCTGCTACACATCAAGAAGAAACATCAAGAGCTCAGGATGACCTACTGGATGAGATGCAAGAGCAAATTGCCCTACTGAGCAAGAAAATCAGAATGATGAAAACTGGAAGGGGTTCTCCAAGGAATTTCACAAAGAAGTTTAGTGAAAAGAAGAAGGAAGAATCCAAGAAAGACAATGATTACTTGTGCTATCAATGCAAGAAACCAGGACACTTCAAATCTGACTGTCCTGAACTAAAACAGAAGAAGGAACCTGATTATCTTTGCTTCAATTGCAAGAAGCCTGGACATTTCAGACCTGATTGTCCAGACCTACAAAAGAGCAAAAGTCAACAAAGAAGATCTGGCACGAAAGCTATGGTTGCTGAAGATGAATTAGGGTATGAAGTAGAATTAAAAAAAGGAAATGAATATGATGATACTGCACTTGTTGCTGATATGGATGATTATACTTTAATGACAAATATGGATGAAACAGAGGAGGTATACAATTATGTATCTATAAACACTCCTGCTGAAAGTTATTGTGAATCAACTTGTGGTTCAAATCCAAAAAATTCTGACAATGAAGAAACTTTGGATGCCATCCTTAATCAATTGAGGATAATACAATCTGGTTATGAGATTGTGAAGGTTGAAAAAGAAACTCTTCAATCAGAAGTTGAAAGGTTAAAAGCTGAATTAAGAATTCTTAAGGGTAAGGAAAATGAGTTTGGACAGAATCATCACAAGTCTGCTGTACATTCAAAAGCTGTTGAATCTGCTGAACAATCTTGTTCCTCCACTGCATTCAAATGTGGAAAGCCTTATAATGATAGAACATGCCTTGGATTTGGAACTCAACAATACAATAAGAGTGGATCCATTAAGGTTACTTAACCTAGTACCAGAATTGGTTCTAAGTTTGTGCTGCACAAGATCCAACTCCCAAAAGGGTTCTTTGAGGCGGTGAAGCCCTCACCGAGAAGACTTCAAGGAAGCCAAATCGAGAGTCAAGAAGGTCAATGAAACCTAACAAAAGAATAAATCCAAAAGTAGACTGTTGTACCTTCTAGACTACTGATAGCGCACTGCTACCAAGTCTGCTTGGACCACAAAAAGTAAAAATCGAAAATATTCCAAAGATAAGAATCCTAAACCTAAAAATGTCAATCATTCAAGGGATACTTATCTCGGGGGGAAGGTAGACTGCTCACTCATCGATGATGATTGGAATATTCCTGCTTCTACCGCTAGAAACAACAGATATAACCATACTTGCTAGGTAAAACCTCAAAGAATGGAATCAACAGAGGACTCAGCAGAGGACTCAGCAGAGGACTTATATAAGACCTCAGTAGAGACCTCAACAGACTCCATACTACAGGACTGTTCTTAACAGACATCAAACTAATGGTTATGCTAGTACTTCTAACAAAAGAAAACACTCCAAACAACATTACATACCAGAAGGCCAGAAAGCATATGTGAGTCCTACACAACCAAATGTTAGACCTTATGGATGTGTAGAATACATGTATGAACAAAAGTATGATACCTTTCAAAGAAGACCTTATGGAAACTTGCCAAGGATCATTCTTACCACTGCCCATCATGGACCCAAACAGTTTTGGGTACCTAAAATACATTAACTTTGTTTTGTAGGGTGTCTGGTACTTTGACAGTGGATGTTCCGGACATATGACAAAGAATAAGTACTGTTTGTCAAACTATGTGGCAAAGGATGGTCCAAGAGTGAATTTTGGCAACAAAAATACACCAGGATATACAAGAGGATATGGCACACTTGTGAGAAATGGATTAACAATCTGGAATGTTGCATTTGTGGAAGGACTGGACTACAACCTACTGAGCACTGGACAGTTTTGGGACATGGGTTACAAAGTCACTTTTGACAAGGGCACTTGTATTATCATTAGTGAAAGAGGTGATCAAGTTGTGTTGGCTAGAAGAAGACAATATAACATGTAAGTTGTGGATTGGTCTACTGCTGTTCCAGAAACTTGCATGATTGTGCATACCAAGTCAGAACTTAATTGGTTATGGCATAAGAAGTTGAATCATCTAAATTTTGATGATATTAATCAGTTCGTGATGAAGAAACTGGTGATTGGTTTACCTGAGATCACATTCAAAAAGGATGCTATATGTGATGCTTGTTAGCAAGGTAAACAGACAAAATCAAGCTTCAAGTCAAAGACTAGGCAGTCAACAAAAAGAGTTTTGGAGCTGATGCACATGGATCTTTTTGGACCAGTGACACTAGCAAGTGTAACAGGAAAGAAGTACACTTTAGTGGTTGTGGATGATTATTCAAGATACACTTGGGTAGTATTCATGAACAAGAAAAGTGAAACACTTCAAAAGATGCCTGAAATTTTGAAAAGATTACAAAATGAGAAAAGTTTGACAGTAGTGAAGATCAGATCAGACAAGGGTACTGAATTTCTCAATAAAGTTATAAGAGAATATTGTGAGCAGAATGGTGTGCTACATCAACTAGCTGATGCTGGTACACCTCAGCAAAATGGTGTTGCTGAAAGAAGAAACAGAACTTTAAAAGAAGCAGGAAGAACTATGATTTGGGAAGCATTATTATCTGAAAGATATTGAAATTTGAAGCGATCAATACAACATGCTATACACAAAACAGGACCTCAGTGAACAAAAAGCTGTTGAAGACACCTTATGAAATTTGGAATGGAAGGAAACCTAATATATCTTATTTCCATCCATTTGGAAGCAAATGTTTTATATTAAATCATAAGAAGCAATTGAAGACCTTCCAACTTAAATCAGATGAAGGAATCTTCTTGGGATACTCTTCACATCGATGAGGCATTGAGTGTTCAATTAAAGGACACTGAAACATGAAGAAACAATACATGTGGTATTTGATGAACCTAAGTTCACTAGAATGGAAGATGAAGATTCAGAACCTGCTGGAAATCAACAAGTCATTGATCCAGAATGTGTTGATGTTTTGGAAAGGATAAATGAGTTAAAAGTTTCTGACTCTGCCCCTGCTGAACACCCTACTGGTAACACTACTGATGCAACAACTGAGGTAGTTCAAGGATCTGTTGAACCCCTTGCTGAAGCAACATCAGACCCTACTGATGATGATGTTCCTGAGAATCAATCTAACCAAAATCCATAATGGTTAAGGGATCACCGTGCTGAACAAGTTATTGGTAATATACAGCAAGGTGTGAAGACTAGAAGACAATTAGAATCAATGTTCACTTGTTTTCTATCTCAAATGGAACCTAAAGTTGTTGAAGAAGCAATATCAGATCCAGATTGGATAATTGCTATGCAAGAAGAATTGAATGAATTTGAAAGAAATCAATTTTGGACACTAGTGGAAAGGCCTAATCATGCAAATATAATTGGAACCAAATGGGTATACAGAAACAAATTGGATGAATATGGTACCATTGTAAGGAACAAGGCCAGACTAGTAGGAAAAGGCTATTCTCAAGCAGAAGGAATAGATTTTGATGAAATATATGCCCCTGTTGCAAGATTGGAAGCTATAAGATTATTCTCGGCATATGCTGCTTACAAAAACATCAAAGTATATCAGATGGATGTCAATAGTACATTTTTGAATGGCATTCTGGAAGAGGAGGTCTATGTTCAGCAACCTCCTGGTTTTGAAGTTAAAGATCAAGAATATAAAGTGTACAGACTCAATAAAGCACTTTATGGTTTGAAACAAGCACCAAGAGCATGGTATGAGACCCAATCTCAATTCTTAGTGGACAATGGTTTTACCAAAGGTACAATTGATAAGACTCTTTTCAGAATCAATGAAGGAGACAACACCCTGCTGGTACAGATTAATGTTCATGACATAATTTTTGGTTCTGAAAACGAATTACTATGTGAAAATCTTGCTAATATGATGAAAAGTAAATTCCAAATGAGTATGATGGGAGAAATGAACTAATTTTTGGGGTTGCAAGTTAAATAGATGAAAGATGGAATCTTCATTCATCAAACCAAGTATACCAATGAGCTACTGAAGAAATTTGGTATGGAAAATAGCACCAAGGTTTCAACTCCTATGAGTACAAACATTAGATTGGATGAAGACAAAAAAGGCAAAGATGTTGACAGACCTTATACAGAAGGATGATAGGGAGTCTGCTGTACCTTACTGCCAGCAGACCTGATATATCATTTGTTGTAGGTGTTTGTGCAAGATTTCAATCAAAACATAAGGAAAGTCATCTAACTGCAGTCAAAAGAGTTCTCAAGTATCAAAAAGAGACTTTGGATGTAGGAATTTTGTATTCAACAGATGGAAGCTTCAAGGTTATATCCTACTCAGATTCTGATTTTGCTGGATGCAAGATGGATAGAAAAAGCACCACAAGAACCTGTCAATTGATGGGAAATAGACTGGTTTCCAGGTTCAGTAAGAAACAGAATTCTATATCAACATCTGCTGCTGAAGATGAATATATTGCTGCTGGAAGCTGCTGTGCACAAATACTTTGGTTAAGACAACAATTAAGGGATTATGGGATTGAAGAAAGAGAAATTCCTATAATGCGTGACAACACAAGTGCAATTGCAATCATAGAAAATCCTTTTATGCACTCAAGAACCAAGCATATTGATGTGAGGCATCATTTTATAAGAGATCATGTTGAAAAGAAGAATGTGGTGGTTCTTTACATCCCTACTGAAGATCAACTTGCTGATATTTTCACAAAACCATTGGATAGTGAAAGATTTGCTAAGTTAAGGACTGAACTTGGAATTATAAAAGTTGTCTGATACACCTATGATCAGCAATGTACTAGAATTCACCAAGGGGATTAGTCTTTGCTATGTTGGGTGAGCTCACTTAGCAGATTAGTCATTGGTATTGTTGGTCCCTAGGAAAGGCTAACACAAATTTAGAGGGGGGGGGGGTGAATAAACTTGTCACCAAAATCTAATCCTGAGCTGGAAAAGCCCCAGGAACTGAGTTTCTTTGAAACTCAAACTGATCTTCAGTTCAGTTTTGTTCCTGTCCCTTAACTTGTGCGGAGTTCAGTTAGCTCAACTAAATATAAATCAATACTGACTTATATTTAGTCTTGTTAACTGGCAGCGGATTAGTAATAGCCTTTAGTGCAATAGATGTGTCAGTTAAGTTCTAAGACTCTCTATGTATCGATCTCATCTTTGACTCGATTGTCTAGTGTTTGGCGAGTGATAATCCAGTAAATAAAACAAACACAAATGCATAAAGTAAATCAACACAAGATTTGTTTATGGAAGTTCCGGGTGGTGTAATCCCGTACGTCTCCCCTTCTCCGTGGCGTAGGAGGTATCACTAGAATAATGAGATAATCATTACAAAATCCTAGCACTATGACACCTCCGCACGACACCCTAGTTTCACTTGCTCTACACAAAATAAAGAAATGTGAGATTGCTCCCTTCATCCTGCACACTGATCTTTCGGAGGTGGAATTGCTCCTTCACCAGCTCACCACTAATACCAACACACAGTCCTCAGACTGCACCAACAGCTGTGGCAACTAAGTTGCAACCGTATGAAGAAAGGTAGAATTGCTCTCTTCAAACTATGCACAGCCAACCCTTTTTCACAAAGGTTAGGTTTAGAATTAATCAAGGATTAATTCAGTGAGCTGTCTGATTCTTCTGGATTTGACTTTGTAGCTCCAAGATGCCTTCTTTCCCCCTTAATGGGTTACTGGATCTTTCTTTGAAGTCTTCAAGGCAATTCCGTTGGCTTCCCCTTTTTCTTGGTATATCTGATTTTTGTGGATCTGGATTTGGATCTTTGAATATATGCTTGTAAAGCTCTTTTTCTGATCCTCCTCTCTCTCTCTTCAAGTGATTCTCTATGTATTTATAGGGGTGATGTAACGGTCATTAGCTTTTGTAGCCGTTACACCTGTCGTTTAGCCAACGTTCACATGTACGATCTTTGTCGTATTGTCAGTTCAAATTTAACAAGGCTTTAACTCCGTTTTCTACTCTTCTTCAAAACTATGTACCTTGTATACTTAATATCTGACTTTAATTGGTTAAGTCAGAGTACACCAATCAGTTTCTTCTTATCCAGGTAACTGATAATCTTTGTCCTTAAGATTATTCAGTTCTACATGATATATAACTCAGTTTCAGGTCACCACAGACTTGCTCGAATCTCGACTTATAGTCACGACTTAATCGACTTCTAACCGAGTTTTCCACCTCGCTTCTTCAATTTTCAGAATCGAGGTCATGTCCTCGCTTCTTGATCTTCTTGGATAAGCCAAATGAGTCTGTGTCCCTCGGCGAACTTATCTTCTTCAGTTCTTGCATAACTGAGTTTGAACCCTCAGTTCTTTATAGTCGTATTCAGTTTTCTTGCTATAACTCAGTTTTCTTGTTGTGAGTCAGTTGTTCGCCTAGTTCTTATTCTATTACAATGCTTGTCCGAAACAACCTATACAAGGTTCAGACTCTAGATAGAACTTATACATTTATCTATAGACCATTTCTTGCTTCTTCTTCCATTAAGCACTATAACAGTTAGGTACGACTTCATCATCATGGGTTGTAAGTGATTTGTCTAATTACGTGACGAATCATCATCAAAACACGAATAATATTTCCAACAATTTCCCCCTTTTTGATGATGTATCATAACCCTCCCTAAAAGCAATAATAAAAGAATAATGCAAGAAATCATAACAAATCAAATTAGGAAAACAAACTAGAACAGCTGAGTTCATTATGTCACAATAAGCTGAGTTACATAAAAGAATTACAGATTATCATTTTCTAAATTCATCAGTTTTTCTCCAACAAAGATACTCCTTTTGGTCTCTAGGAGTCTTCTTGCTTTTCCTTCTTCTTCTGTTTCACCATCTCTAGGCTTCATCTCTAAATATTCACTTAGCAATTGATTTTCCTCTTCATTGTTGCCAGCTTTAAACTTTGCCAAAATTTCTTTCATTTCTTCACACATCACCTTTTCTTCTTCCATTGAAATAAGACTGGATTCCTTCCCTTTAGTCTTTTCAGTTCTGCTTTCTTGTTTCAATCCAGCTTCCCCCTTAGTCATTGTCTTTCATGCCTTTAGTCGTTCTTTCAATCTGATACAGATCACAAGTTTCTTTCTTCTATTTAGCACAACTCTGACTGCGGTTTCTTCATCTTCTTCAGTCCTTTTATCTCTGAAGATCACTTCTTCAGTCAATTCCTCAATCAGACTGTCAGCTTTTTCCTCATTGAGTTGTGTGGTTAACAGATCAACACTTATCTGTTTGTCTTGTTCTTCCATCAACTGTTTGGAAAGGATCTCATCAGCTGTTTCTGCTTTAGCCTCACTTCCACTAGTGCCAGCTTGACCCTTAACTCCATCACCAGCTTTATCTTCCCCCTTGTTTGAAGATAAGTGATAACAATCTTCAAATAACCTACGGAGGGTGATGAGGTTAGAGTATTTGTTCAAACCTGAATAGTGAGATCTTCCAATGAAGTCATGTAGACCGAAAAGCTTTTGTTCTAGGGTCTTCATTACGCCTTCAATGATTTCTTCCACATTCTTTCTTCTTTCAGCTTCAGTTTCTTGATGCTGAGAGTCGTCAGTTGCCAACCTGCTTGTGGATGCCCCATGAACTTGTGATGAGGAGCCAGTTTCAGGATAGTAAAAGTGAGTATCATGAACTGTCAGTTCCTTTTCATACTCAGCTTCACAAAATTCTGCATCTTCCACAGCTTCTCTTTGGTTTTCAGTATATTCTCCATACAACTCTGTTGAAGAATCACTAACTTCAGTTTCATCATCATCTTCTTCTTTAGTTTCTTCATTTTTAATCTGATCACTTTCTTCAGATTCCTCAGACTCGCTCCCTTCGCTTTCTTCAGTTTCATCATCAATTTCAATTACTTCCTCGCCCAGCTTTTCTTTGCACGAAACTTGTTCAACATCCTTTCTGTCTTCTCGAGTTCTCACATCTAAACTCACGGTCTCGCTTGAACTGGAGTCTAAACTTCACTCCATTCTTCTTCTTGATGATTTTCCTTTTCTTTGTCCCAAAGGACACCGATTGCTTTTTCACTTCATTGGTGTGGATTTTGAAATGGAGAAATGATTTAGTATCCTTTGCACTGGACATGTGAATCCCTTTTTCAGTAGAAACATTTCTCCGGTGACTTCCTTCCTTTCTTTGATTCTCTCCTTTTCGTCTGAGATTTGCTTTATTAATTGATTGAGAATAAACTCGTTCCAATCCAATCTCTCTCCAAACCAAATGGCGTAGATCAGTTTCAGTTTATCAGTCGAGAGAATATAAAAATTCCTAGCATGACCAATGACATTTTTGGTCAGAAGAATCGTAAAAAATGCAAATTCACGTTTCTGCTGATAGATAGATCCACTAAAGTTCTTCTCTTTCTTGTTGATTGCAGTGACGTTCCAAAGTTTCACTTTTTCTTCATTTCAAAAGGTGAGGGATAAAGAACTTCTAATTATGTCTAGACCAAACACTATCAATTAAATTTTACAATCCTCGAATCTTCTTGATCTTGTTCACAATCTGGGTTGATAGCTCGGAGTTTGAGAATCTTTGACAGAAATTATCCAGGCTGGTAGTGATTCCATCGTCAATGTTGTATTGCTCCATTGAATTTTGAGTAAGGGATTCTTTGAAAGAGCTTGAATGCTTTGAAATTGATTGAACATGATTTCGTCAAGATTGCGTCTTTTAATCGTTTTCAAAATGAGAGTCGTGTCACAATCAATGAGATTATGTAGGGATGTACATCTACTTTTTCTCCCAGATTGACACGTGGCTTCGAGTGATTTGTCATGTCAGTCCAAACGTCAGATGGTAGCTGGAAAGTTTTCTGCTTTTGACCAATTTGTCCTTCATCAGCCTTTGCTTTCTCAGTTTTGTATAGGAGTCAGTTTTCTAAGGATTTTTCAATGTGAACTGACTTTTCCTGCAAAACAGTTTAAGTTTTCTTCGGTACCCATATCTTTTTGGGTCCAGCTGAGTTAGTTACTGAAGTATTATTTTCAGTTTCTTTGTTGAGAGAATTAAGCCTTCTCAACTCTTTTCTGGATAAACCATTACGCTCAATCTTAGTTGATTTCACAAGGATTCTTTTAGATTTATCATTTTTAGTTTCCTTGTGCAATTCACTAGATCTTTCAGTATCTTGATTTCTAAAGTTTATACTTTTTGAAATCTCAAGACTGGGTAGGGGTAGGGGATTATCATTGCTTTTGTCAAATTTACTAGACATTAATCTTTCAGCTAGATTTGACACATCAGTTTCAAGAAACACATTCCAATCTTTTGCTTTGTCAAGTTCCCTATCTTTTAATTTTAGTTCTATTGTAAGTTTTTCAGTTAACTTGACAAGATCAGAGTGTCTCAGACTGAGTTCAGTAGATGATAACTGATTTGAAGAATGTACCTTTTCTTGATGATTTGTTGCTGTTTTAGGATTTGAATGTACATTCTTTTGTTGTTGTGATGAATCTTCAATATCAACAACCACTTGCAACAGCTCCTTTCCTCCTCCCTTTGAGAGGTCTCTCAGTGATGGAACTCCTCTAGATTTGTTAATGTGAACATTGAAGTTTGTATCCACTTCATCACTAGTTGAGGTTCTGGATTTGTATAAAAATTTGTCGTACTGAACCTTTCGATCATTTGATCCTGAAAATCAGATATATTTTGCAAGCAATTAGTCAGGGGGTGAGTAAGCCAACTTCTAGATGTAGACATTGAAACTAAGTGAACTGATACAGTGAGGGTCTTCAACAATTGGATGCTCTAAACAAGTAACGGACAGACAAATACTTCAAGTAGACAAATCGATACTGGATCAGTAATGGATCTCTTCAAAACAGAAGCACTACTCCGATACCAATTGTTGGTCCCTAGGAAAGGCTAACACAAGTTTAGAGGGGGGTGAATAAACTTGTCACCAAAATCTAATCTCGAAGTGGAAAAGCCCGGAGAACTGAGTTTCTTTGAAACTCAAACTGATCTTCAGTTCAGTTTTGTTCCTGTCCCTGAACTTGTGGGAAGTTCAGTTAGCTCAACTGAATATAAATCAATACTGACTTATATTTAGTCCTTTTAACTGGCAGTGGATAAGCAATAGCCTTTAGTGCAATAGATGTGTCAGTTAAGTTCTAAGACTCTCTATGTATCAGATCTGTGCTGACTCAGTGTCTAGTGTTTGCTGAGTGATAATCCAGTAAATAAAACAAACACAAATGCATAAAGTAAATCAACACAAGATTTGTTTATGGAAGTTCCGGGTGGTGTAATACCGTACGTCTCCCCTTCTCCTGTGGCGTAGGAGGTATCACTAAAATAATGAGATAATTGTTACAAAATCCTAGCACTATGACAGTCCTTCCCGACACCCAAGTTTCACTGTCTACACAAAATGAAGAAAGGTGAGATTGCTCTCTTCATCCTGCACACTGATCTTTCGAGGTGGAATTGCTCCTTCACCACCACCACCACTAATACCAACACACACCCTCAGATCGCACTAACAATGTGGGCAACCAAGTTGCAACCGTGTATGAAGAAAGGTAGAATTGATCTCTTCAAACTATGCACAGCCAACCCTTTTTCACAAAGGTTAGGTTTAGAATTAATCAAGGATTAATTCAGTGAGCTGTCTGATTCTTCTGGATTTGACTTTGTAGCTCCAAGATGCCTTATTTCCCCCTTAATGGGTTACTGGATCTTTCTTTGAAGTCTTCAAGGCAATTCTGTTGGCTTCCTCTTTTTCTAGGTATATCTGATTTTTGTGGATCTGGATTTGGATCTTTGAATATATGCTTGTAAAGCTCTTTTTATGATCCTCCTCTCTCTCTCTTCAAGTGATTCTCTATGTATTTATAGGGGTGATGTAACGGTCATTAGCTTTTGTAGCCGTTACACCCGTCGTTTAGCCAACGTTCATATGTACGATCTTTGTCGTATTGTCAGTTCAAATTTAACAAGGCTTTAACTCAGTTTCTACTCTTCTTCAAAACTAAGTACCTTGTATACTTAATATCTGACTCTAATTGGTTAAGTCAGAGTACACCAATCAGTTTCTTCTTATCCAGGTAACTGATAATCATTGTCCTTAAGATTATTCAGTTTTACATGATCTATAACTCAGTTCAGGTCACCACAGACTTGCCCTAATCCTGACTTATAGTCATGACTTAATCAGCTTCTAACTGAGTTTGCCACCTCAGTTCTTCAATTTTCTGTAACTGAGTCTGTGTCCCTCAGTTCTTCAGTCTTCTTGGATAAGCCAACTGAGTCTGTGTCCCTCAACGAACTTATCTTCTTCAGTTCTTGCATAAATGAGTTTGAACCCTCAGTTCTTTATAGTCGTATTCAGTTTTCTTGCTATAACTCAGTTTTCTTGTTGTGACTCAGTTGTTCGCCTAGTTCCTATTCTATTACAATGCTTGTCCGAAACAACCTATACAAGGTTCAGACTCTAGATAGAACTTATACATTTATCTCTAGACCATTTCTTGCTTCTTCTTTCATTATGCACTATAACAGTTAGTTACGACTTCATCATCATTGGTTGTAAGTGATTTGTCTAATTACGTGACGAATCATCATCAAAACACGAATAATATTTCCAACAGGTATCGACAATTCCATGTACAGATTTATGTTTGGACAATTGAGCAAATGAAGTTGCCAAGGGGATTGGTCTTTGTCCTGTTGGGTGAGCTCACTTGACAGACCAGTCATTGGTATTAAACATCATTCTCAGTATTATCAATTGGACAAAACAAGAAGAATTGAAGATCAAAGAGAGTGACATTGTCGCCAGGATCTTTGAGACATTATGTCACAGATTCACGAGCCAAGTCTACTGATGGTAAAGTCTACTGAGGCATACGTTACAGTCAAACTTTAACAAAAGTCAAAAAGCAAAAGACCGGGATATTTATTCTATCTTTATAACCACAGTTATACGATCTGACGGTTACAACTCTTTATGGATAAGTTATGGGCCACGTGTCAAGATCTTATTTATTCAAATTTAATCGTGGTTAATGCTACAGTATGTGTACAGTGCATTATCTGACACTCTCAACAACCTATCCCTATATATACAGACATATACACAGAGGATCCTTACAAACTTTCAGATTGATTTTCTCTACAAATATACCGTGTGAACATAGATTTGAAATCTATCTTCTTCATCTTTCTTTTAAATAATGGCAGATAAGGATGATATTCACATTGGAACAAGCCAAAGTGTCAAAGGCTTTGTTGTTGATGCTAACAAAACTGAGTTAGCTATCAATATTGGTAGAAGAAATAGAAGATACGAAGGATTGGAAGATGTGCTCAATATAAGACTGGAAAGAATATCTTACACAAATGTTGTTAATTTCTGGAGAAACATTGTGATAAGAGAAGGTAGAGAGGCATTCACCACAACAGTGAATGGCCAGGAGATTGAAGTTTCCTCAAACCTACCGAGGGAAGCTTTTGGTTTTGCACCTGTAAACGATGCTCCAACTAATCCTGAGGAAATAGGACTGTCAAAATTGGATTTTGTTGACAGAATAAAGAACAATGATGCTATTAAATCAACACTGAGCATCAATGTGAAGCATATATGAACGGAGTACAACCTGCTGAGTAAGATAATAGCAAAGAATATCTTGGGGCTCAGTGGAAGCCTGGATACATCATCAGGACCCAAGATTGAACTGTTAATCATCATCTGCAAAAGCATGAAGTTTGATTGGGTTGGATTCTTTGTCTAATATATGAAGAAAGTGATAACTGAGGAAAGAGAAGGGACAAGGAAATCCAAAGCTTTACCTTTGGGTTTGATGATACAAGCCCTGCTGAATCACTTGGGGATTGCTGATGTTGCACCTGAGAAAATAAACAAATCAGATATAAGAATGAGATTGGCTATCTTATCCCTGGTTTGGATGATGATGAGGATGTGGATGCTGAAGCAACTGAAAGTGATAATGATGGAGATGATGGTGCTGGTGGTGAGCAGATTAAGCAAGTTGTTAAATCTGCTGCACCCAAGAAAGTTGCTGAGAAAATGAAGGATGCTGACACCAGAAAAATCACAGAGATGCTACAGCCTAGGAAAACAAGGAAACAGAGTGCTGGGTCTACTGAGGGTCCAGTTGAAGTTGAAGTTACTGACCCTGCTGAAATTACAAGGAAGAGGAAAGCTGCTGAAGTTGAACCAGAGCAACTTTCCAAGAGAATAAAGGAAATTGCTAAGAAAAAGAAGCATGGAAAAGGCAAGGAACAGAGGGTCCTTGAAGAACAAAGGGAGAAGAAGAAGGAGAGGCTATTGAAGCTGAACCTCTAAAAATTGTTAAGCCTACTGAAACTAGAGAGGTTGTTGCTGAGCAACCTGCTGAGCCTACTGAAGAACCACATCAGACTACTGAGCCTGCACCTGCAGTGGATATTGATACAATAGTACAAGACCCTACCAATTCTACTATAGTTCAAGGGGAAGAGCAATATGTTGCTAACCCTGCTGATGAGGATGTAAGTCAGGGAGAACCAAGTGTGGAGCAGATGGAGGTGGTAGGTACAAATGTACAACCTGAGAAACCTACTGACTTAGAAGCATCTATTGAGGAAACTCTGAATCTGCTTGTTGAGTCCTTTGGAGGTCAACAAAGTGGACAAAGAGCTCCAAGAAAGCCAACTATTCCCTTTGAAAGAAAAGAAAAAGAAGGAAGGGTATGTTGATCATACACTCCTGCTAGTTGTTGATTATTTCCAATAGAAGTTTGGATTTTACAAGAGACAAAAATCAGCTGCTGAGCCTATGACCGACTTTGAGGAGTGGGCTTTTGAAAAATTAGGAGTGGAAAATTTGCTTGACTTGGTTGATACCTCCCTGTTGGAAATGAGATTAACGAAAATCATTGAAAATGAGATGGGAGAATGATGATGCGGAATAATGCACCACCGGTTTAACAGGGCCACGTGTAATCTAAGGGTGAGCTAAAGATGATGTTTTTTGGGTGTGTTATGGCTGAGTCCAAGAATGTATCTTGGATTGCCTACGTATCCTGTGTTATGTCCACGAATCAAGCCTTACGTAGTTCTTGGAGTTGTGTATTTATAGGCACATGTCCTTCTTGTGCCCTAAACTTAAGGTGGTTTGGTCTATTGACATAAATAACCCTTACTGGGCCTTGCCCCCTGGCCAAGTAACCCTCTGGATGTTGGGCTTAGGTATCCGGGCTGGGACCCTTGTCTCGACTCGTATAACACCGACATGGGTGTTCGAGGTGGGACACTTGCAGAATCTGCTGGTTGCTGCGGACTTCACTGACTCGTCTCGTAATCGACTCGATGTGGATAATAAATTTAGACTTTTCCACATGCCAGCTGGACCAACTAGATAATTCCACGTGGAGGGGTGAAATCCCATATCATCATAAGCCCCCCAGATCGGGGAGAAGCTCATATCGTAAGCTGAGGTCGGATCAGAAAATTTGAATTATCTTCTCGACACACGGTCTTCTTTAGGCGGGAATTTAGCTGTCCCTCTAGTCGACGTAGGCTGTCTTAGGATGACGTCACAGATTATCAGTATTAATGGGTGTAGGAAACGAAGCTTTTTTTATTGGTCCACGCGGGTATTCTGCTCTTGATTATCGCGTTTCAAACCCTATAACTGCCCCCAAATCTTGCCCTTTCAAATCATTTGGAGATTGTGAAGCATAAAAGGAGTCCAAGGCTTTGAAGTCTCTCATTTGCCATTCTTTACCTCTACTCTACTCCCAAATCGCAAGTAAGCACTAATCTTACTCAAATATATTCTTTGTCTTTTGTTTCTTGTACTTTCCCAAATTCCATGTCTAGTAGTGAGAGTGACTCTCAAAATAGGGAGGAACTTGTTGTGATTGAAGAGGAATCGGCGGAGAGGACGACTTCTGGGCAACCACTTGCTTCCGGTGAGAGAGTAGCCGGAGAAGATGAAGAAGGAGGGGAAGAAGAATCATCTTCTCGACCTGCTGCAAAACGCCAAACAAGGATGAAGGGTCAAGGACCATACGGTTGCATATCCAACCTGACTCAGGAAAAAGCCAAAGCCGTCTGTTTAAGATATGGCATTCCATACTCTTCCGAAAACATCAAAGTGTCTCACGGTTGCCATCAATATGCCTGTGATCCTCCTCATGGGTTCTGTGCCATTTATGAGGCGCAATTGAAATAGGGATTAAGGTTTCCCTTCGACCCGTCTCTCATAGAAATCCTCCGACACTATCAGATCTCCATTACCCAACTCGCTCCAAATGGAGTTAGGAGTGTTATGGGCTTCGTGCTGGCATGTCGGATTGCCAAGGTCGAATTCTCAGTTCGCTTATTTCGACAGTACTATTCGATCCAAGGCCTACAGGATGTGGGATGGTACACTTTTCAGAGACGTCACCTGGTCTCGGAGTTTGTGAGGAGATTGACCTCGTCTCAGAACGAGTGGAAGCCTCATTTTTTCTTTATCCGACATGGGTTGAAAGATATCGATATCCATACCTGGTACAAAAGGCCCAAGAAAATGCATGATAGGCTCGACTCTGATGCTCCCGGCGAATGTAGGATTCTCGAGAGGGTTAACCCTGATATTGCAAATCGAAACCTACATTCTCTATACCCTTTTGTTGATGTCAAGACGGCGGCTCCGGGTGCTTATATGGAACTCGACGAGGACATTCGAGTTTTGTGAAGGATTTTTATTTACTCTGTCGAGCTGTTATACTTCAGTATTTTTTCTTTTTATATACTTGCCTCTGTTTTGACTGTACATTGATGTCAATTTTTCTGTGCTTGCAGTGGAATTCTTCTCAAAGTTGGAGGCGGTCGGCAATGTGCCTGACCCTAAGAAAGTTGATCCTAAACAGATTCAAGAACGGGCCGGCATCAGGTCGAAAAAGCCAGTGTCTGGTGCAATAATCTCCGGAGGTCAGAGGACTCCCGCTTGAGCTTCAACTCCTGTGTCGACATCCGACATTCTGAGAGATCAACCTGACGAGGCTCGAGCAACTGAGCTGACTGAAGGAAGCCTCGTCTCGAGGAAGCGTCAGAAGACAACCGAGGTGAGGCATGGAGTCGGAAAAGAAACTCGTAACCTCGCTCCTCCTAGCTCGAATGCTACCGACCCAATCCCTGGACTGAGCGTTACAGAGATGGAAGCCATGTCTCTGGAAGAGTTGCATGACTTCTTCATGAAAAGGAACCGAGCTGTAAGTCTTTATTTCATTTCCCTCAATTTTGGGACTTTTTCCTATTTTAGACATTAACAGTACTTTCCTTTGCAGGCTCGGCTAGCAGCTAAGGTGGCCATGACCAGAATTGGGTCTCCATCAGCAGCCTTGGTGGAACAGAGGGAGACCATCGACCGGTTGAATTCGGAGATCGAAAAGCAGAAGTTGGCAGTTAAAAAGTTGGATAGCCGACGCCTCAGACTGGAATCTGACCTGGCCACTGCTCAGAACGAGTTGTCTGCAGCGCGTAAATATTTATCCGAGCTTGCTAAGGTGAAGTCGTAAATCGATGAAGCGAGGGCTGAATTGGCGAAATCCCTCAAGGTTCAAGACGACCTTCAGCTTGAGGTCGATAGCTTTACAACTCGTCTGGAGGCGGCCAAAAAGGACTTCTTTGCTTCCGCAGAGCTCGAGAATGACGGTGTTAGAATGAACATTTTATTATGTTTTGATGATGGCCATACTAGGGTTTAGTCGTTATAATTCCCTTGCAGCCCTTGTGGGGGTGTAATAATTCCCTGTGGACCCTCAAGTTAGAATTCTCTCAGATAAGTCTTTACTTGACTTGGCTATTCGGTCGGAGCTCGAGTCAGTCCGACATGTTGTATAAGTTGAGTCGTCACACTTCGTGGTGCTAAGCATTGTACATTTTAGTTGGTGAGGACGGCAAAGTGAAAATGTATATAAGTTGGCAGAGTGAAGCCAGTTGGTAGGACAAGCAAAGTGCACCAAGCAGAGATACAGAGAAGGGATTATGATCTCGACTTATAACCAAGGAAGTCTCAGATGACCTTGGATAAGTCTAAGTTATGTTTCAAGTGATAAAACTCAATATTCCAATATGGTGTACACCGATCCCACCCAAATCAAGGATCAAGAAGTATAAAGATTCTCCTAAACTAAAGCAAAGAAGAAAACAAAGAATCGGCCGAGTACACCGACTCGGCCGCAAAAGAGAAAACAAAACGGCGAAGAAAGAACTAACGGCTAAGTCAGAAGGCTCACTCCACCGTTCTACAGACGGTGAAGAGACACTTACAAGATCAAATTTAATATACATTGAAGATTCAGCAGATCATGCATTAAATGCACAATCATTGAAGGATCAATCAAGGACGGATTTTCTGCTATACATTTGAAAGAAGAATCCGATCATCAAATCAAGGAGAATACAATTAAGGGGGAATCAAGGATAAAATCAAGGATTATTCCCTCATTAATATAGCCAACGGACGGAATTTCAAAATCAAGGCTATTCAAGGCTATAAATAGAAGGCATTGACAGAAAAAGAAAATAACGATTGAAAAAGAAAGAAAAGCAGAAACTCTATCAATTAGAAAAGCCTTCTCTCTGAACTTACAAGGATACATCTAGTGATCAACTCAAACATCGTAACTACAAAGTCATATTCGCAATTGAGATTGATCAAGCAAGTGCGTGAATCACATTCACATCAAATCAAGCAAATCAATCGTAGGCAATCTGAGAAGGAGTTGAAACTCAGATAGTCGCTGAAGGATTTTGATCTCAAGAGCAAAGAAAAGGAAGATCAATCATCAAGTCATTGCAATAAGGAGTGATAGTCTTGTAGATTGTGAAGCTTGGGAAGCCAAGGACAATCACACTCATTTGTATCTCGTGAAAACAATAGTGAATTCCTCCGATCATCACAGAGAAGAGTGGATTAAGGGATTACACCACCCCAACCACTATAAGCCTTGTGTCAATTTAATTTCTCGCAATTTACTTTACAAAGACTTATTTAATTTGCCTACATCATAACACATATCCGTGATTGTCTAAACTGATTTGAAAACAACATAGTAAGAAGGGGACTTATCCGCGCCCCAAAAGCTTTTAAAACACAAGAAAAGTTTTTGAAACTCCACTATAGTCATTCACCCCCTCCGACTATAGTTTCACCTTCTCTCGGGACCAACAATTGGTATCGGAGCAAAGTTCCTAGTATCGTAACCTGCTCGCATCTAATTTCGTAACAAGGAGATCACATATTTTCAAAGTAGTTTTCAAATCAAGTTTTTCATTCACGCCATTTTTTTCTTCAAATTGCACCGATGGATTCCTCAAACTTCTTGTCAAAAGTACTGCTTTCAATGTTAATAATTTTGATGAATATAAAATAAGAATGTTATCTCATCTTGCAAAGAACTCATGAGGAGATGCTTGATGTAATCAATGACGGCCCAATCATGATCACTACCGTGGGTAGGCACAGAGCGCGCATCAAGGAAAGGAGATAGACAAACCCAAGAAAGATTGGACCAAAGATGACAGTGAGAAGAGCAAACCTAGACTTTGTAGCAAAAGATATGATCTTAAAGACTCTAGACAAAGAACATGTTCATGAGAATCAAAGACTCGCAAAACAAAGAAAGGAGATGTGGGACAAACTATCATTGATAAATGAAGGATCTCAAGCAAAGAAAGAAAACAAATTATCTCATTGCAAAACAGAAATTTGAGAACTTTAAAATGAAGACCGGTGAATCCATTGATCAAATGGACAATGATTCTCAAGCATCATCAAGAATCGCAATGTTGGACACACATATCCACAAAAAGAAGTATGCTTGAAGATCCTGAGAGGACTACCTGAAAGATGGAAGATCATAACATCAGTAATCAGAGGAACAACAAATCTTGCAAGCACTGACACTCTGACACTGATGTCCCAATTGAAAGCTCATGAATTCGAATTGAACGGTGAAGATGGTGGTCCGGCAGAGACACACAAAATTACTGCATTAGCTGCACCCCAGCAAAGTAACTTTGCCGAATGCATCAAAGAAAGAGACACAAGAACTAAAAGAATGTAGCTTTATTAGTTAAACGTTTTGACAGGTTTAAAAAGAAGCCATTCAAGGGAAATTCAACATCAAACAAAAAGTCAAGCTCAAACAGAGACATGAAGAAGAAAGATGATGAATACAGATGCTTCAACTGCAATAAGAGAGGTCACTTCAAGGCCGATTGTCCCAAGAAAATGACAAAGATGATGAAAAGAAGAAATTCAAAGCATCCGAAAAGAGAAAGGGCAAGAAGGCACTTAAGGCGTAATCCAAAGAGTGAAAAGATGAAGAATCATCCGATAATGACTCGATGATAGTGATGAAGAAGACAAATTAAAATGAAAAGGCATGCCTATGCCTCATGACCAAAGAATTGATGAAGACAAAAGTGATAGTTCGTATAATCGAGGAAACAAGCCTATGTTTAATGGCTAAAGAATCGATGAAACTGAGGTAACATCTAGTTCCTGCTTCTTCATCTAATGCATTCACATCTAACACCGCACAATCCTCTAGTCTACCATTAGATACAAGAGACTCTAGTCCAAAATCTCATGACTAAATTTGATGAAATTGAAAAGAATCATGAAATTCTCGAAAAGGAATGCAAGGATCTAAGAAAAGAGAATAAGAGGTTAAAGAAAGAACTGATAAAACAAGAGTCGAATTAACTAGTAAGAGATCTACTTAAATGATCAACAAAAAGCAGATGACCATACATCCATACTAACAGATCGCTTAAGAAGAACTCCTCACCAAGAAAGGTAATCACCGCACCACTAAAAGCACCAAAGATACAAACCCTCAAAAGGTTTGGATCCAGATCCGTCTTGGTTATAATAAATGAGATGAATGTAGGGATAATAGTCAACACAATTCTAAATTGAGGACCACTAATGGACCAAAATTTAGAAAGTGACGCACTCATGTCTCCAACAGATCATCCTGCTCCAAAGAAGTCAAAACCCACCAGAGTGAAACAAAGAGACTAAATCCTCATTCCAATCATACAAAAACAACAAACCATCCGAAAGGTAAAGGCGCAATTTTTCCTCGTGAGGATGATTGAATGTCACACTCCAAAATACAAGAGGAAACCATTCCACAAAATGCATCATGTGATTAAGAAAATCAATCTAGCTATGTTCCTAGACACATGAAGCAAGAAAGGTTTCCTATTGCATATTGGAAAGTGAAGAAGGATATAAATGCACCAAAAGGTGGAAAAAGTATCGTAATACCTTCAGTAAAAATATTAGAAGCTATTCTCGCCATGCCTTATACATATGAAGTTGATGACTTCAATTATCCAAAGAGAAGACCTTTGGATACATACTTGGTATGAGGCATGATCAAGTAATGTGATATGGACTCCAAACAAAGGTTGGGTACCCAAACTTAATTAACTGCTTTGTAGATGTCCGGTACATGACAAGGGATGTTCCGCATACATGACAGAAACAAGAAATGGATCACCGATTTTAAAGCTTTTGATGGACCCAAAGTCACATTTGGAGGAAAAGAAAACCCTGGCAAGATTAAGGGGAAGGCACAATACTCAAAAACAATCTAAAGATTCAAAATGTGGCATATGTCAAGGGACTTAACTTCAATCACGAGCATCACCACCTGTGACAAAGGCTACAATGTGCACTTCAACAAAGAAGGATGCAAAGTGATTCACAAATAAACAAACACAAAGTGGTTCTTGCAGTAAGACAAGACAACATGTATGTGGTGGATCGAGAATAGCCAAGGCGTAAAAAACATGTCTACTTGTCAAGAATAAACAATCAACAAGCCGGATTTGGCACATGTAAGATTAAATCACTGAATTTCAAGACCATCAACAAACTATCAAGGAGCAAGTTAGTTGAAGGCCTCGCCAGAGATCTCATTCAAGAAAGAGAGTCTATGTGATGCTTGTCGAAAGGAAAACAAATAAAAAGCTCATTCAAATCAAAGCCTCATCAATCTACAACAAGAGTTCTACATCTACCGCACATGGACCTGCTTGGACCAAATACCCAGTAAGTGTAAGTGGTAAGAAATATACTTTGTAGTGGTGGATGACTTCTCAAAATACACCTGACCATCTTCATGAACAAGAAGAAAGAAACACTCAAGAAGCTACCGACACTTGCCGAGAAGACTCTGCAATGAAAAAGAGCTAAAAATTATCAAAATCGAGATCGATAGAGGCACCGAATTTCTAAATGAAATTATCGTAACCTATTGTGAAGAAAATGGAGTACTACATCAACTATCTCATAGCAGAACTCCACAACAAAATGGTGTAGCAGAAAGAAGAAACAGAACTCTCAAAGAAGCAAATGTAATAATGATTGTCAAGCATGCTTGCCAAAGAGATTTTGGGTCAAGCAAAGAAACACAAAGATGCCATACACAAAACAGATCAATCATCAACAAACATCATGGAAAAACTCCATATGAATTATGGAATGGTAGAAAACCCAATATCTCATATTTTCATATGTTTGGATCAAAATGTTTTGTCTTGAACAGGAATCATCTGCATACCTTTGATGAGAAGGCTGATGAAGCAATCTTCATGGGATACTCGCACACCAAAGAAAGCATTCAGAGTACTAAATAAAAGAACATTGGTGATTGAAGAATCAATACATGTGGTTTTTGATGAACCATATACAAATGGTGAAGATCTTCAAGACCAAGAAGAGAAAGTTGCACAGAGGCAAATCTATACAAGTGCAACCATACCAAATACTATCCCGAATCATCTTTTGAAAATCAAGAGGAGCCACATATCAATACAACAACAGAGAAGCACTGAATTGAAGTTCATGCTCAAGATGAAGGTATGGAAGCACCAAGTGAAGATCAACTTCAACCGCACTCTAAATTGGCTTAGAGACCATCCTCAAGAACAAGTCATTGGAGATATTCACACCGGAGTCGTAACAAGAAGACAACTGAGCACATGCTAACTTGCTTTCTATCACAAGTGGAACCTAAGACCATAGATGATGCAATCCAAGATGCAGATTGATCACAACCATGCAAGAAGAACTAAATGAATTTGAAAGAAATGAAGTCTGGGAACTTGTTGACAGACTGAAATGGCCAACATCATTGGTGCAAAATGGGTATTCAGAACAAGATGGATGAGCAAGGAACCGTTGTCGTAAACAAAGCAAGGCTAGTTGCAAAAGGATATTCCTAAGTCAAGGAATAGATTATGATGAAACCTTTGCTCCAAAGAGCAAGATTGGAAGCAATAAGACTTTTTCTAGCATTTGTCGCACACAAAGACTTCAAAGTCTATCAAATGGATGTCAAAAGTGCATTCCTAAACGGACTTTTGGAAGAAGAAGTTTATGTAGAACAACCTCCTGGATTTCAAATCAAAGGAAAAGAAGACAAAGTATACAAACTCAAGAAGGCCCTCTATGGCCTCAAACAGCACCTAGAGCCTGGTATGAAACATCACACAATTTCTCGATCAAGAATGGATTCAACAAAGGAACTATAGACAAGACTCTATTTAAACTAGAGGAAGGGGCAAGCACATTGCTAGTGCAAATCTATGTTGATGACATAATCTTTGGATCGTAAGATGAAAAGTTGTGTGAGAAATTTGCAAACCTAATGAAGAGCAAATTTCGAGATGAGCATGATGGGAGAATTAAACTACTTCCTTGGCCTTCAAGTAAAGCAAATGAAGGATGGCATTTTCATTAGTCAAGCAAAATATACAAGAGATTTGATACACAAGTATGGGATGGACACAAGTGGCACAAACAGACACACCAATGTGTGCCAGAGTCATACTTGGAAAAGATGAAGGAGGAAAAGATGTTGATCTTAAAATGTATAGAGGAATTATTGGATCATTATTATACTTAATCGCAAGGCACTGATATTGCATTTGCAAAGAGGAGTGTGTGCTAGATTTCAAGCTCAACCAAAAGAATCACATCTTCTAGCAAATAAAAGGATAATCAAATACTTGAAACACACCATCAATGTTGGCATTTGGTACCCAAAAGATGGAGGATTTACACCGATATCATATTCGCACTCACTATGCCGGATGCAAAATAGATAGAAAAAGCACCTCCGAACATGCCAAATGCTAGAACCGCACTAGTCTCATGGTTCAAAGAAAAGCAAAACTCTATATCTACATCAACGGTCAAGCGTAATATATAGCAGCAGGTAGTCATAGTGTACAAGTACTCGTGGATAAGACAACATCTAAGGGACTATGGAGTCGAAGAGAAAACAATCCCAATCATGTGTGACAACACAAGTGCAATATCTATTACGTAAAATCCAAAGATTGCATTCAAGAACAAAGCACATTGATGTGAGACATCATTTTATCGTAGACCATGTTGAAAAGGGAGATGTCATCCTAAAATACATATCCACCAAGAACAATCGGCCGACATCTTCACTAAAACCACTCAGCTTATGAAAGATTTAGTATGTTGAGAATCGAAAGTTAGGGATGATTGAAATTGACTAAGTATCAACGAGCGGCTAATCTGAGTAATCGGCTAAGTGACTTCATCAATCGGTACAACCTTTGCCGCACAGAGATGTAGCAGTAAGGCAATCGTATCCAAAGCAGAGGTAACTTAATCGATTGTTAGAATAGCAATGAAGCAAATTTCGAAGAAGAACTCATTGGACCGTTAAGTGACCAAATGGGGCACTTCACCGAAATAAAGACTTGACAAATTCAAAGTGTGAACA
Organism: Gentiana macrophylla; assembly: GCA_026214975.1. NCBI lineage: Eukaryota > Viridiplantae > Streptophyta > Magnoliopsida > Gentianales > Gentianaceae > Gentiana > Gentiana macrophylla. Next base: position 67,305,379 of record CM047808.1, on the reverse strand, counting down.
AAATCAATTCTAATACACGTGGAGAATAAGGAAATTATGGAGGATTATTCAAGACACACGTGGCGATCACGTTATGATCATGGAGGTAATTATATTATTTTTTGAATTATAAACTCCTCGATTCCCGGCTCTATCATTACTTGCCTCAAACCACTCCCCTCTACGCCGAATATCGCGCTTTTTCATACACAAAATCACGCCATTATGTCACTAAATCCTTCCATATTCAAACCACGCTCACACTACCCAAATCACACTATATAAACAAGACTTAGAGATTTTCGTAGATCCTTACGCCTCTTGCAAATTACAACCCTACTTTGTTTATCTCTATTGCAAACTCAAGTTCATTTTCAAACTCCTCTCCTCTCAAAAATGGCATCATCTTCCTCAATCACTCAAGCCGGGTACTTTAAAAATCGATTGCCATCGCTCATTCTTCCAAGCGTAACACTACCTCAAATCGTGGAAATGATGAGCATGCCAAAAGGTTGGCAAAGAGTCGCTAAAAACTAAAATTATCCACCTTCCTCAATCCTCCAATAACTGGCGTGTGTTATGAAAGTCCGATTTCTTCGAAATCTGCACAATACGTGCCTGGCTCCCTACCGCAAAGGTGACAAGTTCAAGAAGACAAGATTGTTGCATCCATAAATGGCAAAGACGTGGTGATTACAAAGAAAGGTAATCCAAAACATCTCAAACTTTCAAATAAGTGGTCAAGCAAAAGTGACATTGATACCACAGACTTAGATGAATTCTGGGCAATCATTGCCAAAACGGCAAACCCAGATCCACAAAAGTAAATTGTCTCGTATCCGAGTTGAAGCAAACCATTTAATGAGTTTAGTGCCCTAATTGGCAAAACCATTGAAGGAAAGTTGGGAGCAAATCATGCCATGACAGAAATTAGAATGCGTTAATGGAATCATCTATAACAAGCTACGATTTAATTGGGCAAAATACTTTTTTTGAGAATTAAAGAGCAAATCCAAGGTGAAGTAAAAGCAAAGTAAAAAGGGATAAAAGAGGGAAAGACAATGAAAGGACAATTCGGGTGAAAAAGTCATATGGGATACAGTGTACTATCTCAAGGTAATGTCTCAAAGTCCCTCTGCATAACTCCACAGATCGCATGAATCCAAAGTCATGTTTACTTATGTCAAACCACAAAAGAAGGGCAGAGAAGGAAAGAGGAAGAAATCCTCACACAACACCACAAGTCAAAGAAAGAAACAAAAGGTCAAAGTAAAGTCCGAAAAGACAGACTTTGGAAAATTAATTGATGAAGAAGAAGCGTAAGAGGATTCTCGACAATGAGGAAGCACACAAGTAAGTAAAGAAAATGCCAAAGTGAGGATGAACAAAGATCCAAATGAAGAAAACACTCGAGAAGAAGATGAGGAATCTCTGTAAGAAGTCAGCACAATTGTCTCAGAAACGATATAGATGACCGAATTGCGTATATCTTGAATGGAAGGAAGGCGATTCCGCATAACAACTTCAAGACACGCACTACATGCTTATCAAGAAGCTTGGTTATTTGATTTTCCGGGAATCACAACACTTGTAGGAGTACTTGATGAATCACCACTATGGGAATTGGTTGATGCAAACAAGGCAAAGATGCTCCGCACTGGGAGACGTAATGATGACTCGACGGTGGTGATGATGATGATCATGATGATGATGATGATAATGATCATGATTGTAATGACAATAATGATGGTGATTTAGGTAAAGACAGAGAAGAGGATGCTCTTGCACCGTATGCAATTGATGACACTACTCTTCTCCGCACATTTTGAAACCACAAGCCTCCGGCAAGTATTCAACTCCAAAGAAAGATAAATACTCAACCATTGTCATCAATGTTCCAAATAACAAAGACAAACATTGTGGACATCGGTTCACCACCGCCACTCCACCAAGACTACCCCGCATAGTAGATAGGGGAACAAAGACTCAAGCCACACCAAAGATACTCATCTACCCAAATACTTGAAGATCTAGATGTAAATGCAGATGTCACTCAACATCAAGACAAGTGGCCAAGAAATGTATCCAAACCACCAAAACAAGGCACAAACTCTCTCAAATTAACACCGCATTACAAATGAAACTTTTGAGAAAGCGCGCACTTGCCGGGTCAAGAATTGAACAAAGAAGCAATGTATCTCGATCCATGACTTCAAATATTTAATGACAAAAGCTCCTCCATTGAAAACAAGTTTCAAGCCATTGCCGAGTACATTGATGCACAAAACATTGTGGTTCAACAACAGGAAGTCTCGATGAAGCAGCTTAACATCAATATCACCAACAGCCTTGCAGCCTCAGCAACACATTTCCCAAGAAAACGAATCACCGCGCAAGCTTTTGGCACTAGACTTAGAGTGTCAATGAGAAATTGAATGATCATAACAATAGATTCACCTCTATTGAATCAAAACTTGACTCTCTGATTGAACGGCAGAGGCCACCAATAGCATCCTACTACAAAGAAAGGGATGATGTCGCCAAAAAGGGGGGAAAATCTGATAAGCTCAAGGATCAACTTTCAAACCCCTAATTTCACCAAGAACAATTGAGAGCAAGAGACAGAGAAATAAGGATCGAAAATGAAGGTAAGAGCAACAAAGAAGGATCGAGAAGAAAGAGAAAAAGCCACAAAGGAACCCCTCATTGGATTTCCTCATCCTATTCAACGAAGAGATGATGATAGAGACAGTCCGGCAGACAAAGAAAGGCCTGGATCCACCCAAAGAAAGAGGATCTGCTACCAACACAGATTCAAAGACTGTGAGGAAACACTCAAAGAGAGGCAAAGCAGCAGCCCCAAATATACTAGTGAGCACAAACTTACACTGGTCACCAAAGCAAAGCAGTAATATGATGCAGATGTACTGACCATGTAAGAGAATTTTTAGAGTACAGAAGGACTTTATCCTCACCTCTCACAAGATGAAGCTTGGGCTGATTGGCTAAACTATCGTGATGAAAGGATGAGAACCGATATGGCCAAACTCTACAATGAAGTCAAAAGAGAATTTGCACTTCTCAAACAGACTCAACAACAAACCAAGTTCAGCCATACCACTATCTCGCAAAGTGGGACCGTAAGACTTGCCACCAAGACAACAAGAAGATTTCAAATACATGGCAAGATTCTTCAATCCCATGGAGAGATTGGAGAAACAGAACAAAGGGGTCTCTACAAAAGTCTCAAATTTGCAGACTCACACATTGTCGAGGCTAGGAAAGACTTGAAAATATTTTGAGAACCTAAGGCCAATGAGACCATGCCTGATTTCAATAGACTTTTGCCAAAAGAGTTTTTCAGGGTGTATCCGAATACACAAATTTGGCTTACTCTGGAAGTGGAAGTTTCCAAATTGATTGGAAAGACATTGAAGAGGTTCAGACTACAAAGTTCAAAAGGTACAAGGCTGAATTAAGCAAAATGTAGTTTGTAATAATGAATAAATTCTTTGATCTCATTGCCCTTGATGGATGAATAAAATTGTTGAAATTTTGTTCTGTTGGTTATTATGAAATTTTTTGATTACTTATGTTCAAAGCATGAGGGTTTTGGCATCATCAAAAAGGGGGGAAATTGTTAGAACATTTTATTATGTTTTGATGATGGCCATACTAGCATTATAGCAAGCCTCGAAATAAGTTAGAATTCTCTCAGATAAGTCTTTACTTAGAGTCCGACATGTTGTATAAGTTGAGTCGCATAAGTATTGTACTAGTTGGTAGGACGGCAAAGTGAAAATGTATATTCGGCAAAGTGAAGCCACCAAGCACCAAAGCAGAGATACAGAGAAGGGATTATGATCTGACTTATAACCAAGGAAGTCTGTGATGACCTTGGATAAGTCTAAGTTATGTTTCAAGTGATGAAACTCAATATTCCAATATGGTGTACACTGATCTCACCCAAATCAAGGATCAGTGAAGTATAAAGATTCTCCTAAAACTAAAGCAAAGAAGAAAACAGTGAATCGGCTGAGTACACCGACTGTCGGCAAAGAGAAAACAAAACGGCGAAAAAAGAACTAACGGCTAAGTCGGATGGCTCACTCCACCGCTCTACGCACGGTGAAGAGACACTTACAAGATCAAATTTAATATACATTGAAGATTCAAAGCAGATCATGCATTAAATGCACAATCATTGAAGGATCAATCAAGGACGGATTTTCTCGCTATACATTTGAAAGAAGAATCCGATCACCAAATCAAGGAGAATACAATTAAGGGGAATCAAGGATAAAATCAAGGATTATTCCTCATTAATATAGCCAACGGACGGAATTTCAAAATCAAGGCTATTCAAGGCTATAAATAGAAGGCATTGACAGTAAAAGAATATAACGATTGAAAAAGAAAGAAAAGCGTAAACTCACAAATTAGAAAAGCCTTCTCTCTCGAACTTACAAGGATACATCTAGTGATCAACTCAAACATCGTAACTACAAAGTCATATTCGTAATTGAGATTGATCAAGCAAGTGCGTGAATCACATTCACATCAAATCAAGCAAATCAATCGCAGGCAATCGAGAAGGAGTTGAAACTGTGATAGCCGCTTGAAGGATTTTGATCTCAAGGAGCAAAGAAAAGGAAGATCAATCACGTAAGTCGCTGCGCCAAGGAGAGTGATAGTCTTGTAGATTGTGAAGCTTGGGAAGCCAAGGACAATCACACATCGCAATGTATCTCGTGAAAACAATAGTGAATTCCTCCTATCATCATTTACAGAGAAGAGTGGATTATCCGTGATTGGGATTACACCACCTCCCAACCACTATAAGCCTCATGTGTCAATTTAATTTCTCGCAATTTACTTTACAAAGACTTATTTAATTTGCCTACATCATAACACATATCCGTGATTGTCTAAACTGATTTGAAAACAACATATAGTAAGAAGGGACTTATCCGCCGCCTAAAAGCTTTTAAAACACAAGAAAAGTTTTTGAAACTCCACTATAGTCATTCACCCCCTCCGACTATAGTTTCACCCTTCTCTTGGGACCAACAATTTAATCACCTTATTTGTCTGTTGGACTGTCCATTGACCGAGGTCGGGCCACCGAGGTTGTTCTATGCTCGATCTTATACTCCTTCACCAACTCTGCACTCTTTCATCTTGAAACTGGATCCTATTGTCAGAGATTAGATATTTTGGAATCCCAAACCTGCATAAAATATTTTCCCAAAGAAATTTTTTGATGGTCGAGGCCCTGATGTCGGTGAGAGCCTTGGCCTCAACCCATTTTGTGAAATAATCAACTGTCACCACCACAAACTTGAAATTGCCCGGAGCTCGAGGTAGAGCCCCGACTATGTCGACCCCCCATTCATCAAACGGCCATACCGACTTGATTGCATTAATTTCCTGTTCTTGTTGGTGTGTCACCACATCGTGCACTTCACAAGCTCTGCATCTCATCACCAATCGATTGGCATCTTTTTGCATGGACGGCCAAAAATAACCTGCTGGCTTACATTTCCTCGCCAGCTTTCGAGCTCCGCAATGATTGCCACAAACTCCCCGATGTATTTCCTCGAGCAGATATGCCCCCGCTTCCTCTGAGGCACATCGCATCCATGGGGTTACAAAAGATTTACGATAAATAACGTAATCAAACAATGCATACCTGGAGGCTTGCAATCGAATCTTTCTGGCTTGGGACTTGTCAGACGGGAGAATTCCGTCTTTCAAGTACAGAGCTATCGGGTCCATCCATGTCGATCCCTGAGTAACTGGTTTCACATTGACCTCATTGTAGCTTCGCTCTGCTAACATTTCGACCAGGACCTTCCTCTTTGATTTGAAATTCGATGCGAGTTTGGACAATGCATCGGCCCTTTTGTTTTCACTCCGAGGTATCTGTTCGATGCGAACCGTTTTGAATTTCGATATCAACCCTTGGACGACTTTCAAATAACTTTTAATAGCTTTTTCTTGGCTTCATATTCACCTCGTATGTGATTGACTATGAGTTGAGAGTCGCTGTATACAAGGAGATTCTCGACTCCCAACTTGGATGCCAACTTTAGACTTGTAATCATGGCTTCATACTCTGCCTCATTATTGGTGGCTTTGAACTCGAATCAAAGTGCATAAGGGAATTTCTCTCCCTTCGGACTGACCAAAAGCAACCCAGCTCTTGCCCCCTCTTTACTGGACGCACCATCGACATGGATGGTCCACTGTTCCTCCGATGTTTGTTTCTCCTGCTCTAGCTGAATAGATAAACCCTCGGCAATGAAGTCTGCCAGAGCTTGGAGTTTAACTGCCGTTCGAGGCAATAATTCGATGTCGTACTCAGCCAATTCGACAACCCATTTAGCTAATCGACCTGATGTCCCGGGCTTGGCTAAAATTTGTTTCAAAGGTTGGTCAGTTATTACAGCAATAGGGTTGCTTGAAAATACGGCTTCAACTTTCTCGATGCGTGAACCAAACCCAATACTAATTTTTCAGTAGGTGTGTACCTGATTTCAGCTCCATGTAGGGCCTTACTCATAAAATACACAAGAACCTGCCCCATGTTCTCCTTCTCGAACTAACTCTGCACTTACTGCCTCTTCACAGATTGCTAGGTAAACCAGGAGCTTCTCTCCTTCCCGAGGTGAAGACAGTGTTGGTAAATCAGATAAATATTCCTTCAGGTCGTCGAATGCTTTCTGACACTGGTCATCCCACTGGAACAGACTTGCCTTCTTCAATATCTTAAAAAAGGGTAGGGCTCTTTGCGCTGATATCGACAAGAAACGGTTGAGGGCTGCCATCCGACCTATCAACTGTTGTACTTCTTTGACGCTACGAGGTGCGGGCATATTCTTGAGGACATCGATCTTGTCCGGGTTAGCTCGAATTCCATCTTTCGATATCATATAGTCCAGAAACTTCCCAGACCGAACCCCTAAAGTGCACTTTTTGGATTGAGCTTCATACTCGCAGCCCGGAGCACCTCGAAAAATTCTCTGGTATCGACAAGAAACTGTCCCATGGACTTGTTCTTGATCAACAAATCATCGCATAGATTTCCATATTACGACCTATCAGCTTCTCGAATATCTTGTTAACCGCTCTCTGATAAGTTGCTCCCGCGTTCTTCAGGCCAAATGGCATCGTTACGAAACAGAATGATCCATACTCTGTTATAAAAGCGGTCTTCTCTGAATCTAGGGGTTCCATGAAAATCTGATAATATCCCCTGTAACCATCTAAGAACCCGAAGACCTCAAAACCCAGCGTCGAATCGACTAACTGATCAATTGTAGAAAGTGGATACGAATCTTTAGGGCATTCCTTGTTAAGATCCATAAAATCGACACACATCTGCCAGCTCTCATCTGGCTTCTTAACCAAAACTGGATTGGCTAACCAGTCTGGGTAGAATACCTCCTTGACGATTCCAGCAACTAACAATTTATCAACCTCTTTCTTTACTACCTCTTTCCTCTCGGGGGCGAGGTTTCTCTTTTTCTGCCTTATCGGCTTCTTTCTCGGGTCGACATTGAGCCGATGTACTGCTATCTCTGCTGAGAAGCCTGGCATATTGTCTGCCTTCCAAGCGAACACATCTCGATACTCGACTAGGAGGTCAACCAAGGCTTTCATGTCGGGGTGTGGTATCCACTTCCCGATCTGGACCCCTTGGCCCTCTTCCTCTTTCCACACACGAACTTCCTCTATCGGGTCGACAGAGACCCAGCTCTTTTCTTCCTCTTCCTCAGGAATTAGCTCCTCAACTAGCACTTGTCCGACGCCTTTACTTTTATTTGTGACCAAACTACAATTTCTGGCTACCTCAACGTCCTCTTTCACTTCATGGGTACCATACCAGGTGGGAAATTTCATGCTGTTATGGAAGGTAGAAATGATGGCTCTCAGGTCGTATAAGGCAGGTCGACCTAATATCGCATTGTAACCCGATGGGGCCTTAACTACAACATAAGTCATCTCCATTGTTCGGCCTTTCTCCCCATCTCCAACTGTGGTCAGCAAGCTTATCGATCCGACAGGGTGGATGGCCTGCCCTGTGAATCCAAACAAAGGGGTCGATAACGGCACAACGTCCTCATCTCTCAACTTCATGGCTTTAAAGGCCTAGTAGTAGAGGGTGTTGACTGCACTTCCACTATCCACGCATACCCTCTTTATCCATCCTTGGCTTATCACTGCCTCTATCACCAACCCTTGACTGTGGCTGTGGGAGCTTGGAACATCATCTTTGGGTCCATAACCTACCTCTGTCGTGAACCTAAGTTTCTTTGATTCCCTCGATCTGTCTACAGACTGTCGACTGGATCGGGGTCGATCTGACTAATGCTCGGCTACAATCGTATTGACATCATATCTGATAAGGTTATCCCCGTGGGGGTCTCGACTCTGATCTTCCCTACGATCGTCCCTGCGGTTATTTCTACGATTCGGCTCGGGTGATCTATCCCGACGCCTCTGATTATCTCGACGTGGTGATCGGTCTCTTCCCCCGCTATAACTCTTTCTCTTATATTCTCTACGACCCTTGGGCTCGTCCTTCTCTGATCAATCGACCACCTCATCTAAGCGACCCTCTTGGATACACGCATCGATATCTCTTTTCAGGTCGAAACACTCTTCTGTGTCATGCCCCACATCCTTGTGATAGTCGCAATACTTGTAGGTATTCTTTCTTTTTTCTGGATCTTTGGACATCAGTTTCGGTGTCGGTGCAATGTTTTTCTTGATCATGATGGCCAGCACCTCCCTCCGAGATCGGTTGAGAGGGATAAAATCTCAATCTTTTAAATTCCCCATTTTATCGAACACATATGACTTTCCTTCTTCGTTTCGACCCTTCAGCTGACCCTTGGTCTGGCCTCGGGTATCATTCCTCGAGTTGAGGCCAAGTGAAATGGTGTGCAGACGCACTGCCTCTTCACCTTGGCAAAACTTGTGGACTTTGTTCACACATTCGTCCTTGTCATTGGGCATCTTCTTAGACAACTTGTCGTATAGCTTCATATTACGTAGGCCACCGACAAAGGAATTAACCTGAAGTGCATCACTGGCGTTATGCACTTTCATAGCTTCAAGATTAAAATGCCTCATGAAATCAATAGTTGATTCTCTCTTTTCTTGCTTGATGTTCATAAGGTGAGTAGCACTGAGGTGGAACTTCTTGTTCCCAATGAAAGCATCTCAAAGTTTCTGCCCCAACTATAGAAAACTTGAGATAGACCCGGGCCGTAGCTTATGAAACCACTCCCGAGCTCGACCCGTAAGCAAGGTATCGACGGCACGACATTTCATGGCATTGTTGGCATTTCTTAACCTCATCAGTGAAATATATCGACACTGGTGGTCCTCTGGGTCCGTAGTACCATCATAAGGTTGCATCTTTGCTGGATTGAAGGACTCGGGCATCATGTATATCTCTATCTCGGGACGGAATGCCGACTCGAGCCAGTCTACAGCCTGGTCTTTTCCTACGATACGATTAAACTCGTTTCGAATACTTTCCTCGACTTGCCTTTGTTGCTTTTCGTGTCCAGTACGCTTCTTGGCCTTGGTTGTGCTGATTACTACTTCCTCTTCGCATTCCTCTTGAGGATCAACATGTTTCTTTCCCCTCGCATTCTCGAGCCCCCCTCGATCCGGTGGATCTAACAGGTGCTCCTCAAGGGGGTTATAAATTCCCTTATCTATGAACGCAGAGGCCACCACTCTTTTCAAGGCATCTTCATCCAAAGACGCCAAGTGATCGGCCATGTCTTGTAACTGCGGGGGAAGTTGGGTCTTCGGTGGTTGTGCAACTGCGGGCGTAGATCCAGTGGGAATTTCAGGTACTTGGATTTGTACCCCTGCTGGATCTAAATCCATGTGCTCTTCGATCTGTGGGTTCTTGCTGCTCGTTGGTTTCTGTCTTCTTGCAGGTGGTGCCATTGCGATATCTTTACGAACTCACCGGTAGAAGGCCCTCCTTCTAGCGCCAAATGATGATACGGAATAATGCACCACCGGTTTAACAGGGCCACGTGTATTCTAAGGGTGAGCTAAAGAGGGATCAAATGGCTAGAACTGTAGTAAAGATGATGTTTTTTTGGGTGTGTTATGGCTGAGTCCAAAAATGTATCTTGGATTGCCTACGTATCCTGTGTTATGTCCTGGAATCAAGCCTTACGTAGTTCCTAGAGTTGTGTATTTATAGGCACATGTCTTTCTTCTGCCCTAAACTTAAGGTGGTTTGGTCTATTGACATAAATAACCCTCACTGGGCCTTGCCCCCTGCCCAAGTAACCCTCTGGATGTTGGGATTAGGAATCCGGGCTGGGACCCTTGTCTCGTGTCTCGGATTTTATCTAATGAAAAATAAACAAGTAATAAAATAAACCCGGTTTACCCTAAGTGCAGGGATCGTAGTATAGAGGTTAATACCGGAGTCGAGTCCACAGGGAATAGGGGTTGTTTACCTAGTTTTTATCTAACTAACCTAAAGATTTCACAACTAATATTACTACAATTAATAGAAAAAAAACGATTAACACGTAACAAACTAAAAACGAAAATAACAAAAGTAAACTGGACAGAATATCAGGAATCTAAAGCCAGGAAATATAATTGCGACCGAGATTAACTAAACTAATTCTATTCTATAACCTAAACATGCAATAAAGATTATAACTTTGCTAAGCAAATCAAGCACAAACGATTTATCAATAATTTAAACAACGAACAAGCAATTGATCCACCAATTCTATAACATTCAATTTCTTCTCTAGATTATCTAGTGATGATTAATCAAAAGTTGTGATTCACCTATCGTAGGTATGAATTTCTAATCTCTTAGATAATTCGTTTATTAATCTTTTATCTTTCGATCCTAAAGATTAACGCTTTCGTAACAAAGGTGTAATATTTCTCAATCTAGCAACCTAGAAATTAACCTAACAACTCTCGTTATTTTTAGGTTAAAAATCTAATCTTGACTATGGTGATCTAGGTTTAACAGTAAACTTTCATCAACTATTAAACATCAACCATGCAAAACATCCATCGATAAAATAGCATAATAACAATGAATTAAACGTAGAAAAGATACAATTTTTAATAAAAACTCACAAGATAATCCAAAGAGAAATCAACGTGTTGCTAGAACGGCTTCACAACGCTTGTTCCAATAAGCTCTAGCCTCTATTCATCGTTTGACTACTCGAAATAGCTACTAGAAAGTACATATAATTTGAAGGAATTTATCTAAGAAATGAAAAGCATAAAAGTTGTTTATGAAAGGTGGAGAACACAGAAAAATCGCCCCTTAGGGTTCTTGTGGCCGCCTAGTGTAATTAGGGTATATTTTGGATGGAAAAACGTGGCTATTTATAACAATTTAAGTCGGTTTTGCTGGTAGGTGGTGGGCGCGCCGTCCAAGGGTTTGAACGCCCGTCCATTCTGCATAAAATCTTCGAGTCGGGCCGAGTCATGTCAGACGCCCGTCCTATGTAAATTTGAACGCTCGTTCAGCAAAAATCTTAATATCCTGAATCGAATGTTCTTTCCTGGACGCCCGTCCGATTATTCAAACGCCCGTCCAGCTGGTCGGAACTTCAGACGCGCGTTCAGTTCAGTTCAAATCCGGTTTTTCATCTCTATCTTTATCCGACTTCATCTTTATCTTTTTCTTCCATGTAGATCCTCACTTGAACATCTTTTAAACCTATTTTAAGCCAAATTCGTGTATCTACAAGACGACAGAAACATGCAAAGTGTAAAATCATTCATATAGATAGAAAATCATCAATAAAACCACGAAATCAACTCAACCTTGCAATTCAACAACTCCTCACTTCATTTACTTAATAAATCTAATAAATACTTACTTGTCATGAAAATCATTAGGATATAGGGGAAAATTGTTACGAAATAGAATGATATAAATCATAGAAAATCACACTAAACAACTCCCCCACACTTAGCTTTTGCTCGTCCCGAGCGAAACAAAACAAGATCAAGGCTCGGAGAAACGATAGACATCTCAGCAAGGATAAAGCATATTCAATAAATTAGAGGTTCGCCCCTGTGTGTGTGCAAAGCCATAGCAAACTTCCACTAAGTCCAAACTTGAAACTTTCCAAGCAACTAGCAAATACTCCATTTAAACTAGAAATAGATGATACTTATAACATGCACCCTACAAAACATAACATATCCTGAAAAGGATGATAGAATACATTTAGGACCTTTTTGACATACTCAGAGGATAATCCCTACAACATATCTGTCGGTTCATACTGGGGATAAGGTAGGCGATAACTAAGTCTTATATCAATTCATACCAACACTTTTCGTAAGTTGATTTAATCATCATTCACATTTATATGCATATCAGAATGAGCTATTGCCCGTCATAGTAGAATAGGACATTCGAGATATACCCTACCTTACTCAAATCATCAAGCAGCTTCTTCTGACTATCGTGAGCTTTTGGTCATCATAGTGGTATATGACATTCGAGATATGACCTACCTCACTCAAATCATCGACCAGCTTCCGACACACCCAATTAATTCATTCATTTTTTCTTTTAACATACTTTTTAAAGAACAATAGTCACGTTTCGCTTATCACATTCAAACCTAAGATATTCACAGTATGTCATTCTCCGGCTCTAAACACAAACTATTATAATTCTCACGATACGTACATTAGCACTAAGCACACGATACTTATAAGATAATCAAATATTACTAATCCAAATGGGTATAGCTTTATATTTTAGCTCATCATTTAATATGGCTCGTGAAATGTATGTCGGGTGAAACATCTAACCTACTAAACATACAATATACAGCATAAATGTCTATAAAAACCGAACAAAAATATGCATTTGCTCAACCGGGACAAAACAAAATTTTGAAGCAAAAAGATACATATAACCATTCCCCTCCCCCACACTTAAACGACAACATGTCCTCAGGTTGTGCAGGAGTAAAAAAGAAACAAAGTACTTAGCTGATTTGAATAGATACTCAAACCGTTGGTCAGGCAGGAGCATGAAGAAACCAACATTCGGAAACTCAAAAATCATCCATTTCAGCACGAGTCCAATACTAGGTTGACAAAACAGCTAACAATATGCCTGCACTACACGATAAACACGGGAAAATCTCAGGGAAAAACGGGGATCATATCACATCGCAGATAAAGATAAAGATAATGATAAGGTGAAATCGAATCAAACGACAATTCAAGCACGTCACGGAATAATAGAAACCACAGGAATGTCAACGATTTGCCTTAAGGCTTACAAGATTCATCAACAAAAAATGAGCAACGGAAACATACAGTAGCTCCAAGAAAAATACATATGAATCAAGTAAAGATTGAAAGAAAAAAAACATAGTATCAAAATAGGATAGTCAGGACAGCCCTCACTCATGCACCGTAGGATAGTCAGGATATTGTTCTGTGACGTTCTCATGTCCTCCATCCAGTTCCTCATACTATTTGCCATACTTAAACGCATCCGAACTGATGGAGATAAAGAAGGAAGGGAAGATATTGGAGGCGGTACTCAAGATGATCCAGGCTCATGTGCTGCCTCAGCCTCAGTCTCAGTCTGACCTGAAGATTTCACTTTCTCCCGCTGCAAGTACCTTGGATTTTTAGGTTTGTGATCAGTTTTGTACTCGTGAACCCTAGCCTCTAGACAGAGACTATGGATCAAATGGGGGCAAATCAGACATCGAGCATAGACATTCTGATTCAACGATATCTCATCGAAAATCACCTGTCCAACATCAACATTCAACTGAAAGTTCAAGGCGTAGAGCATCCCAAGATCGCCAATGTGAAAATGCATCAAGTTGTTATTAGGTAACAACCTGTTCTGGATAAACCAACACTGGACTTTCCAATCCTCCGTCCACGAGGTAGTAACCAATTCTTTCCTATCACCTCTCGGTCTAAGTGTCCACGGCACCTCCGGGTACACTTTCAGTCTCAGCTCCTCCAAAGGATCCTCACCCGCATCCTGCTTGGCTTTAATCACCTCCTTATAATCCAACCCCTCAAAAGGTGCTAACTGGTATTTCTCGTTGATAACCTTCGGTGTAAACGGCACCTTAACTCCTCGAACCATAACTACCCCGGCGGAGACTGCTTTGAGCAGTTCGCATAAAACTCATGAACTAGGGTAGCATTGACAGGGGTTCTAGGGGTCCGCATCAGTGCACCCCACTTTCTATCCGTTAACAGCTTAACAAATGATGGATCTACTTGAGACTCAAGAACGGCTCTTTCTATCAACATAGTCCTCGTCAGATAATGCTTATTGTATACGTCTAGGGCCTTGGGGTTAATGAACCTCCTAGCAAATGGAATAGGGACAGGGTGTCTCACATTCTGTCTAACAGGCTCCTGTCTCTCAGGTGCTTCCTCAGTCGTAGGCCTAGGAGTCTCTTCAGTCCTTTCAACCCTAGGTAATCTCACTAGGGGTACCTCGTCATCGATGTCGACTGATTCATCTCTCAATGGCACCCTAGATTGACCTTGAGCCGCCCTAGGAAGACGTTCTCTAATCTCAACACCCAGTGTGGGAAGTACTAAGGTGGGATCCACAACCTTTTTCTTCTTACTGGGCTCCTTTGCTATCCCCTTACCATGTCGTTTCTGAACAATTGCTAAACAATCTAGACAACCAACAACAAACCACAATGGAAAACAAAACTAAAAACAACATCATCCAAACGATTCTATAACATCATCATTAACTAAACTAATTCTACAACACATGCAATAAAGATTATAACTTTGCTAAGCAAATCAAGCACAAACGATTTATCAATAATTTAAACAACGGACAAGCAATTGATCCACCAATTCTATAACATTCAATTTCTTCTCTAGATTATCTCGTGATGATTAATCAAAAGTTGTGATTCACCTATCGTAGGTATGAATTTCTAATCTCTTGGATAATTCGTTTATTAATCTTTTATCTTTCGATCCAAAAGATTAACGCTTTCGTAACAAAGGTGTAAGATTTCAAAATCTAGCAACCTAGAAATTAACCTAACAACTCTCGTTATTTTTAGGTTAAAAATCTAATCTTGACTATGGTGATCTAGGTTTAACAGTAAACTTTCATCAACTATTAAACATCAACCATGCAAAACATCCATCGATAAAATTGCATAATAACAATGAATTAAACATAGAAAAGATACAACTTTTAATAAAAACTCACAAGATAATCCAAAGAGAAATCAACGTGTTGCTAGAACGGCTTCACAACACGTGTTCCAATAAGCTCTAGCCTCTATTCATCGTTTGATTACTCGAAATAGCTACTAGAAAGTACATATAATTTGAAGGAATTTATCTAAGAAATGAAAAGCATAAAAGTTGTTTATGAAAGGTGGAGAACATAGAAAAATCGCCCCTTAGGGTTCTTGTGGCCGCCTAGTGTAATTAGGGTATATTTTGGATTGAAAAACGTGGCTATTTATAACAATTTAAGTCGGTTTTTGCTAGGTCGGCGGCTGGACGCTCGTCCAAGGGTTTGAACGCCCGTCCATTCTGCATAATATCTTCGAGTCGGGCCGAGTCATGTCAGACGCCCGTCCTATGTAAATTTGAACGCTCGTTCAGCAAAAATCTTAATATCCTGAATCCAATGTTCCTTCCTGGACGCCCGTCCGATTCTTCAAACGCCCGTCCAGCTGGACGGAACTTCAGACGTGCGTTCAGTTCACTTCAAATCCGGTTTTTCATCTCTATCTTTATCCGACTTCATATTTATCTTTTTCTTCCATGTAGATCCTCACTTGAACATCTTTTAAACCTCTTTTAAGCCAAATTCATGTATCTACAAGACGACAAAAACATGCAAAGTGTAAAATCATTCATATAGATAGAAAATCATCAATAAAACCACGAAATCAACTCAACCTTGCAATTCAACAACTCCTCACTTCATTTACTTAATAAATCTAATAAATACTTACTTTTCATGCAAATCATTAGGATATAGGGGAAAATTGTTACGAAATAGAACGATATAAATCATAGAAAATCACCCTAAACATCTCGACTCGTATAACACCGACATGGGTGTTCGATGTGGGACACTTGCAGAATCTGCTGGTTGCTGCGGACTTCACTGACTCGTCTCGTAATCGACTCGATGTGGATAATAAACTTAGACTTTCCACATGCCAGCTGGACCAACTAGATAATTCCACGTGGAGGGGTGAAATCCCGTATCGTCAGAGAAGAAGGCATTTTGTTCAAGACTCCTAGGGATGGGCCAAATAGTGATGATTTATCATTATCTGATTCTGATGATGGTCATCCCCCTCATCAAGGAGAAGCCAGTGGAACTGCTATGATAAATGAACCAAGTATAGAATACCCCACTCGATGTCGGGCAAGCTCTTTGAGGGCGATGAGACTAGTCAAATGGATGAGGATCTGGAAGATCTCACCATAGATGATTTGGAGGCCTTAATAAATGATGGTATAAACCTTAGAGGAAACAGGATGGTTGGCACATCTGATGCATTCAAGGTTGTGGAGGCTGATATGAATCCGGAGGATCAGTAGACTGAAGATTTGGATGAAGAGAATGTTATTGAATATAGTGAGCTTCATGTTAGTTCTGAAGATTCAGTTCAATATCAATAATGGATTGATACTCAGGGCACTATCTCTAAATCTACTGAGGATGTACAGAATATTGTTGATGCTGGAGGAATTCTAAAGGAAAACATGGCAACTTTTCCTTTTATTTGTGTAGAAGAGAGAGTCCTACTCACTGAGGAACAGACAGTGATTTGACAAAGGTTGGACATGGTGATGGGGTTGGAAGAATAACCATTACATTTTGAGGAGGTTCAGGCTGCTGAGGTTCAAACAGCACTGGAACAAAGGTCGGAACTGGTGGTACAGGTTGCTGAGGATCAAACAGCACCTGGAAAAAGGTTGGAACTCCTAATGGGTTTGGAGGAAACCCCTACTGCTGTTGGAGAACACGCTGCTGTAGTAGAGAGCCTCTTTGGAGGAAAGGCCACCGGAAGGAAAGATAGTGAGCAGATCAGCCATATTGATGTGGATGAGCAAATGCACTTTGGACTATGACTTCATGATGAGGAGTTTCAAATTCTATGGAAGAAACTATTGTTCTCCGAACCTCAACAGGCATATGTACCAATTTTTGATGAACCTACACAAGATCCAATTATGGAGGATATTCTTGGTGCTATGGTTGAAGAAGGTCCTTCCCCTGCTGGAAGGGACATGAGTAGGGCCATGGTTGTCAGCAGACAGAGGGCACAATACAAAGTTCAAGAGCCTGCTGATGAAGCTGCTGGACATATGGCTGGAGGAATGTCTGGTGGGGTACCAGCACAAGTGTTGGATGAGTTGAGGGCTGTCAGAAGTGACATTACAAGGTTAAGAACTCAACTTGACAGGCAAGAGCAAAGGTTTGAAGATTTAATGAACTTGGTGGAAAATAGAGGAAGAACTACTGAAACAATTGCTTCCAACATCACTTCCACTCAATATGCTTTGGCTGACCTTGCTCTAGATGTTAAAGGAATTAGACAAGGCAATACAATAAAGGAGAAATTCTTGAAAGAACAGTTTGCCTCCATCCAAAAAAAACTTGATAAACTTGCTGAGTCACCTAAGCCTACTGTGGCTGAACCTGCTGGAACACTTCAACCTGCTAGATTGGATCCTAAGTTTATGGAGAGGATCAATCTACTGGAGTAGACAATGCAAGAAAGGATCACTGCAGTTGACACTAGAACTGAGATCATGGAAGGTCAACTGAACAACTTGGTGATCTCACAAGAGAGTGTTCATGGCCTGCTATCCTATTTTGTTGATGATGTCAATAAGGGGGAGGAGAGCCGAACAGCATTAGCAAAAGAGGCTGCCAGAATTTTTGCACAGAAGAGATGAGTGGCTGACACCAATGCATACAGAGAACCTGCACCTGGCTGACTTCCACTTACTGATGATCTTTTCAAAGAATATAAGAAGCTTTACTACAACAAGAGAAGACCTTACCATGACAAGGGCTTTCATGAGGGACTAAATTCCTTTTTGGGGCTTAAGTTTTAGGAAGAAAGAGTGAAAGCCTTAAGATCTTCACACAGAGGTGAAAGAGGTGGAAGAGGTGGAAGGAGTCTACCCACTACATCAGCTAAAGATTCACTGAATGAGTCTACACACAGATGCTTCAGAGTACATCAGATCAACCTTACTCTACCTGAGGCATGGAAATGGTGGAAGGAAGTGAATACCCATATTGATTTTTCCCTTATTGAAAATCAGTGGATGAGAGAAATGGTAAGAGATATAAGGAATATCAAGAACATCAAGAGAAGGAAAGGCAGGAAAGGGAAAGAAGAAACTAGATCAGCATACTTACACTTGCAAGTTATTTTTGCGGAATCTAGATTGTAATATCTGTTGAAAAAACTGATTATAATGAGAAATGATTGAATTTGTTCTGTTTGTGTTTTTACTCTTTTTGCTTTGCTGTAAAGAGGGTATTGGCATCATCACCAAAAAGGGGGAAATTGTTGGACTTATTTTAAGTTTTAGTGATGAGTGCCAGACTAGCTGTTATAGAGCAAAGGCAAAAAGATGTCTAGATCAAATTTATAGGATTATTAGAGTTTGATCTTGTATAGGTTTGATCAAACAAGCACTGTAAAAGGTCAGCTGACTTTCATCAGCAGACCTGTCTAGATCAGTAGGGTACCTGAGTCAGTAAACTAGTTTAGGAACCTGCTGAAGACTGAAGGCTGAGGGTTCAAACTCAGTTATTGAAGGTTAAAGGATCAAACTTAGTATTTAAAGTCAAGGATATGAAATCAGAATTTAAGGAAGTCTATGATGACCTAAACTGATTACATATACCTTGTGTACAAGGTCTAAGTTCCACAAGTTAAGTGGTGATTGGAACTTAGTTATGATCAAAATGGTGTAATCTAACTTCATATTAAAAAGTTAGATATAAGAGAAGTCAGCTGCAGTGTTTTATAAACATAGCAACTTTGGATCAGCTGACTGATATCTATTTCAGCATACTTACATTCACAGAAACCTGCTGAACATATATTTCGATTTAATCAAAGGTTACATTGGAAGATTACAAAGAAAGGGACAAATAACAACTCTTGATTTTTTCAACAAATCAATGGCTAAGATTAAAGGGACGTTGGAAAGAAACAGAGGTTTATCCAATGGATACAAGTCAAAGGGTGGACAGTCTGAAATCTAACAAAATGTAAATCGACAAAGTCGATCAAGATTATGTACAGTGACGAAAACTTTGTCAAGATGGGACAAATCTGAAACGGCAACGTTTGAATTTCAAACATAAGTCACAAGGATTCTCACCTATAAATAGAAGACCCTTGTTACAGAAAATTATGATGATTTTTAAGAGAAAAACAATAGATTATCTTGAGCTTCAGATTCTTATCAAGAAGTCACCCCGCTGACCCTACTGAACTTAAACCTACTGATCCAGTAAACTTCTTCAAGTGTAATCTGTTATCAAGCTACATCAAGTTTGCACACTTGAAGAATCCAAGCTGCTGATCATATCATCCTAATCAAGTTGCTGAAAGCTGAATCACTTACTTGATTCAAACTTTCTTTTACAAGAAATCTACCGAAGATAGTGAAGCATCTTTGGGTGTCAAGGACTGTTGTTTGTTGTGGAGTTGATGAAGAGGCAATCCTACCCTTCAAGAACCAGTGGAAGACTTTGGAGCAGCTATCCTACCTGTTCCAAGTGTTCAGTTTGTGAAGCCATAGTTATTGGTGAAGGACAAACAACTTAGGGAATTTTGTAACTGCTTCATCAAGGATCTCTAGTGAATTACCTCCAACATCACAGGAGAAGAGTGGACTGACAGGATTACACCACCTGGAACCACTATAAAAATTGCCTACTTACTTTCTGCACTTAGTACATTTAGCACATCAATCTACTGAACTAGCAACTGAATCACACACATACACTACTGAGTATCTAATACTTGGTATCATATTTTAACAAGTAATAAGGCTTAATTTAAGTATATTCATTGCAACAAACTCGGAAAAATAAACGATCGCCAGACTCATCGAGCAATAAGCGAAAGTGCTTGAAGGTTCTTGAGTTTGTTAACTCCAAAAGTTTTAAGTGTTAAGTTTATTCACCCCCTCCCATCTAAACTTAACCAAAGTCTTTTCAAGGGACCAACAAAGTGTAACCTCTTATCAAGTTACATCAAGTATACACACTTGAAGACCTTAAGCTGCTGATCATTTCATCTTGATCAAGCTGCTGAAACTTAATCACTTACTTGATTCAGCCCTTCTTTTACAAGAAGTTTGCTGAAGACAGAGAAGCATCTTTTGGGTGTCAAGAACTATTGTTTGTGGTGGAGCTGGTGAAGAGGCAATCCTACCCTTCAAGGACCAGTGGAATACTTTGGAACAGCAACCCCACCAGTTTCAAGTGTTCAGTTTGTGAAGCCATAGTTATTGGTGAAGGACAAACAGTTTAGGGATTTTTGTAACCGCAACCTCAAGAATCTCTAGTGAATTTCCTCCAACATCACAGGAGAAGAGTGGACTGACAGGATTACACCACCTGGAACCACTATAAATCTTGCCTACATTACTTTCTGCATTTACTTTCTGCATATTATTTTATCAACATATTGATCACATCAACCTACTGAAACTAGCAACTGAATCACACACTTACACTACTGAGTATCCAATACATAGCATCACCCTTTTAACAACAATAAATAAGGCTTAATTCAAATATATTCCGCTGCAACAAATTCAGTAACATTAATAGTCAGCAGACTACTGACCTTGCTGAGTTTGTCAACTCCAAAAAGTTTTAAGTGTTAAGTTTATTCACCCCCCCTCTAAACTAAACCAAACACTTTTCAAGGGAACAACATGTTTCTTAAATAAAACATTTTGACGAGGTTTGGAGTGCCCAGAGCCATAATTAGTGATGGAGGGAGTTATTTCTGTAATAGGTTGTTTCAAAAATTGATGTTGAGATATGGGGTTAGACATAAGATTGCACCAGCGTATCACCCTCAGACAAGTGGACAAGTAGAGGTCACAAATAGAGAGATAAAGAGGATCTTAGAGAAGACTGTGAATCCCACAAAGAATGATTGGTCTTTGAAATCAGATGACGCTCTTTGGGCGTACAGAACAGCTTATAAGACCACGATTGGGATGTCACCGTATATGATAGTGTTTGGAAAAGCGTGTCATCTACCGATAGAACTCGAGCACCGAGCACTGTGGCTACGAGATTCCAAAACATAAATGAGAATTTCACCGGTGAGAAGAGAATGTTAGAGTTGAATAGATAGAGGAGTTTAGACTTCAAGCGTATGAGAATGCAAAGATTTATAAGGAAATAACGAAGAACCTGTACGATAAAAGGATTCTGAACTGCACATTTCAAGTTGGAGATAAGGTGCTGGTATATAATTCGCGTCTTTGTCTTTTTCCTGGGAAATTGAAGTCTAGATGGTATGGACCATGTATAGTAACGAAAGTCTTCAATGCAGGTGTGTGTGAAGTTAGAAATGAATACTCTGGGAAGACTTTCATAGTGAACGGCCACAGGCTGAAGCATTACCTAGAGCACAAGTATCACCCTTAGTTGGAAGTCTTTACGTTGATGGATCAAAAGTATGAATAAAGGAGCCCTATTAGTACAGTCGAGCTGGCGGCTATAAACTTAAAACTATTTCTAAACACTTATTTATTGGTTTTGTTTATTTTATGTTTTTCGTGTCAATAAAGTAGCATGACAATTGCATGTTTTTTTCCATCACATATATATTCGGTCGTCTGGCTAGAGATATATGTGGTTTTTTCCTTCACGATTCTCATGTGATACCCTCGTAAAAGTTTTCGCGTCTTGCTTAGGCAGATAAAAGAATATAGTGGCTTAAACTGTTTTTGCGCATTCCTCTGGTATGCAAAATTACCGCCACCTTATTTTCTTTTTGCCCTTCGCATGTTACACACAGTTTTTGAAGTATTTTGGACATCAGGTAACAACTTGGAAGATGGATGGCCGAGGAGCAAATGATTCTGCTCCAGGATTCACTTTGAATCAGCCGATCAATTCCAGAGCTAGGTACCTTTTCTTTTCTTTATTATTAGTCATTGGGGACAATGTCTATAATAAATAGGGGTAGGCGTCTTAGCTGGATAATCGATACAGGGAAAAATTTTGAAAATTTTGAAATCCTGTTTTTAGCTTGCCGATTGCACGTTTTCGAGTATGGAATCGGTAGAACATGAGCCCAAGTTTAATTTGAAGTTTGCTATAGCATATTCAATTTAGTATGAAAGAAGGAGCATATATTATGTTGCATGAAGTAGTTACTTATGTTATTCTATCAATGCACTCAATATTTGAGCACATAATCTGACTAAGAAGTGTTTGAGATCAGATGATGAATTGTTTTAACCGTGAATCATTATTTGTCTATCTATATACTTTAACAAATTGTTGTAAGACAAGGGAAGCAACTTGAATGCCAAATTAGGTATCCGGGACAAAACGGTCTTGTGAGAGAGAGAGAAAAAAAATAGTGAGAAAACCTGCCAGAAAAAAATATTGAAAAAAAGATAAAATATATGCAATAAAGGCAGTAAGGGAAGCGAACTCGTGTAAAAATGGCACGACCCTCGCATAAAAAGAAACAAACAAGGACTTAAGAGCAAGACTCAGTCCCTGAGTCTGCCTGGCCCGATTAAGGTACCATGTTGTGTAACCAAGTCTGAAGGCAAGATGAGCGAGTGTATGTGCAGGTAAATTAAAATTAAGGGGTTAATACAATTGATTCTCCTCGCGAACGCACTATCACGACTGATTCATCACACGACACATTGATGCATGATAAGTAGTGATTAAAGGGGAGCTTATGGATTGTGGCTTGATGTATGTTCTGCCGGAAATCTTTATTGAATATGTGGTATTTGATGGGCATCGCTCTTCGAGGTACATTCTGCCTTCAAACTCTACTCGAGGATGAGCAAAGGGCTAGTGGAGGGTAGTTGCTGACGGTTAAAATAGTCTATCCTACGGCATCAACATTCTATCAATTATGAGCTAAAAATAGTTTTTTCGACCTATAAATATGAACCATTTAAGTTGAATATCATATGTCGGGCTTGTGATTCGAGAATTATGTACTTAACATTTATTTTTCCGATTTCGATATTATTTCGTGCGTTATTTGATTATTTTCAGAATACGAAATATTGGGCTAAGCATTATGGACGGATCTGGAGTGCACTGAACGAAAGGATTGGGCGTTGGGTATTCCAGAACATTCCAAGCTAAGTCGGCAGAAAGAAAAAGACAAAATACCTTCGGTTTACCGAGGTCTACCACCGACTTACCGAGGGTCTAGAATCTTCCGAAAACTGTTTTCTTGGACGAGGGGTAGATTTAGGTGTTTCTAAGTCAGTTTATGTAATTATAAATAAGAGGCTTCGCCTTAGAATTCAATGAAACATTGGTAGTACACAAATTTCATGGCAAAATTATGCAATAAAAATTCCTTGTTCTTTATTTTATTTATTTTCTGAGTTCTGGTTGGAGAGACGACGGAGTTGCCGCCTAAGGAGAGATCCGAGGGAGATCTACACTCGTCTTCGAGGGTATGATTTTCTGTCTTTTCCAAGATGTAGATCTGTCGTTGTTCTATTCGACTAGTATGTGCTAACTGTTTATTTTCTTTAATTATGTAGTAGTTAGTTTATTTTACCCCATGTGTTATAGATCTAATTCGTTGGTGAAGAAATTATGAAATGGTGATTACGTTCTTTAGATTTGCGACGGTCGATATCGCTAGATCTGAATACCTAGTAAATTACTAGTTCATGATAATCGGTGCCAGCTACGTTGATTGATAGATTCAATTTACATGTTAGTAGCTTGATCAACTATTTGCATGTCATCATAAGTTAGCATGAAGTACTGATAGTGAAGTGTTAGTTTGGACATTATCTTGACGGACCCGAGGAACGTACTGATCAGTGTCGATAGAAGTCTAGGAGGGTTAGCGGTATGAGTTAGCGCTCAATACCGACATCTCTAGTTCTTTATGCATATGGGCTATTACGGACCAATTAAGGTGGGTTGCTTGCGTATACATTGTCTACTACCATGGTCGGAGTAGATAGGGTTAGGATTTGTACCCATAGCTGAACAATGAATTTAAATTCACCAATAGGGAGGACTTTTCATGTGTCGGGGGAATAACTAAATACTCATAATTGAACTAATACATTAGAAACTCTTCTTGCATCCGTGTGAAATAGAATAACCTTGTTAGTTTGTGGCACCAGTTTAATTACTGTCTATATTATAGTTGGTCGTAGTCCGTTAATTGTGACAAGCTCAATCTATATAATTAGATGTTCTAAAGAGTCTCCGTGGGATCGACCTTGAATCGCCCGAACTCTACTACGGTAGACCTAGTCCTATTGCTAGTAAGTGCTTTGCACGCGATCGCATATTTCAGTAGACTTGGAGTTGAACCTACCCAGAGCGATGACTCGTCCTTTGAGCCTCTGGACCTTTTTGATGGTGGTAGGATCCTTCGTGTTGGTGAGGGCTTCAACCTTTTTTGGGTTCGCTTCAATCCCTCTTTGGCTAACAATAATTCCAAGGAACTTGCCCGCCTGGACACCAAATACACATTTGGCCGGGTTGAGCTTCTTTGAGTGTTTTTTAACGTTCTCAAAGGTTTTCTAGAGTTCGGCATTGTGACCTTGACATGATGATTTTATGACCAAATCATCAATGTAAGCTTCCCTATTCCTCCCAATCCGCGATATGAAAACTCGATTAACCATTCATTGATATGTTGAGCCTGCATTCTTCAGCCCGAACAACATCATCTCATAATAGTATAAACCTCCAGAATAAGCACCCAGGAAACTCAATGTTTTGAAACCAACAATCGAGTCTACTAGTCGATCAATTCTTTGAAGTGCGTACGGATCCTTGAGACATGCCTTGTTCAGATCAGTGAAGTCCACAAACATTCTTCACTTTCCATTGTGTTTCTTTCACAACTTTTTCTAGCAAAGTGGGATAAGTTAGCTCTTTGAAGATTCCATCTTGCAATAACTTGCCGACCTCGACCTTTATAGCTGCATGTTTCATTGTGGAGAATTTTCTGGCCTTCCACTGTATCGGAGTAAAGGTCGGATCGACTCTCAGATGATGCCGTGTGACTTCGGGCTCAACCCTAAAGGATGCAGGTTCTTAGATCTAAGCGAGTTAGATATACGCGCAGCGGATGGATCACGACTTATATATCACAATACATAATTAAAGGACTTAAACTACTACAAGGGGGTTAAGATCATGTTACCAATAGTAGGAAGAGAAGCCAAGATCTTCCGATGTGTTCTCCAAACGGAGGTTGGTGGACACCCTTCTTGATACACGAACCTCCTCGATATGCAACACCAAGAAAAACTCCAAGTTTTTCTTCCTCTAAAACCCTAGACAAGAAAACTAATTTTTTTCTCTCTTTTTAAGTGTGTAGGTCGAAATTCTCATTGTCAATTACACTTGGAATAACTCTCCTTTTATAGGAGAGTAAATCCTTGGTCTCCAAGTTTTAATTAATTAAATAAATAAATAATTAAACAAAATAAAAGAATATTTTCCTTAATGACTAATTGTGACATGTATCGACCAATAGGAAATCAAATAACAAGTCATCCAACCAATCATATAACAAGAATATCTTTTATTTTCCATAACACAAGAAAATCAATTCTTGTGCTAAAAGAGACTCAAAATTGGCGCCACACTTAGGGTTTCCAAGCCCACATAAAATGTCTTTTATGTGTATTATATTATTTAGCCCAACTAAATAATATCCATGCATATCAATTAATTAGCCCAGCCAATTA
Organism: Gentiana macrophylla; assembly: GCA_026214975.1. Classification (NCBI taxonomy): domain Eukaryota; kingdom Viridiplantae; phylum Streptophyta; class Magnoliopsida; order Gentianales; family Gentianaceae; genus Gentiana; species Gentiana macrophylla. The sequence goes on along the minus strand of CM047808.1, from coordinate 67,279,363 downwards.
ATTATCACTAAGGCCCAAATAACAAGATTATTAGTCCGAATTACAGAAGCCACATCGGGGACCATGGACCTATAACCATGAGCTCAATAATTAATTATTCATCGAATGTAATAAGTACATTAATTATTAATTCCGGGATTACGCCACCATAAACCCGAAACTGAACTCTACCGATTACAGATGTATACTTATACTCAAACCATAGAGTGAATAAGCGTCCATTGATATAATCACTACATACGTATTAACCCTCCCTAGACTGTCCATTCTAAGTGGGAAGTCTCTGTGAACCCGACTCAGAATATTGTATCCTTATTTACCATTAACCCCCTGATGATCAATTAGTTCACATATCTGACTAGTGATCAATTAGTCTAATATGAACTCCCGGGATCGATCACTTTCTTAGTGCTAACAAATAAGGGGACTGTCTCTCTACTTCCCGCAGAAAGGAATGGATTCCATGTCTGTGAAAATCAGAACTACTCACTCATCTGGAGATAGCGCCAATGAGAAGTGGCTTGGAACACATATTTAAGTGAACCGTAACTAACACATCAAACACTACCCCGGGACAAGCAGCACCCTGTGATCACCTCAGGATTAAGGTTGATCAATATATGATCATCTAATGATTTAATAAGATTCATAGATTACGGAATTATATCGAGAAATTCAGATTAAATCGGTCTAGTCCTATATGAATGCCATCATATATAAATGCCCCACGTAGGTACCCTCTACCGACAGTCCGGATAAGACTATCACACCCTAAGGTGTTCTGGGCGCATTATTGGTGTTTTAATCAAGAGACCCTAAACTCTGATTAAGTTCACCACGGACTAATAGTTTAAGCATATCTCCACTAACTCAATCCTCACGTGTAATCCATACACTGAGTTAAGTGGTTACATACAGATATACTTAGGGTTTGCAGTAGTGTATTACTTTACAAGCACAAAGCAAGTAACTAAGGTGAGATAAATTATGTCATCCATTATTAAAAACAATTACACAAATTGTCTTTCGGGCACTACACATAACAATCTCCCACTTGCACGAAATGACAAGCAACGATTGTTTTTAGAGCACACCCTTTATCATCTTATTCACAACACTCTCCCACTTGCTCTAAAAGCATATGAGACATATCCATCAATGCCGTACCCTCCAAGCACTCGACTTGGTACACTGATTAGTTAGGTTGTCGACTCGAGACGATCTTTAGGATTGAAACGTTGTCGGTCCTTCCAATCAGGTGGTACTCTCTCTCAATATGCTTTTGACTTCTTGTGACCGAGAAGATCCTTCTAAGCTATCTCTTCACTGTTTTCACAATGAAGTGATATCGGCTTATCAGACCTGGAATTACTCTCAGACCAAAAAGGAAATTCTAAGCACTATGAGTAAACACTGAGCCCGAGATCAACTTAATGATCATCCTTAATCTGACTACAAGTCAGAATCAGTGTAGTCAACCATATTCAAGTTTGTACCTGAATATACAAGCATATGATTCCTCATTCTCTAAAGATACTTGAGGACGTACTAAACCGCTATTCAATGCTCGAATACGAGATTCGACTACTAATGACTTGTTATAACCTGACTTGCCGTTATCCAAGAGAGACTCTATCCCATTTTCTCTTTATCCGAAGATTTGGAGAATCATTCCTGAGAGGTAGGGTAGGACTACACTCGATGAATGTTGCATACGTATATGCATGATCATCTGATTCAATAAGATGGATGGGATAGCCAATGACTCATTCCTGTGAATTTGACCGAATTAAATTCTTAGAATATAGTCCAATTCTCTCATCCAGAGAATCTTGGCTTGTCAGTTTCCGACTTCAGATAGCACACACATGTTGTTTCCAACCGTTTCAGTGTTATCATTCATGAACACTAATACTACTATTTTACCAATATTGATACCCAGTCTACAAAAGACTTATCAATATTCTGGTCAAGTCCACATATTTTAAAACATGTGACTTTTAATGACCGAGAGGTTCTCTTATATCCACAAAGGACATAAGTCCCGGCAGTCAACCTGCAATTTGTTCTAACCAAGACCCTTTTGTTTCGAATGAATCCAGACTCCGTTTTACGGCAAGAAAGTCTCAGGGTATCACCCCTATTTTCCGCTTTCGACGAAATCTAGCAAGACTGAGTGGTGAGAGAGTTCAAGGTCTGGTTAACTCTCTACTTGTCAGGGAATCACCCCTATACCACTCAGCTTTGTGCTGAAAGTTAAACTTTCCTATTCATTCGACTCTTTTCGGCGTAGATCCAATTACTCCCACTGGGCCTGAGACACTCAGGTGGTTCTACACGAGGCTGAACAGAACTGGAGTACCAAAACTCCATTCATAGGGTTAAGGCTTTCAAACCAACCCCTATGATCAGAATCCTATATAGCCCACAAAGAGCCATAGGTTATCAATCACCCCAACAGACTGTATAGTCCACAAAACCACAATGGGTCAACGGTTAAACCATACTCCCACTGCGTCTTGGGTGGTTTGAGATTCTGATCTAGTAGTATTCATCAGTGTAATCACCAACAACCGATGTTGGACGTGGTCTGATTAAGTCAGATCGTAACTACATTTGGGTAACCGTACTCCAAGGTTTAAAGTTGTTATGTATGGATTCTTTCAGAAAAGGGTGTGACAGTCCAACCGTCACTTTCTGATCTCAAGAATCTTATAACCAACCTTCACTCGTCACATTAAGATATTTCACGAATAGTTATATTCTGTGCGTGTGTGCAAAATCTCCAGTCCTACCTTCAAGCATTAAATGCTAAATGCCTACATTTACGGAAGTCGTGTGAACCAAATTCACTCCTTATCCATAAATTCACTAGCATCTTCTAGGTAGACTTCTCGGTTTACGTAATAATGTTAACCGTTATTTTGCAACCAATTATCTTAATCGAGTTTAGCGAAGTATTGTAGTACATCAATAACTATATAGGGCAAGTCTATGGTTTCTTTCTCAAAGAGAAACATTCCACTAGGAGGCGGTGAGCATCGGTCCCAAGACTATGCTATAGCCTATTTATGAGCATGGAATACTCTATTCTCTGCTAAAATCGTAGACTCCTCCTCGTATTCTTTTGATAAACTAAATCGCGTTTCGAGTAGTTATCGACAAAATGTCACCACTCAAAAACTCCCACTAGCTTGTGTCTCTCACTAGACCCGAAGGTCATGATGAACAAGCTATGTTACCCTTCAAATCTATTACCCTCTCCCGATTGAAAGGAAACTTAGTCATTGTTGCTTTGAGATAGTGTTCCTAGGCGGGAGATAGGAATCACCCTTAGCGATCGTCGTCAGTCTTATCTCTAGGATATATGCACTAATTAATAGATCTTGAAGAATCGTTTATCTTAATACGGAAACCATTCGCCTATAATATTTTAAGACATGTTACATATACCTTTTCAGCATTTCTTAGTGGTTCTGACTTTATCGAACAAAAGTCCGAGTCTCGGATTCGTACTACAAATGTCATCTTCACTTTCTATAAGGCAACAATATATCGAGTTGAAAGTGAATCCATTTGTTTCAACGAATCTGTAAACAGAAAATAAAATTTTATGTGATATTCAAGGATAGAATCCGAAATTCATTTCCTTAAATCACTCCCACTATTGTAGCTGAAATTACTGCCCGTTGTTACTCTATTAATCGTTAATGTACAGCTTCCTTGTTCTTCCAAAGAACTAAGCTACCGAGTCAAGTTACTCGGTTAAGAAAGTCGCTAAGGATTCATTGGTTAGTGATCCGAAATCACTTTCCTTATCCTATACTTTCTTTAATTAATTTTTCGGTTTAGCCTCAAAACTTTAGTTAAGATGATTAACACTTATAGACATTCTTTCTCATTCTCAACTTTCCTTAAAAGGAAATAGTCTTGAACTAGCAGTTCATATGAGTAGACACTACTCGTGAACTGTGGGATGTCTAACGAAAGCGTTACCCAGTGGGACTAATTTTCTAAATTAGAAAACATAAGACAAAAGCTCCCACTAGTTTATCGGTTCCAAATACCGTCTAACTAGCGACACTTTAATTTATGATTCTCTAATTTTTTTTATTTGAAAATTTCTCGTGCAGACACTACACAATTAAAATTCACTAGAAGTATTTTATCGTCCCAATCATCTTTCAAACTAACTACGGTTGTCTCGTCTTTACACGAATGACAAAGAAGACATACTTATTTACGTCACTTAAGTTTTGAAGGCTCGAGAGAAATACCTCTTCCGAAAAATTAATCGCATGTGAGATTAATAAGTACAACGTTCTAGTTACTTACCACTTTTTAACGAAGTCATCACTAGTCAATTTTACACTAGCAGTCTAACACCCTAGAGAGATATATAGTTGTAAATAAAATTGACAGAAAATAAATCCAAAACATACACTACTAATAAATTTTAGGAACTATAAACTAAGTACTTATAGTCTATCCTACCGTTCCAAGGATTTAATCTAATGCCTCAGTGCCGCCTTAGGGTAGGTCAAAGAGGTTTCGATTAATATTGAAGATCGAGTTGAGAATCGAACATCTCATTTGTGATCGTCAATCACCTTTTCTTTTTCAAAAAAGTATTACCAAAAATACCCTTTATGAGTGTGACCTCATCGTCTCATTTTTTGGTAGACCCCGAGTGTGCCGCCTTAGGGTCGGTCAGTGACCCGGCGTGTACCCAAAATCCTATCCTTTCGGAGACCAAGCCTTGAATTTTGATAGCGGTGAAGGCCTTCCTTAGGGGCCGAAATCAAAGCCGGCACGAGGCGTCACCATTCTCTCACGTTGCTTGCGTCAACAAGTGAGGCCGTGGGGTCGGCCGTCGCCTCTCCGCTCCCACTCAATATTTTGAAAAGTGTGGTGGGTTTCATGATCACGTTTTGGACTTGATGTTACATTAAGGAACAATAAATCATAGGCCCAAATGTTGTCGGTTATGTGGGCTAGCCCACCCGACCTATTTGTTGGAACATATGTGACCGTCGGACGGGTCAAGACCAGGAGCTCCGTTGAGTCAGTAGTGGCTCTTCGGATGGCTCACCTTGCGGACCCCGTGCAAACGCCACACGTGGAGGGTGAAGTCGATCGAGCCGTAGCTACTGTTGACCACCCAACCGTGGTTAAACCACTTTCGAACCATGTTTGCCCGTGATCATCCAATCCTTAAACATCAAAATTTCACGTAGACACTACGGAACAAAAACATAATCTCGTCTAGGTAAGGTGGAATTCACCGAGAATCCAACACCATAACCACGGGGTTTCGGGATTTTACTCCTTATGCTTTCGCAGAGTGGGATTCACCGAGAATCCATCACCCAACCTCGACGATTGAAAAAACCCGTGTTCCTCGGTTTTTACCCTAATTAGTTTCTAATTAATATCAAAGAATTAATTAAAACTAATTGCGTGTTTTATACATGCCTAACTAATTCCTCGAATTAATTTCTACATGAATGCATATGGAGTGAAATTCAGATATGATGCATGTCATGGCAATTTTCCGGTTCTAAACATACAATCTAATCATGTATACTAGTGCGGAAAATAAACACCGAGATGGACCGTTGGCACCCCCGTATCTAATCTATTAGAAAATAAATAACCAAAACCCTAACTAGGGTTTACTTCTTTCTAACATAATCTGCAGCTGTACAAAATCTTCGACGATCGGCAAACCAAACGAACTCGGATCGCGACGAAACTTTCCAGATCTGTTCCTCACTCCTTGGGCTTCAATATGGACGGTTGGATCGGATTTTTAACTTGTCAATTTTCTCCAGTGAGCCGCCCAACTTGCTGCTGGATCTGACTTTTACAGCAGCGCCTCAAAGACTTCCCGAGGTGATTGGGAATCGAGATGAATCCTGATCGACCTGAAATTTTTATCCCACGTTGAAAACTCTGTAGTTTTCGATCTGACCGGTTGGATTTCAGTTTTAACGGTCTAAACTCTCCCAGAAATTCGAGGAAGTCACAGGTAGGGTTTCTGTGAATCCTGTGTTTTCCTGTTACAGCAGCTTCTTTGCAGCAATGAACGGATATCAAAACGGACTCCGATCGACGCAAAATTTTGTGAAATTGTTCATCATCTTCCAATCGTGATTATGACCGGAGGGATCGTCGTTTCAACGGATCGATCAACGGGAAAAACGAAATAACTAAACAGCTACTAAACAGATCTATTTTCTGGAAATTAAAATTGCAATAAAAATAAATTACATAATTTCCTATACTCATATGAACGAATTTTCATCGTTTATATGAGTTTACAATAGATCTAACGGGTAAACAGTGCCAACCCCCAATCCATCTCTTCAACCATAGCAATTAATCATTATCAATGCATAAAACAATAAATAAAAATTTACCTACATGCAATTACACTCCTTTAAATCGTTTAATTATGATTATGACTATATAAATCGGGCAACCTGGCTCCGATACCACATGAAGGATGCAGGTTCTTAGATCTAAGCGAGTTAGATCTACGCCACAAATGGATGGATCACGACTTATATATCACAATACATAATTAAAGGACTTAAACTACTACAAGGGGTTAAGATCCAATTACCAATAGTAGGAAGAGAAGCCAAGATCTTCCGATTTGTTCTCCAAACGGGCGGTTGGTGGACACCCTTCTTGATACACGAACCTCCTCGATATGCAACACCAAGAAAAACTCCAAGTTTTTCTTCCTCTAAAACCCTGCAAAGAAAAACTAATTTTTTTCTCTTTTAAGTGTGTAGGTCGAAATTCTCATTGTCAATTACACTTGGAATAACTCTCCTTTTATAGGAGAGTAAATCATTGGTCTCCAAGTTTTAATTAATTAAATAAATAATTAATTAAACAAAATAAAAGAATATTTTCCTTAATGACTAATTGTGACATGTATCGACCAATAGGAAATCAAATAACAAGTCATCCAACCAATCATATAACAAGAATATCTTTTATTTTCCATAACACAAGAAAATCAATTCTTGTGTTAAAAGAGACTCAAAATTGGCGCCACACTTAGGGTTTCCAAGCCCACATAAAATGTCTTTTATATGTATTATATTATTTAGCCCAACTAAATAATATCCATGCATATCAATTAATTAGCCCAGCCAATTAATTATCACTGAGGCCCAAATAACAAGATTATTAGTCCGAATTACAGAAGCCACATCGGGGACCATGGACCTATAACCAGTAGCTCCAATAATTAATTATTCATCGAACATAATAAGTACGTTAGGGATTATGCCACCATAAACCCGAAACTGAACTCTACCGATTACAGATGTATACTTATACTCAACCCATAGAGTGAATAAGCATCCATTGATATAATCACTACATACGGATTAACCCTCCATAGACTGTCCATTCTGAGTGGAAAGTCTCCGTGAACCCGACTCAGAATATCTTATCATTATTTACCATTAACCCCCTGTTGATCAATTAGTTCACATATCTGACTAGTGATCAATTAGTCTAATATGAACTCCCGGGATCGATCACTTTCTTAGGGCTAACAAATAAGGGGATTGTCTCTCTACTTCCCACAGGAAGGAATGGATTCCATGACGTCTGTGAAAATCAGAACTACTCACTCATCGGGAGATAGTGCCAATGAGAAGTGGCTTGGAACACATATTTAAGTGAACCGTAACTAACACATCAAACACTACCCCGGGACAAGAAGCACCCTGTGATCACCTCAGGATTAAGGTTGATCCATATATGATCATCTAATGATTTAATAAGATTCATCGATTACGGAATTATATCGAGAAATTCAGATTAAATCGGTCCAGTCCTATATGAATGCCATCATATATAAATGCCCCACGTAGTTACCCTCTACCGACAGTCCGGATAAGACTATCACACCCAAAGGTGTTCTGGGCGCATTATTGGTGTTTCAATCAAGAGACCCTAAACTCTGGTTAAGTTCACCACGGACTAACAGTTTAAGCATATCTCCACTAACTCAATCCTCACGTGTAATCCATACACTGAGTTAAGTGGTTACATATATATATACTTAGGGTTTGCAGCAGTGTATTACTTTACAAGCACAAAGCAAGTAACTAAGGTGAGATAAATTCTGTCATCCATTATTAAAAACAATTACACAAATTGTCTTTCGGGCACTACACCTAACAAACCCTTCACATTTCATTTACTACCCATACAAAAGTATCTAAATTAGCCTTGAGTAGAGATATCATGCCCTCTCTTTCTTGCTCAGTTAGATGAGCTCCGATCTTGATTTTTTGATGTGGATGTGCTTCATTGATTACATCCTCATTCAGCTCATCCTCCACTGTGAAATCAGGCTTGTCTCGCACTTGCAAAGTTTCACATTCTATCTCTGGAAGGTTAGTGTCAGTTCTCATGTTAATCCGTGGTGGACCTATCAAAGACATTAGCGGGTTAAGCTGAGCTCTCTTGTTTTCTGCCCGATTCTTTCGGACTTCCTCAAGCATTTCCCCTAGATGACTTACTGACACGCTAACTTTGTTTGCGACAGGGATTTTTACTCTTTGATACCGGATGGAGACTACCATTTGGAAAGATCTAAGGGTTGAAATCCCTAAATTCACATTATGTTCTTATTGGAAGTCGACAACAAGAAAAGTTACCTTTTGGTGGAACGGACCATAGTGGCCTACTAGTACTTCAATGTCGATGGACCCTTCACATGGACCTTGTCATTTGTGAAACCCACTAGGATACCGAAGTGAGGTCTCATATGCGAATCGAGGTAGCCTAATTTCTTGAAGCAATCGTAATACGTTATATCCTTGCAGGCTCACATGTCGACTAAAAATTTGTGCACCGTGAGGCCGTTAATTCCAACTGTCATAAGGAGGGGCATCCCGGACACATCCGGCGGTCCACTAGGTCACTGGGGGTTAACGTGATTGGTTGTTCCGACCCGTGTAGGACAACTGGTTTGCCCATGTCTATGTGGTTCAGAGAGTTGATCTACGATTTCAACTGATGGTTGCTAGAATTCCTCTGTTATCGCATCAATTTTTCCTTTTCTTTGATGAGCTAGAGGGCCACCCCTATTGGCCTGACCCCCAATTTCTTTGTAATGATTTAGTGCCCATCGGGCTACTAGCCTCTCAATGTCCCACTTTAGATGTTTTCATGAATCAGTGTTGTGACCATTATCCTTATGAAAGTGACAGTACTAGGGCATGTCGCGCTTCCCATCCGGATCTTCTCTCATTGGGCATGGAGGCAGCAGCTCGTATTTCACTTCATGCATGATTTGAGATATCGGTGCCATAAGAGGAGTGTAACGTTGCTCATGAAACTTCTCAGGCTTTTTGAGATCCCGATTCTGGTTGGAATTTTCCTTAACTACAGCGGGCTCGGTCTTGGCCTTTCCTTTGTGAGATGATGATGATGGTGGAGGCTCGGATGCTCCGTACTTTCATGCTCTGCTCAGCATTTCTCACAAATTTTCTTATGGGTCAAGGGCGAAGTGAGATATGAGGTAGCCCTTTGCTAGGCCAGTCTCAAAGCTGGTCATGACCACATCATCGCTCAAACCTCTTGTCATTACGTAAACTTTGTTAAATTGTTCGTGAAGCTACGCGTCGATTCATTCTCTCCGTGACGAATTTCAAACAGATCAACCTATGTTTTCTTTGGCTGTCCTTCTGTTTTAAATTTGGTAGAAAACTTTGTCCAGAGATCCTCCCACGATTGAATCATTCTCGGAGGCAGGTTTCGAGCCCATGCCGCAACTCGATCATGCATCGCGCCCATAAAGTTTATGCACTAGGACGACTCGTGTCTTGTGGCCCATGTGGTCTTGTTTGAAATGACAAAAGCCAGTTGTACGGGCAAGTTGCCCCTGTGTTACTTTGAAACTGAGGGTAGTGATTCCATTCATGTGTCGTGCTCAAAATCTCTTCACCGAGAGCATTGGTTCTCAAAGATTGCCTACCTTCCTTTCCCTGCTTTTCTTTTTGTAACTCTTCAACCTACTTCTGAAATTCATCAATTACTTCCTCAAAGGGGTAGGGGATAGGTGGAACAGGTTGTCTGTGGCTGCTCACCAAGATAGAACTTTTAGCCCGATGATCGGCCTCTTGAGATTGATTTCCCAATCTTGGCACCAGATTTATTTTAGATGATTGCACCTCGTTGCTTCTTTTTTTGCTTTTCTGCTTGTCCTGCTTTCTCGTAAGGGAACCCAAGTGATCGTGGATGGGCCTGCGAGCCTGGGGTCTCCTGGCTGAGGAGTGAACACTTATCTCTTTCGCATGAGGGATGGATGGCCCCCTCGAGTGGTCTGGGACATCAATATACTTGTCTAGTGCTGTGGATCTCGGTGGAGGAACAAACTCCCTATTGGGGATAGTTGGTGGATTTCATCGGATGAGCTCTTCGTTAGTCTTATGAATCCTTTCAGCATAGGAGCCATATGCCAACAATGCTTTCGTGTAGAGTTTCTCATATGCCTCAATCTCCTTGAAGGGAGACGGTTGTTAAAATCGGGATGGATGAGATCCTTCACCTATATTTTTGCCCTTGTTGTGCTCCTTAACAGGATTGAGTTGACCTAGTAATTCTTTTGATCTCGCTCCGATGTTGATAAAAGCACATGCATCGTGCTAAGATACGTCCTCACCTTGAGGACTTGGTATCGATGTGTACCTTGTGGTCAGTCAGACGATCTTTGTGACCCACCTGTCGTCTTTGTCAGTATGTTGTATGGCATTCATGCTGGTTTTTGGTGTTTGGATGTAGGCCCTCGTGTAGTTCATGACCAGCTGACCGTGTTTTCAACATACTTATGATGGAATGAGTATTCATTAACGTCGGAGGTGATTTATTAAGAAGAAATGTTGAACCGACCGAAGATTCTAAGACTAGGTGCGGCCTCAAAGCTTTTATAGGATTTTTGGGGGGAGATGTGAGAGTTTTGTGCTAGATTTTTTGGATCTCGGGCGAGTCTCTCAAAAATCTGGGGATTCTGCAAGAACAAGATGAAGAGCCCGATGATATTCCACCGGAAAAAGCATGAAGTACAGCTTTGAGTGCCGGAAAAGTAGAGAAGTATGACTTTTGGGAGTCGCACCTGAAGGAGGCAGCTATGAAACTCAGATTTAACGGGAGAAAAATGCTAGAACGCACAGATTTCCCGGTAACGGAGCCAACTAATACTGTCAAAAATATCACAAACAATAATATCGAGTGTTTGGAGTGGATATCTGGAACAACTGTGGTGTTTTTGCTATGTTTTAGCTCAAGAAATATATGAAGATATTAAGAAGTTCAAGAACACAATAGATGGAGATAAAATGATAGGGCTTGGCCCGCATTTTTTATTATGCCTCCACTTTTAGGGTATAATCTGCCGTTATTTATAGGGCTTATATAGTGGGTGCTTACGTGGTGATTACAAGGGATATTCATAGTACATAAACACAGAAACAATAGAATAGCGTGGGTTGAGCTCATGTGATAAGGGCTGACGGTCATCTCGACTATTGCAGAATCTACACTTGTAAGCTTGACTTTGTCGCCTAGGTTAGCGGGTTTCGAGCTGAGGGGCGATTTTTAAGGCCCTCGGTGCTTCGTCTCACATAGGAGATGGTGTATAAGGACTAAAGGGAATGCTGAGTGCGGTCTGCTGATGAACTCAGTAGACCATATGAAGCCTCAGCAGACTACATAGCAGTTTAGTGTAAAAAATAGTCATTCTATTATAGGTTGTTGTAAACGTATTTAATTTACTCATAATGGTTTCATGAGGTGTATGAAGCTATAAATACCTCATGATTAGCTACATTTCAATTTAACTTGTAACTTTCAGTCCATCAATAATAATTCTGCACTTTATTTTTCTGCTTGTAATTCTACAAACTTCAACATGGTATCAAAGCCGAAATGTGAGAATTTCTGAATTTTTTCCTACGTTTTCTCTTGTTATCGAAGAATCATAGGAGAATGCTTCATATTTTCTGTGTCTACAGTTTCTTGAGAGTAAAATGTGATCATTTTCTGCGGTTTATTTTTTATCATTTCGTGATCGTTTTCTCGGTGTTTTTTTGATCTTTGATAAGTTCTAGATTTCTTGACAGCCATGGCAGCAAAGAAACAAGAATTAAGCTTCTCGAGTGCATTCTACGTTCATCCTAATAGGAATCCGTCTCTGGTTCTTGTTCAGCCATTGATGAATGGCAACAACTATAATCCATGGAAAATGTCTTTGGAGATGGTGTTGATTGCCAAGAATAAAATTTGCTTCGTAGGCGGCACAATCAAAAAGACAAGAACAAATTCTTCGGACTTTCATGCATGGAGACAGTGTGATACAATGGTGAGATCATGGATCTTGAATACTGTAGAGAACACCATTGCATAAAGTTTGATGTATTTCGAGAGGGCACATGCTGTTTGGAAGAATCTTGCTGCAATATTTTCTAATGTTGATGCCTTGAGGCTTTCAGATCTTCTTGGAAAATTGCCTCTGTTGAAGCAAGGTAAAGATTCTATCAATCAATGTTTCACCAAGTTAATTTTTATGTTGGAAGAAATCAAGACAACCAGCTCTATGCCAGTCTATTCTTGTGATCCTCAATGTCACTGCAAAGCAAGTATCACACTAATGGATCGTATGGAGGCTGAACATCTTTTGAAATTCCTAAAAGGCTTAATGGATGAGTTTGAGCCAATGGTTTTTATGGGAAGACAAACAACCGCAATACCACACATGTCACAAATATCCACAAATTCTTCCCAATTACACGCAACGTAATTATACGAGATAGCCCAACGATGATAAATCAGAATCAAAATGAAACGAAAACACATGAAAATCAACACCACAATTTTAACGTGGAAAACCCCTCTCGATGTGAGAGAGTAAAAACCATTAGGCCGAGGCCCACAAAAACTCCAATAATCAGCAAAAGTTGATACAAAAGTGTTTCAAAAACATCATCCAGCTCAACTACACCAAAGCATCTACTAAGAATGCAAAATACAAGAGTTGTTGAAAAATATCACCCGAAAACGAAGCAGACAGTTGCGGGATAATTCCGGAAAATTAAACCGTTGAAACGCAAATTCCACCGTTCATATTGAAGAAAAATGAGTGTCTAACAAGCCCTCAAAATCTCATGCCGATCAAAGTCTGTTTCGATGCCAAATTATCGCCGGAAAATTCCAGATGTAACACCAACAAAAGCTACGAATATTGCCTCTAGTTTTGTTGTAAAAGATTGTGAAGATTAGGGAAAAATTAACCTAATTTGTTCCCTTAAATACTACTTGACATGTTATTAATTTTCCAATTTTTTATTGGGCTTGGGCTTCACAAAGGAGTGATCCACCCAACAAATCTCCCCCTCACGACATTGTGGAGGAATTCATCTTTCCCACAAAAAAACGACATATTTCAAGGTTCTCCATTGTCAGTGCTTTTTTCAACATATTCGCACCATTGTCATCCATGTGCACTTTTCATGTCCTAGAAACTTTAACTCCAACACATCCAGAATCCAATGATAACTAACATCAATGTGTTGGTCCTAGAATGAAATTCTGCATTCTTACCAAGATGAATAGCACTCTGGCTATCAAAAATCAACAAATACTGATCTTGTTTCAAACCAAGCTCCTGGAGAAACTTCTTCATCCGCAACAACTCTTTACACGCTTCAGTTGATGCAATATACTCAGCTTCAGTAGTTGAAAGAACAACACATTTTTGCAACCTCGACTACCATTACACAGCTCCCCTTGCAAATTTAATTAAATATCTTGAAGTAGATTTGTAAGAATCAACATCTCCAGCCATATCAGAATCAGTGAAACCAACAAACACGGGTTTTTCACCACCAAAAGTAAGGCAAAAATCTGTAGTACCCCTAAGATATTTCATAATCCATTTCACAGCATTCCAATGCTCTCTACCAGGATTAGAAAGAAAACGACTGACCTTACTAACAGCATAAGCTATGTCTGGTCTAGTACATACCATGGCATACATCAAACTACCCACTGCTGAAGCATATGGGACCTTCTACATCTTTTCCTTTTCATCATCGCTAGAAGGCCACTATTTGAGCATCACTCATGCTAAATCTCTGAAGCACCTTCTTTATGTACTTCTCTTGTGACAAATATTTTTTCCCAGCCTCTCTGTGATTAGTAATCTGCATCCTTAAAATATTCTTTGCATGGCCCAAGTCTTTCATGGCAAAAGACTTGCTCAACTACTGCTTCAACCTGTCAATCCTTGAAGCATTCCTGCCAACAATCAAAATATCATCAACATAAAGTAAAAGAATGATAAAACCATCCTCTGAGAATCTGTTAATAAACACGCAATGATCTGGAGTAGTCTTCCGGTAACCTTGCTCCTTCATGACAAACTCAAACTTCTTAAACCACTGTCTAGGAGCTTGTTTCAACCCATAAAGAATCTTCCTCAACTTGAACGCAAGATCCTCTTTCCTTTCACCTGAAAACCCTCTGGCTACTCCATGTAGATGTCTTCTTCCAAATCACCATGAAGAAAAGCCATTTTAACATCCATCTGCTCAACCTCCAAATCAAGACTAGCTGCAAAGCCAAGAACAATCCAGTAGAAAACATTTTCACAACAGGAGAGAAAATCTAACAAAAATCAATTCCATTTATTTGACCAAAACCTTTGACTACTATCTTGCCTTATACCGAGGACTAAAATTATTGTCTTCATTCATAATTCTGAAGACCCACTTATTCTTCAAATCTTTCTTCCCCTTAGGCAATTTCACCAACTCATATGTGTGATTGTAATGCAACGACTCCATCTCGTCTTTCATAGAATCAAGCCATTTATCTTTATTTTCATCATACATGGCCTCCTCAAAACATTCTGGCTCACCACTATCTGATAGCAAAACATACTCAGTCACTGGATATCTAGTAGAATGGTGTCTCTCTCTAGTAGATCTCTTTGGAATAACGGGTAGAGCCTTATCTGGTATTGGTTCCTCAATCATATCATCGTCAATGTTCTGATCAAAATCAACTGCATCATCATGTTTATTACCCTTGTCATCAACTGCACCATGCTCTTCTATGGGTGCAGGAGAAATTATCTCCAAGTCCGCATAACCATCACTAGCTTGAGGTGCTGAACTCTGATTTTTATCAACATCCTGCAAAGTCTAATTCTCTACAAACACAACATCTCGGCTTCTAATCACTTTCTTGTCAACAAGATCATAAAATTTGTACCCAAACTCATCTTGACCATAACCCAGAAAAATACACTATTTAGTCTTAACATCAACCTTAGACCTCTCATATTTAGGAATGTGAACATAAGCTTTAGAACCAAAAACTCTCAAATAATGGTAAGATACATTGTTAGCTGACCATACCATTTGAGGAACAACGTTCTGCAAAGGAACACATGGAGACATATTTAGTACATGAACCACTGTACACAAAGCTTCACCCCAAAAGGATTTAGGCAATCCAGCTTGTGAAAGAAAATATCTGACTCTCTCCACTAATGTTTTGTTCATCAACTCCGCCAAGCCATTCAACTGCGGTGTCTTTGGCTGATTTCTCTTATGTCTGATACCATGCAGCTTACAGTAATAATGAAATGGACATTTGTATTCACCTCCATTGTCAGTCCGAATACACTTCAACTTCTTTCCAGTTTCCTTTTCAACAGAAACTTGAAACTACTTGAACACATCTAACACTTGATCTTTTGTCTTCAAATTGTACATCCAAATTTTTCTTGAGTGGTCATCAATAAAAGTCACAAAATAGCGGGAACCACCAAGCGTCCTTGTCATCATAGGACCACAAACATCATAATGAACAAGCTCAAGTACTTCTGACTTTCTTCAAGGTGGATTTGATTTAAAAGAAACTCCAGATTGCTTCCCTATGAGACAATGACAACACTTTTCCAAATGCAAATTGTTAGAAAAAGACAATAAATTTTTCATAGATAAGACAGTCATTCCTTTCAAGTTCATATGACATAACCTCTTATGCCACAAATCAGTCTCATCGCGTGACTCCACTGCATGAGCCTCATCAACAATAACTTTGGCATGAGTCAAGAAAAGTGTTGATGTCTTTGTACCTCTAGCCACAACTGAAGACTCCTTTGTGAGATTCCATTATCACAAGAAAAGGAGCTATTATAACCATCATCACACACAGTCTGCCAACAGAAATCAAATTCAACCGGATCCATGGAACATGCTTCACCCGTTTAAAAATCAGTTTGGTACCATTAGACGTCTCCAAACTAATATCTCCAACACCTGCACAATTTAAGATAGAATCCTGAGCCGTTCTCACATCAGCAAAGTCATATGGAGTGTATGATGTGAAAGACTCTCTTCTTGAAGTAGCATGGACTGAAGCACCACTGTCAACAACCCAACTAGTCATATCATCAACAAGAATAATATCATCAACCTCTTGAAACACAAGGAAATCATCAGAAAAAGTCGCATTAACTATATCTTCCTTCTTCTCATCATCTTTCTTGTCATTATTTTCCTTTTTCTCCCGTTTCAATTCAAAGCAAAATTTCTTGATGTGTCCCTTCTTGCCACAGTGATTGCATTCAAAATTTTTGTACTTGCCCTTGGATTTACTTCTACTTCGACCTTTATCTTCAGAAGCTCTACTTTGACTTCTCCCCCGTGACTCAGTAACCAAGACATCCGACTGTGAGGAAACACCATGTGCCTTCCTCCTTGAGTCTTCTTCAACACACTACTCTTAGCAAGATCAATGGTCATAGCACCATCTGGGGTAGAATTAGATAGAGAACTTCAAAAAACTTCCCACGAATCCGGTAAATAGCCAAGAAGAATTCATCCATGCACTTCATCATCAAACTTAATACCCATAGCATTAAGTTGGTTCATAATACCCAAGAAAGTATTCAAATGATCAGACATAGGAGTTCCATCATGATATCTCCTATTCATCAATTTATACATAAAAAGTATCTTATTGTTTCCAGTTTTCTGGGCATACAAGTCTTCAAGTTTTTTCCACAAAGACCTAGCATGTTTCTCCTCACTAATGTGATTTAAAGCATTGCCATCATCCCATTGTCTAATATAACCAA
This sequence comes from Gentiana macrophylla, assembly GCA_026214975.1. Lineage (NCBI taxonomy): Eukaryota > Viridiplantae > Streptophyta > Magnoliopsida > Gentianales > Gentianaceae > Gentiana > Gentiana macrophylla. The sequence goes on along the minus strand of CM047808.1, from coordinate 67,262,178 downwards.
AAACTTGTCTATGCAACAAATTCCACTCTTCATCTGTTTTATCATTAGGTTTTTCCGCACACAAAACCGGCAAGAAATAGTTTTTCACGTACACAAGATCCTCTAATTTATTTTTCCATATGGCATAATTAGACCCATTCAAAGTGATCATCCTATTCATGTTGGCTTCCATTTCTCCAATTAAAAGAAGTTCACCAAAAACACTTCAAAACCAAATCAACTAACTGGGGCTCCGATACCACTTGTTGGGAAAACAAACAACCGCAATACCACACGTATCACAAATACCCACAAAGTCTTCCCAATGACACGCAACAGAATTAAACAAGGCAGCCCCAATGAAGATAAATCACAATTAAAGCGAAATGAAAACACAAGAAAATCAACACCACAATTTTAATGTGGAAAACCCCTCCTGATGTGAGAGAGTAAAACCATGAGGCCGAGGACCACAAAAACTCCACTAATCAGAAAAAGATGATACAAAAGAGTTTCAAACACATCAACCAACCCAACTACATCAAAACATCAACTAAGAATGCAAAATACAAGAGTTTCTGAAAAATATCACCCGAAAACGCAGCAGACAGTCGCGGGATGATTCTAGAAAATTGAACCAGTCAAACGCAAATTCCACCATTCAGAATAAGAAGAATGAGAGGCGAACAAGCCCTCAAAATTACAGGCAATGCTGATGGTGCCTTTCCAGAAATCCATGATGCCTTTCCAATTTCCATTAAGTTTGAAAGACAAAAGTTATATGTGGCTAACAAGGCCAAGAATCAAGATTCTATGGTTATCTTGTCTCAGAAGAATGGACAGGGGCAAAATCAAACACTCAGCAGACCGGGTTCTATGACTGCTACAAATACGAGACCTAAAAATCCCAAGAATATGCAATGTAGTTTATTTGTTGATTCAATGGTCATACTGAAGAGACTTGTTACAAGAAACGTGGCTATGCTCCAAGTTTCAAATCAATAATGGCTAAATTGGTAGAAGTTGAACAATCAGCAGAAGAATATCAGGACCAAAATAGTTCTGTTGCACCAGTGTTTCCCAATCTTACTGCACATCAAATTGACAAGTTGAAGACTCTGCTAAGTTCTGATCATCCCAGACATGCAGGATTTGTTGTTGGTCAACCTGTTGAGATTGTGACACACTACTTACCTACTACAGGTGATCCAAATTTAGTCAGATCAAGACAATGGATCTAATAAGCAATCCCAAACCTTCTTCTGATATAAAAATAGGATTACCTAATCGAAATAATGTTTCTTTCACTCATTTAGGAAAAGTAAGGGTAAACCCTCATCCTGTCCTACATTATGCGTTTTACATTCCTTTTTTTCAGTATAATCTTTTGTCCTTACCTTCTTTTATCAACAACACAAAAGGTGCAGCTGTTTTTTCTGGTAACAAGTGTGTTTTGTAGGACAAGAACAAGAAAGTGATTGGTTAAGCTGAGCTACACAAAGGAATATATGTCTTGAATCAGCCAATCAAACATTCTACTATTAATGTGGTAGAAAATCACACTTTATCTGATAGACTAGATGATGCACTTTTTTGGCATTACAGACTAGGGCATTCGCCAGATAAGAGACTGCAAGTCATTAGTTCACAGTATGCTGATGTCATATTCTGTAATCATGATCTTTGTTATGTTTGCCCTATGGCAAAATTAAAGAAAAATATCTTTCCATTAAGTACTCTTGATGTAAATGCTATTTGACCTTGTCCATATGGATTTGGGGTCCTTTAAGACAATATACTGTGAATGGACATCAATATTTTCTTAGTGTTGTAGATTATCTTTCTAGATAATTAGGTTTTTCTCATGAGGCATACATCTGAAGCTGTTGATCTTGTTAAATCCATTGTTAAATTTGTTTCTACATAGTTTCACAAAACTATTAAAGTAATTAGATCTAACAATGTAGCAGAGTTTCAACATACTGATTTTTATGCTCAACAGGGTATTATTCATCAGGCTAAATGTGGAATACCAGAAAGAGAAAGTGTACCTAAAAAAAGACTTTTTGGTAATGGGTATATATTTTCCTAACCCTCCCATAAGAACAATATTTTGACTTTTGTAGGGTGAATAGCCAACAAGCCTTTCCATTGATTGACTAATGGATCTTGATCCTAAAAATAATATTGCTTTTGAATAGGCATGTGTTATCAAATGGAATAAAGCATCTCGATAAGATCCCATACCGAGAGCTAACATCCTATAACCCAATTGCAACATTGTGGAATATGCTAAACCTCTCTTAATGTGTTTTTGAGCAAGAGCTAAAGTATCTCCTAATAAGACTTTTATTATTGTTATCAACGAGATTAAATTCATTATGGAGGGTATAACTATAAAAAGGGGAAGAAGTCGAGCTACAAGAAAATTCCCATTTGCTACCATAGTGGTAACGTGTATACGACGAGAAATGGGAGTGGCCCCTCCATAGCATCGAGCAACAAGACATGAAGGGAAATGTGCGGATTTAGCAATGGAACCGCAAATAATAGAACAGCAACAAAGTAAGAAATAAAGGATTTACTTCAATAGTATAAATCAAGTTATTCACTATTTCGAATAAATCCTCAAATCCAAAATTACCCGTTATCCAATAAAACCCTAAAATTCCTAATAATAAACCAAAATCTCCTACCCGATTAGATACAAAAGATTTTTGACAAGCATTTTCCGCAAGAGGTCGTGTGAACCAAAAACCAATTAAGAGATAAGAAGACATCCCAACCAATTCCCAGAAAAATATAAATTTGTATCAAATTAGAACTAGTAACTAATCCTAACATTGAAGTACTAAGAAAATTAATATAAGTGAAAATTTTCAAATAAGATTGATCATGAGCCATATAATTATCACTATAAAAAGAACTGTAATTCCAACGGTAGTGATAAATATTGACAGAATAGAAGTAAGTGGGGGTTGTGAATCATCATGCGGATCTGGGGGCAATCCAGTGCCAAATCCGAGAAAACTCCTAAGGCGCTATATCCTAAAGGTATTGTGGCCCGGTACCATTGACTAGATCAATTCACTCATTTCTATTTGTATTCCCTCTTTCGAGTGACTGACGTACCTCTCCTCTTTGGAGCATTAAGTATCCTCTTTAGAGCATTAACATCCTCACTTCAGATAACTTAGCTTAGACACCGAACACGCGCACCAGAGCAAGTCAGTAAGAGGTAATTTAGTTACTGGCCAATAAACAAAGCGCTTTTGTACCCATCGCTCTTTTCCTTCTTCTTATTTCACTCACTTACGCTATTGCTAGCTCACCCTCTATGGTATGTCCTGTTCCATGCCTTCCTAACACGGCTTTCCCTTCTTTGCCTTTGACCGAATCTATTATTGATAGCGTTAAAAAGATAAAATAGGCTCTATTTGACCGACCCTGCGCAGAGTGCTACTATTGATAGAAGCGAGGGAGATTTCTTAAAAAGCCATTGACCGATGAAGATGAATCTGTTGTCGGAATAAGTGCATCACTCAAATAAATATATTCTAATAGATCGCTCTAAAAATCTAGTCAACTAAATCCTTCTTCCGCTCTCTTCTTTCTCATTTGTCACCAAGGCATATATGACGCCAAGCTTGGGTAAAGTCAGTCAAAGAGGTGAATGATCCGATGGTTGGGAGGTATACCAATCCGACGGCTGTGTCAGCTAAGCTCCTAGGGAATAAACCAATAAATAGGTCATCCGTTGCCTCTAAGCTCAACAGTCTCAGTGCAAAATGCCATCAGGTGGCTCTAGAGGTGTTTAAGTGGCTGGTAAAACTGTTGTGGGGCAGTAAACATAATCCAAAATCGACGTTGGTGGCCTAGAAAAGCACGTACATACAAGAGGTTTCTTCCTAGGCATAGGGGTGAAGGAAGCCTTCGCCAGGGCGATCAGTTTCTTCATATCTAGTTAGTCGACTTAGGAAGGCCTTGTATGGACTAACAAACTACGGCCCGGCAAACTAGTGCAATCTAAAGAAGACAGAGTCAAAACCCAATGCATCGAATCTATGGGTGACACACTATTTCAATCAAATATCGCTAGCAGACCCTGGGTAATTCTTTTCATCTAACGGGCACATCTCTCTTTCTTAGTGGCCTAATGATAAAGAATGAATGTAAGTCTTTTAGTAAGCTTATATAAGCAGCTTTTTATTGTATAAGCAATTCTTTAGTGGTCGCACCGAAAGGTACGTATGGTGAGGGTTTGTTGAAGATGATGTTACGCGGCGTTCCTAACCAGTCTAGAAGTGAATGAATTAGAGAAAACATATGAGTCAGAGGGTTTCTTTTTTTTTTGTCAGAATCTCGATCCTTTTATTATTACTTATTTCTTTTCATCTCTTCCTTTCAAAATGAATTCTCGCAAAATCTCTCCAATTTCTTTATAGTGGGCTTGGTTGGTGTAATCTAGGGAGTTTTTGCGGTATTTTTAGCTTTTTTGGGGGACGAACACACTCATCTGAGTGTGACCTCTTCTAGTGGTTCGAGCACTCTTCCCCCAGCTTTGATAAATGGCTCCCCGTAAACTCCCCCGGGGTGAAGGGTAGGGAGAAGCTGGCCCTTCAAGATGAGCCCTTAATTTAACGTCACCCCATCGCCGGAGCCTATCCCTCATGCACCACTTTCGGCAGAGGCAGAAGAGGCCCTTCGAGCGAAGAGGGAGCGGCTAAAGGGCGAGCTGCGTTTACTCTTGCAGATCGGCTGTGGGTGCAAAGCCCGACCTTATTAAAAGGCCAAATATCTAATCAATTGAATTGGCATTGATGCTGAAAATGATCCCCTCTTCTTAGACCGTCTCTATGATCACGTATGTGAGCTTTCTATGACGTAGGGAGGAAGTGTCGGTCAGCCTCAAAAGCTGTCCCCCAATGGACTGGACGAGCTCCGTTGCTGGATCTTAGAGCAAAAGGAAAAGAGGATCAAAATGTCCCATCAATAAAGTGAGGACTTTCCGGACATTTCCTCCCCCTTTTTAATAAAGAAGCCCCCGATCCCTAAGGGGCCCTCTCTGATAAGGAAGAAAAGAAAGAATCTCCATTATTTTTATGACAAATCCGGTCTGATGGTTGTTCTCCACTAACCACAAGGATATAGGGACTCTATATTTCATCTTCGGTGCCATTCTTTGGAGTGATGGGCACATGTTTCTCAAGATCTTGATTCGTATGGAATTAGCGCGACCAAGCGATCAAATTCTTGGTGGGAATCATCAACTTTATAATGTTTTAATAACGGCTCATGCTTTTTAATGATCTTTTTACGGTTATGACGGCGATGATAGGTGGATCTGTAATTGGTCCATTCCGATTCTCATAAAAGCGTCGGCATGGCTTTTCCATGATTAAATAATATTTCATTCTCGTTGTTTCCACCAAGTCTCTTGCTCCTATTAAGCCCGGCCTTAGTAGAAGTGGGTAGCGGAAGTGGGTGGACTGTCTATCCGCCCTTAAGTGGTATTACCAGCCATTCCGGGGGAGCAGTTGATTTAGCAATTTCTAGTCTTCATCTATCTGGTGTTCCATCCATTTTAGGTTCTATCAATTTTATAAAAACCATCTCCAACATGCATGGACGTGGAATGACTATACATAGATCACCCCTCTTTGTGTGGTCCGTTCTAGTGACAACATTCCCACTTTTATTATCACTTCCGGTACTAGCAGGGGCAATTACCATGTTATTAATCGATCGAAACATTAATGCAACCCTTTTTGATCCCTCTAGAGGGGGAGACCCCATATTATACCAAAGATCTCTTTCGGTTCTTCGGTTTTAAAAGTAAATGGCCCTTTTGATTCAAATCAAATATGCATTGCACCTTGTATCTTTGGGATTGTCTGAATAATGGTACTCTACTATGTTCATAAGTGGTTTTCTAGTAAAACCTAATCTAGTAAAATGGAGTATCTAAGACACAATCAATGAGTAACCAACGACATAAAAGCCTTCTAGTAGGAACCTCGGAGACTACATGCGCAACAACTTTTCAAAAATCATACATGAGTGGCTAGTGGAATTTTTGATGGTGATGGAAGTATTAAAGTTAGTAAACAAGGATATACTTCTCTTGAAATTACTACGGGACTTGAAGATCTACCACTACTACGATATATCCAACATATGCTTGGTGGAAGTATTAAAATGCGATCATGTGCTAAAGCTTATTGTTATCGACTACATAATCAACTTGGTATGATTAAACTAATGAATTGTATTAATGGTCATATTCAACATTCAGCACGACTACTTCAACTACATCGTGTTGGTAAAGTATTGGATATCCCCTTAATTCTACCTATTACGCTAGATGCTCAATCAAATTGGTTTGCCGTATTCTTTGATGCTGATGGTACCATTGGTCTCACTATGAATAATCTACTACCTCAACTAAGTATTCGAGTAACAAATAAACTTCTACAAGATGTAGAGTCTGGAGGAAATATTTACTTTGATAGTAGTAAAAATTGTTACTATCAATGGTCTGTACAAAGTCGAAAGGATGTTGTCATGATGCTTGATTACTTAAAATAAAGTACTTTCCAAAGTCATAAATCATGACGTATTGAGGAATATTACAATCTTTATGATCTCAAAGCATTTAAACCTGACAATATTCACCATAAAGCATGGCTCGCTTTCCTAGACAAATGGAATAAGTTGATGATATAGTCCACCTTTCTTCTATTCGTCCGCTTATATTAGTAGAAGAGAGAAGCACCCTAAAGTTTACATCCTAATTACGCTGGATCCGGTATCATAAGTCATATCGTTTAGACTTTTACGGAAAAGCGGTCTTGGGTATCTAGGCATGGTTTATGCCATGATCGATAGTGTTCTTGGATTTCTTGTTTGGGCTCATCATATGTTTCTTTGTGGGCTTAGACGTTGATACCCGTGCCTACTTCACCACTGCTACCATGATCATAGTTGTCCCCACTGGAATAAAAATCTTTAGTTGGATCGCTACCATGTCGGGGGGGTTCGATACAATGCAAAACTCCCATGTTATTTATTGTAGGGTCCATCTTTTTGTTTACCATAGGAGGACTCACTGGAATAGTTCTGGAAAATTCTGGGCTAGACATTGTTGTAAATGATACTTATTATGTGGTTGCACATTTCCATTATGTACTTTCTAGGGAGCTGTTTTTGCTTTGTTTGCAAGATTTCACTATTGGGTAAGTAAAATCTTTGGTCGGACATATCTCGAAACTTTAGGTAAAATCCATTTTTGGATCACCTTTTTCGGGGTTAATCTGACCTTCTTTCCCATGCATTTCTTAGGGCTTTCGGGTATGCCACATCGCATTCCAGATTATCCAGATGCTTACGTTGGATGGAATGCCCTTAGCAGTTTTGGCTCTTACATATCCGTAGTTGGGATTTGTCATTGTTTCATGGTCGTAACAATCACTTCAAGTAGTGGAAAGAACAAAAGATGTGCTCCATGTCCTTGGGCTGTTGAACAGGATTCAACCACACCGGAATGGATGATACCAAGTCCTCCAGCTTTTCATACTTTTGGAGAACTTCCAGCTATCAAGGATACTCTAAATGCTTGACAAAAGAGACCATAGTGAAGTAAAAGAAGAAAAGATCACCCACTGCTACTAAGAACCTAACAAAAGCGAGTCAAGTGCGAGTAACAAATGAAAGTAAAGTTGTAGAGTGTATCGATCAACAACACAATATCCCAAAAGAAAGTGCCTAGCCGAATCCAAGTAGGCGGCGCGAAGCTATGCTTTCTATCATTCAATCGAATACCAATTGCTTGGATGCGTTTGCATTCAAAGCCTCGAGATTACATGAAACAAAAATGCATTTTAGGTTTGTCTTTAAAGTGAATCATTACGAAGTGGCCCGAAGATAGTAAAGTCTCATTACTTATTGATCTGAACACTCGCCAGTGGAATTCAAATCTGGTACGTGGTCTCTTTCACCCTTTCTTTACTTCAAAGATCCTCGATATACCTCTCTCGATGCAGCCTCGTAGAGATATATTATTATGGCATTTTAATTCTAAAGGTATATATTCCGTCAAATCTGGATATAAAATTGCCAAGGAAAAGAAGGCTGAAGAAGATGGAAGTTTGTCAGGATCATGCTCATCGGGTTCGGACCGTACCTGGAAGCTCTTATGCAAGGTTAAGGTTAGGCCAAGAGTGAAGTTCTTTGTGTGGAAAAATCTACGCTCTTCCAACAGCAAAGAATTTATTTATTCGGCGAGTAGGGGATGGTATATGTGGTGTCTATGGAGAAGTGGAGGAGACGATATATCACTTCCTTTTTGAGTGTCACATTCCAAAAGCTTTGTGGAAAGAATCCCCAATGGTAAAACCATGGAGTAGGCTACCTGGCACTTCTATGTTGGATTTTTTCATTTACTCTTCACCTCGGGGGACGAATTTACTATGGCTCATGTCACCAACATTTTGTGGTAGCTATGGAAGGCACGATGTGCATGGTTATTTGATAAGAAATCAGTTTCTATCACTAGCTCCCTCTCAGTCAAAGCGAAATAAAGACAACATCTCGTCAGTCAATAAAGAAGATGGTTGTAAAAAGCCGATTCCTCAAATCGCCAAATGAAAACCACCATGTGCGTCACATGTTAAGTTCAATGTCGATAATGCCTTGAAAGATGGGTGTATGGCAAGTGGCAATTGGTGGGCTTTTCCGTGATCATAATGGTGCTACTCTTCAATCCTTCTCAATGAAATGGCAAGCGACATTTGAAGTGGCTGTAGGGGAAGCCTTGAAAATTTACCATGCCATGTGTTTTGCTATCTCGTGGGGTTTTTCACGTTATTTTTTATGGTGATTCTCAAGCAATCATTCACAAGCTAGTCACTACCGCAGAAGATATCTCACCTCTGAGACAAATTATCGAGGATTGTCATTATGTATCTTCTTGTTTCGATTTTATTTCTCTCTCTTGCGTAAGACCGGAGGGGAATGCCCCGGCTCATCTTTTAGCTAAGGAAGGCTTATCTTCGACTGGTTGTAAGTGCTATGGATCGAATTCACCGGCATATGTTTGCTCAGCCGTTGTGGCTGATATCCATTATTAAATCTATGTTTACCCCTCAAAAAAAGAGGTTTGTCTTGTGTCTTCGAAACATTTATTGACGGGAGAACGACGGGGATTGAACCCACGCGTGGTGGATTCATAATCCACTACCTTGATCCACTTGGCCACATCCGCCCCTACCCCGTACATGTTTAAGTCTCTATCAATGATCAGATCTTTCTGAACTCCCCTATGACCACTATCAAAGATTATCTTTTTCCTATACTATAGAAAAAGTCTATTGATTGTTGTGTTTCAGAATTAGGGGAAACAAAGCTTCAAATAAAGAGGTTGGGTTGTTCACTTCATTGATTTGACTTCACTTTACTTAAGATTTAAGATAGGGGCCGGGCGGGCAGTGAAGGCTCATTTAGTAGACAGCGAGTGTAGCGAAGCAAAGCGAGTTATTATAAGCTCACTATCGATACAAGCGCTAAGCGAGCGAAGCAAGTGAAGTACCGTAATAAGTTCTTAAGTACCTACATGAGTTTTTCTAAGACAAATCCTCTAACGAGAGTTAATTGGAAAGTTCCAGTGAATAGTACAGCAGTACCAATAAACCTTAAGCATTAAGGCAACCACCGGATAAGGGCTTGTTCTTGGAGATATAAGTACCGAAACCTGATAACTGAATTATGGATACCGAAAGCAGTTGTGCATTGATGCCGCCTTAGGGAATTCTTATCTTATCTCTTACAATAGGTGTATAAAGGTAAGAAAGTAAGTTCTTACCTGGAGCTGACCTTAAAGGAAGTTCTTATCTCCCAATTACATCGACCCTTGGTCTCAACAAGTACTAGTATTATAACCCCTTATTGTTATTTCCTAGGAAGCTCTTATATAGGTTTTAAGATTTATCGTGAAACGTCTGATATATAATAATCGGATGGAACAACTAAGACATTCTACAACTGGCACTAGAGTTCGTTCCTAAACCTTATCATCGCCGGTAATCGAGCACTGGTCTATACCTAACCTGTCCCGGGCACACAAACAATTGATTCACTACGGTACCAGCGTGAACCTCTTATATCTTAATAGATTAAGTTGCGATTCTAGGAGTTTATGCTCCAACTCTATCAGGGGGTGGCAAAGCACGGGTCTAAGCCTAACAGCTTTTCCTCCCGGGTAATCATCTTTAGTACCATCAATCAGCTAATCCGCTTCTCTTCCTTCCCACACCATACCGAACAGGTCTTTTTTTTCTTGTTTTGTTGTACACCTCCCTCTGAGCATGTTCCACCCCCTATTCATCTCCTGTACCTCAAGTGGCTCCACCCATTGTCTTACTCGTTACACTTGTGAGAGGTTATGAGAAGCACGTAAGTCACTCAACAGGTTTTATGAAACTAGACGGAAGATCAACATCTATTATGATACTAGACGGAAGATCAATTGGCTAACCTGTGGGCTTACTATAGTGTCTGTTATAGTGGTTTCTTATGCGAGTTCTTTGTATTCTTCTTCTTCTTAGGTTTTTGCTTGTACAAAGTGGAAGTTTTATATTCGTTTTCTTCTATTTCCATCGTAGTTTATATTCGTTAGTAGTAGGTACGTAGTCGCTCGACCATAGGGGGGGGTACAAAGTTGCTCGCCCAAGGATACTATAGTGCTCGAAGAGGTGTTGCACGGATGATACCAGCAAAGAAAATTATTATGCTGTCGGAGTGGGACCTTAGGTGTTTCCAACTGATGGCAGGGGAGAGCCATGCGTACCAGTTACTGCTTTTAGCCACGGGGACGGGGATGGTCGTAGGAGGTGATCAGAACAACACTGCACACCACCGGTCATTTGATCGTCAAGGTACTTCTTCATGCATTATAGGAGAAGCGAAGGGTTTACTTGCCCATTGGCGGGGAGGATACTATAATCGTTGGTCGGATTACCGAAGAGTATATGAACGACCTGCGGGATACTATAATGCTCTATTGTCCTGTGCGGGGAGTAGATCGATTTTGCATCTATATGTTCTTAAAAAAAATATAAAATGGATTTCGCTTCTACGCGAAATCGAGTGGATAGATTTTGCATCTATATGAGATGCAATTTGTTCAATTGAAACTGGTCGTGTAGAAGCGAAATGGAGTGGATAGATTTTGCATCTATATGTTCTTAAAACATCATCCGTTCGCGGTACTTGATAATATTGAATATGGCAAGAAGAACACGATTTATTACTAGGGATCTGACGAAGTAACGAGATATGTTATATGAGAGACACTAGTAAGGAGCGATAGCGAGTAATTTCTCTTACGAAGTGTATCGATAGAGATCTGTGGGAGTGGATACAGAGAAATACTCTTAAGATCCTATATCCCTTGAATCACTTATGTACTTCTCATAACCTCTCACAAGAGGAACGAGTAAGACAACGATTTGTCTTACGAAGTGTATCGATCAACTTAAGATCTTTGATCTTAGACAACTCGTTACGGTACTTCACTCACTCGTTACAAGTATTCCACTCGCTTAGAACTGAAAGGAAGCCGGGGCCCAACTTACGATACTAAGCAGCTTGCCAATTAGCGGGGGTGTCGAGTGGCTCATTTCGTTTATTCATCTATAGAGTAAGATATAGTAAACTATGCATCTTTAGGGATTTAGAGTGCCCGTACTCATGTTTATGCATATTAAGACTGTTAGATGCAAGTGTAACGATGCGAGCCTGGGTGGGCGAGTGAGTCGATCGATAAGAAATGGTGGTGGCTTCCGGTGACCCTGGGGCATATCATAAAACCACACTTCGGACGAGCGGGGCACGTATCGAAAGTAAATGAGTGAGCGAGTTGTTTTGGCAGTGCCGTCGGTTGGTGTCCTCAAAAATGGCGAAAGAGTTCCAGCCTAGAAAGCTAGCCAATGGCAGTATGTGGGCCATATAACAAAATTACCATGAGGATGGCAGTACCAAACTATTATGAGACTCGAAAGAATCGGAGAGACTCACATAGTGAAGTATCATATTAGCTGGTTCACTTCTGACATATCATATCTCAGAAGCGAATAAAAGGTCTTTCATCACCGGTTTACCGCACTTCTCCGGGGGCATATTTAACGCACTTTACAGGGATATTAGCTCAAAGACTTTCCCTTCCTGGGCACTTCTTGTTGCTATTTTAATACCAACAACCAGCCAAAAGTTTCAAACACTTATCCAGCTACCCTTGCTTCCCTACTTCTTTTCCATAATCAATCGTAACCGCACCGTTAGCTCTATTTAGCTTAGTGACTCTGCTCTATCCGCATGTCTGCAGTGCGAAACACATAACTTCCACCCCTCACATAGAATGAAAGACCAAGCATAGGCACGCGAAGGGCACTTTTTAAGATTCTCATTTCCTTCCGCACTAATACCTAAATTATTAGTTTTGTGTCTGTTTGGAACTATTTTAAATCTTTTACGTAATGATATGTGCTCTACTTGACTAGGTCCCATTCTAGGGATATGGGTCCCGGGGAGGGTATAGTATAAAAAATTTTCCTTCTTGATCGAAGCTCTATGTCTCATTCAGTCCTTCGCAAGCTTCCTTCAAAGGGAGAGTCCATAAGCACGAATACTCGGATTGGGCTTGGAAGTCCCCACTGAGCGGTCTGTCTATTAATGCACCGGATGCTTGTCCGAAAGCTCTGTTATCTCTATCTTCTAAAGAATTGACTCTTCCCCAACCGCTGGCCGCTATCACTTCATTCGTTCAGTTTGTACACTCCACTTGCCTTAGTGCTCGCTCCGGTACACTCTTGGGTTGGATTGAAAACCTTGTTATCAGACAGCATGAAAGATTCCATTGATAATACCGATCTTAAAGCGGAAATTCATGACTCTCGCCTCATCCGCCCGTTTGACTTATGGCATCATCGACTTGCTTTCCAACCTAAGCTATTTCATAACCAGAAAGAAAGACCTCTCTTTCGGGATAAGTCCCGTTCCTAAATTTAGTATCCAATCAGCCGGACATTCAAAGAAGCTATGCACCTTCACTGAATGTTAATGAAAGTAAGCCCTTGTTGTAGATATATATATATATAAAGGGTGTGCTCTAAAACAATTAATCCACTTTCCTTTCGTGCAAGTGGGAGATTGTTAGGTGTAGTGCCCGAAAGACGATTATATAATTGTTTTAGGATAGAATTAATCATTCATTTTATTGTATGCATGTATACTTATAATTAAGACACTACTGAAAACCCTAGGTACCTCGTTTACGTAATCACATAACTCAGTGTATGGCTATACACAAGAGGATTGAGTTAGTGAGATGTACTTAAAATTAACTTAGTCCGTAGCGTTGATTAATCAGAGTACGGGTCTCATGATTAATATGCTAATAATGCGCCCATGACACTTTACGGTGTGAGAGTCTTATCCGGATTTTCGGTAATAGGGTACCTAGTGGGGTATTTACATATGATGATAATCATATAGGGCTGGACTGATTTGATTTGAGTTCTCGATATAATCCCGTAATCGAGAAGTCTTATCGAATCACAAGATGAGCATATATGGATTAATCAATCCTGATGTGATCACAGACAACTGCTTAGACTAGAGTAGGGTTTGATGTGTTAGTAAGGATCACTTCGCAGTATGTGGTCCAACACTTCTCGTTGGCTCTGTTTTAGGATGAGTGAGTAGACTGTGTTATCACAGATATGGAATCCATCCTTCCCTCGGGAAGTAGACAGACAGTTCTCTTATTTGTTGACTCTAGAAACTGATCGATCGGCCGAGTTCATATTATATTGGATATGAACTAATTGATCACTAGGGGGTTAATGGTAAATAAGGATAATATGTTTCGAGAAGGGTTTACGGAAATATCACGAATCGAAGTGAACAGTCTATGGAGGATTTATCCGTATGTAATGATTATATCAGTGGACGCTTTCGACTCATAAATTGAGTGTATGTTATCTATATTCGATAGAATTCAGTTTCGGGTTTATGGTGGTGTAATCCCGGAATTAATTGGTTGGATATAATTATTCTGTCTGATGAATAATTTTTATTCTATTTATTGTAGCTACTGAATATGGGTCCATGGTCCCCGACGTGGCTCCTAATATAGCATATAGGTTTTCTCGTCGCTTCACCTCAATTATAATTAAATAGTTGGATTGGACTATTTAATTGATATGTGGATTAATTGTTTAGTTGGACTAGATAATTAAATACATGAAAATACATTTTTCATGGACTCGGCCCAAATAAATGGAAAATGCGCATGACCCAATTACTTAGCGTTTGGGGCGCATATTATGATATTTATTATTGGGAAATTTGCTTTCTCAATAAATAATAAGACATGTGATTAAATTGTTGATGTGTTAAATAATTTAAGGAAAAGAATATCTTTTATATATCCTTATTATTTTGGAATATTCTAGATATATCTTTTTAGGAAAATGATTATTTCAATTGATTTTATATTAATTAAATAAATCCTTGGAGGACAATGATTACTCTCCTATATAAAGAGTGTTCTCCCAAGCCTTTTAGAAACACATAACACGCCATTCTTAGTTTATTATAGCTTGGAATTTTCGGCAATAATACTTGGGTTCGAGTTTAGAAAACTTCGGGTTTTCTAGGAAGCATATCAAGGAGGTCCGGCGGCGGGAAACACTGTTGGTCCCTTGGAAAAGCTAACACAAGTTTAGAGGGGGGGGGGGGTGAATAAACTTGTCACCAAAATCTAATCCTGACTTATATTTAGTCTTGTTAACTGGCAGCGGATAAATATTAGCCTTTAGAAACTAGTTAACTTAGTTTCAGTATGAAAACCACATAAATATAACTATAATAAAGTAAATGAATGCGTAAAGCAAATAGACAAGATTTATAGAGGTTCCAGGTGGTGTAATCCTGTTAATCCTCTCTTCCCCTGTGATGCGGAGGAAAATTCCACTAGAACTTCTTTGAGATGGCCCGGTTACAAAAGTTACGAATCGATAGTCCTTGACTAATCCCTAGCTTCACTATCTAAACACTTGTAGAACAGGTAGGATTGCTGCTCTTCAACTGTTTGAACCACTGGTCCTTGGAGGGTAGAATTGCCTCTTCACCAACTCATCACAAACACGGTCTTCCGGAATGCACTCAACTGTCCTTCACACCTTCTTGGTGTTTCACAGTCTATACCTTTGATAAAATCAAAGTTGAGACTTTGAAACAATAACTATGTTTCAACTGTGATTAGAGCTTTTCTTCTGGATGATTAATTTAAGCACGGCTCTGTATTTCTTCAAATGTTAGATCTTGAATCTGCTTGAATATGCTTGAACACTTTGAAGAGATTTCTTGATCTTGCAATTAAGTACTTAGCATGTATTCTTTTGGGTTTGGATTTCCCCCTCAATTTTATCTTTCTTGACTAGATAGATTCCTTTTAATTTTCTTGCTTTATTATCATATACCTGCACACACACTTTTGATGTTGTAGAGGTAGTCTATTTATAAGGGTTCATTCAACGTTCATCATGCTTGTAACGGCTATATTTTCTGACCGTTCTGCTGTGTCAGTACTTCATCCAATGAAATTGCTTTCTTTACAACGTTCGACTGTACGATCAGTTTGTTGGATGGTTGACTTGTAAAATTGAGTTTCCGTATTAGTTTTGAACTGAGTTTTTCTTTTATCAGTTTCCTAACTGACTTGGAGCATTAACTGAAATTTTACTCTTCTTCAAATATCGATACTCGGTTTTCATCGATTATAATTGACTTAATCGAGTACACCATGATTCATTATCATCTAAGAATTCATTGTCCTTATGATTCTTAGGTCTTCATACAAGATCCATAAAGTCGATTCAGTCACCACAATCTTGCACGAAGTCCAACTTTACATCTCGACTTGTAATCTTCATAATCGAGTTTGAACCCTCGATTCTTCATTCTTCAATAAGCTGGAGTGCATGTCCTCGGTTCTTGATCTTCTAGATAAGCCAACCGAGTCTATTCCCTCAAAGAAACTTATCTTCTTCAATCTTACATTTGGTGTGCTCTATTGTCGGTTTCTTGTAGAATCTCATTAGATTAAATCTTAGTTTCTTCATTTCTCGATTCAGACCTAGAACTACTACGATTGCTTGTCTGATTTAACTTATACAAATATCAGACTCTAATAAATCCTATACATTGATATCTAGACTTCTTTTTGCTTTGCACTATAACAGCTAGTTATGACACTTCATCAATTGGGTTAAGAACAATTAACAAATAAGTGATGAATCATCATCAAAACATAAATTTTATTTCCAACAATTTCCCTTTTTGATGATGTCAATACCTCCTTAAAAGCAATGCAAAAATATAAAAGACAAAATACGGTAAGTAACACTCTGATGAAATCAAACTTTATTTGATAGCTGAGTTACAAAGTTTGAATGATAAAATACAACATAAGTAAAAACAACTAAATTCAGTTTCTTTTTGCTTGACTGTTAAACTGGTTGATTATCATAGTTTTCCACAACAATTCTCATTTCATCATTCGTGGCTGAATGTTCAATTCCTTGAATGCTTGCCCAAATGTTCCATGATTGAGATAAATTGTTTTTCTTGAAACATTTGCTTTTGAATAGAGCTGCAAATGTAAAGACTGATGTCCTTAGTCTTTCATTGGTGGTTTGTTCTCGATAGAGTTTGAACAAATTCGAGTTCGATCTTTTCAACTTTCTCTGAAGCTCTATCTAAGGTGCCATCTGCTTCCCATTTCTTCAGTTTATTCCAATAGTACACGAGTATCTTCTGCATGTGTAGAAATGTTTCAAGAGATTCTTCTTTTGATACTCCTTCTCTCTCTACAGTAAGTTCTTGAATAGATTGTAGAGACGAGAATCCAAACTAACTCTTTTTGTCGGTTGGTTACAGTATTTAACAATCAGTTTCATCTCATCATCAGTAAAATCTCCTCTTGCTTTCTTCAGTTCACTTATCATCAACATTTGTGAGGGCTTGTGGCATTTCAGCTGTATGGACTTTTAAGATATCCAAACTTTCCCCATTATTGACATCATCTTTATTAATCAGGCTTTTGATGTAAGCATTCAATGTTTGTTGAGTTGATGCCAATATGGTTTGAGCCACGACTGAGTCCTTTATGCCATGTTCCATTAAAAACATTCTATCGACTATATTACTAAGAATGCCTTCCCATCTGTCTTGAGTTTTCATTTTTCTTTGTGACATGTTCAGTGGTTGTTTTCCGAATCTCAAGCAGAGTGGTTTCTGATTTGTCATTCACGGTGTCCATCTTCTTTTCAAGCTTGGTTCATTCATCTTGGTCGGCTTCTAAGGATTTTAAAACTTTTCCGAATAAGCTTTTGTCATCCTTTTTGAATTCCCGAGTATCTCATTGTGATAATACCTAATGAGATCAACTTGAGTAGAAACATCTTGTGAATTTCCTCCTTGTTGTTTCTTTGCTTTGCTTGTCTCACCTCGAGTTGGTTTAGCTTGCTTTAGAGGTGAGAGAACAACTTGCTTCGATTTTCTCTAAATTCAAGCGATTGTCTTTTCTCTTGACTGTTTCTCAGCTTCTTCCAATCTTGATGAATCAATATCTTTTATGAGTGACATATGTACTTCAAGTTCATCATCTGATTCTTCTCCAGGTATGTCTGCCAAAGTTCTAGCTATTTCAAGTGTGGATTTATCAGTGGGAGATTGGTAGCCTCCTTCTGCTTCTTTGTCCAGCTGTGTTTCAGATAAGCTTTCAGAACTTGAACTTCCACTTCTTTCACCAGAACTACTAGAGTCTTCATCAGTATTTAGTTCTGTTGCAGTTTACTTTCCTTGTATAGAGGCAAGAATCCCTTTTTGTAGGTCAGGATCTTCCTCAAAATCATCATCATCATTCTTCTTAAAACTTCCACTGCCTATGGCTTTCCTCCAATAGCTATTTCTGATCAGCGCATATCCTTGATCTAGGAATTCGTCGGTATTGATTATCTCCATTAAACTTGTAATGTTGTAAAGATCGAATACCCATTTCTCAATAATCTCCATTTCTGCACACTGACTTCTTTGATTATCTATAAAATTGAACTTCCAAGTTCTATATCTTTGCAATCGCTCATAATCAGCTTTCATAAGTTCTGTATGATCAGATAGGGATTTGAATGGTGTGAGGGTGTCCTCTGATTCTCTTGTGATCTCATGATCTTCTTCTTCAGTGGGAACTTCAATTTGCATGCGATCATCAGTTTGCATAAGATTGGTTCTCTGGTTTCTTTCTCCTCAATGATGTTTGGGACAACTGATGTTTCTTTTTCAATATGAGGAACTGAGATTATTGGCTCAGTTTGCAAAACTTTTTCACTTGCCTCATCTTCAACGGCTTGTCTTTCACTTTGCTCAGGTTCCAATTCAACAATTGGAACATCTTTTGCTGTGTGTTCAGTGGGTTCAACTTCATGAACTTGTTCATCCAACTGAATAATCTTGGTTGATTCTGTTTCCGATTCAGCCTCCTTTTCTTCAGTTTGAGGAGCTGAAAGTTCTTTAGCAGTTTCCTCTTGTTCCAAACTCTTGAGGAGTAGACGTGGTCTTTGAAAGCAACATAAGCATGTTCAATGTTGTTTCATCAATCAGTCTTTCATCACAATCGGATTCTTCATCATCAGGCTCAGTTCTCAGGGTCTGTTCCCCTGAGTTACAACTTCTTTCTACAAGTCAGTATCAACAGTCTGTTCTCTGTTGACAACTTCAGTTTCTTTTATTATTTCCATTTCCTGTGAATGCATAGATGCTTCTTGAGTTGGTAAAACCTCAGTTACTGAAACTGG
The DNA here is from genome assembly GCA_026214975.1 of Gentiana macrophylla. Classification (NCBI taxonomy): domain Eukaryota; kingdom Viridiplantae; phylum Streptophyta; class Magnoliopsida; order Gentianales; family Gentianaceae; genus Gentiana; species Gentiana macrophylla. The sequence goes on along the minus strand of CM047808.1, from coordinate 67,243,285 downwards.
AAAAGATTCGGTGAGATTAACTTCAGTTTGCATTTCTGGTGCTGATCCGTCAGCAACTTCAATTCTAGCTTCTTGAGTTGATGACATTTCTATTGGTTCCTCAGTAACTAGATCAGTTAAGCCTTTTTCTGTTTCTTCCAACTGTTTTCTTCTTTTCTTTAAGTCTTCAATTTGTGCCAACACTTCATCTCCAGTTGCAGGTTCTTTCGATTTCCTGCTTTTCTTCTTCTTGGGTTCAGTCTTAGATTTCTCAGCTTTCCTTTTTCTTGCCTTTTCTTCCTTAATGGAAATCTTTCCATCAGCAATTGGTGTTTCTTTTCTCTTAGCAACTCCAAGGTGATCGAGTATCCTCTGGACTACTAACGCAAGAGTCTTTTTGTGATAAAATCGTCCTTTCTTCACATCGGTCTTCTTTTTGGGTACATCAATTGACTGTGCTATCAATTGATCAAATAGATACCTTGCCCAATTGAAATCTTTTTCAAACCAAATCATATATAGAAAATCTAGTTTTTCTCGAGATAGATTGTTGAAGTTTCCAGCATTCCCAATTATGCAATTTGCCAGCATCTTTGAGAGAAAATTAAATTCTGGCTTGAGCGGGCTTGTGCTCCACATGCATACGTAAGGCAATGATTCTCCGTTAATTGCTATATCTTTCCATAACTTCTCCTTCTGTTCCTTAGTCAACTTAATGGCTGCTGTTCCTCCGGATTTGTCAAATCCAAAGATTTCTGCAATTAGATCTTCAGTGACTTTGATTTCCTTATTACCGACAGTGGTGATATAGGTTTGTGTGTCTTCTCCTTCTACAATTTGTTCTACCAAATTGATAGAAGTCTCCGATTCTTTCTAAACAAACACTTTTAGATCGATGTTGAAGGCGACTTCCAATCCTTTAATTTTCCGGATTTTTGTTGCAATAGAATTGATAGAGTTTGATCAACATACTTTGCAATATATTGATCAAGAGAAACGATCATTCCAGGTTCAACAACGAGTGAAGGTCATTTTTCGGATTTGATTGAAAATTTGAAATTCGAGAGAGTAGATTCGAAATTCAAGCGTAAAGAATTTATAAAAGAAAATTTTGGGTATTTATAATTTGGAGTGGGGTAGTTAAGAATTGAGTGTGACTTAAAACGCGTCTTGTCATAAATGTTTTGGGATTGCGAAAAGGTGGGTGAGTGGGAATTATGAGCGGTTTAGATTGAGAAGGACCACGTCTTTTCTTGATAACCGTAGCTAGATAAAAGTGAATAAAGAAGGTACGGTGTATCAACGACCCATATATCGCTCGATTTTGTCCTTATCTTTGAATTCAAAACTCGATTGTGAATACAACTCGATTTTGTGAATTGCATTTCTCGATTCTCGGCTAGTGGTGTTTCTCCCGCAAAACAAAGTGAGAAATTTTGGTACCCATATCTTTTGGGTCCTAAGCGATTAGCTTTTGATGGTACAACTTTATTTTTAACTTTATACTTCTCTTGACATTTTGGTAGTGAAATCGGTTTTCACAAACTTTTCTGTTTTGTCATAACAGTTTTAAATTTGTTCGGTTTGTGGCCCGATGTGATGGTCTATTCCAATCTTCATGAGTGGAAATAATCTTCCTTTCCTCTGAATCTATTATTCCATGAATGATCTTCATTCTTAGATGGATATGACTTGAAGATTTTCTTCTTGATTTCGGATCGGTTTCTTTTTTTCGATATTCCGAATCTTTCTATAAAATCTGTTGGTTTGGTGAATTTTACCACCGTGATTTTTCAGTTTTATCAGTTTGTGCATTTGGTCATCTTTGAGTATCTATCAGTTCTAATAACTTTATCAGTTTTCTGAGTTTTTGACTGTTGAGCAATCACAAATTTTATTGCAACTTATCCTGGTCTAAACTTAGAATTATACTGATTATCAAACCCTAAACCAGATCTATCTCCAAATGGTTTTCCTAGTTTGAATTGAACTTTGGAAATTGGATCAACTGATGATTCACTGATGTTTATAACTTTTGTTGGTTCATCAGTTGGTCGAACTACCTTGGTTCCATTATTAGTCTTGATTAGATTGATTTCAGCATTCAATCTCGAAATTTCAGTTTTCAATAACTTTTTCTCCTTTTTGACATTCTCATAATTCTTTTGAATAATCTCTAATTGCTTTATGATTATGTCCAAGGTTTCATTGAAATCTTCATTTCTTTGATTGTTCAGAATAGTGTGAGATTTGGATGTAGATGCACTTACCTCCTGATGTGTGATTGATAAACCTTATGTTCAGGAATCATCACTAATTAGAACTTGTTTTCCTTTATCAATAGCATTTGCCTGTGTAGCTCATAGCAGTATGATTTTTTCATCACTTTCTCCTCCATGGCTTGTAGGTAGAGTCTCATCAATACCTGTGGCTTTTGCACTGGATGGATCTCTGGTTAGCTTTTCTTCTATAGAATCAACTACTCGTAGTAACTCTCTTTCTGCTTCTTCTGAAAGACTACATAAGGATGGAAATCTTGAGAATTTATCATCTATATTCGCATTAAATTCAATGTCTTCATCATAACTGAATTGAGGTTCTGGATTTGTGTGAGAGGTTGTAGTACTGAATCTTTCGAATATTTGATCGTGAAAATCATAGACAACATTCTGCAAATAGTCAGTCAGTGTTATTTAGCCAATTTCTAATTCTAGATGTATCCATTAAAAATACTTTTAAGACAGATACAGTAAGGGGTTTTCAATAACTAGTGGCTCTGAACAAATAAGCGATGGACGATTACTTCAAAATAGACAAAGCGATATTGGATCAAACTTCAAAAGAAGATTAGCTCCGATACCAATTGTTGGTATCGGAAACAATCGAACAGGCGGTAAACGAATTGGATCACCTTCAAAAGAGGAACCGCTCACGATACCAATTGTTGGTCCTTTGGAAAGGCTAACACAAGTTTAGAGGGGGGTGAATAAACTTGTCACCAAAAACTAATCCTGAGCGGGAAAAGCACCAGGAACTGAGTTTCTCTGAAACTCAAACTAATCTTCAGTTCAATTTTGTTCTTGTCCCTTAACTTGTGCGGAGTTCAGTTAGCTCAACTGAATATAAGTCAATGCTGACTTATATTTAGTCTTGTTAACTGGCAGCGGATAAAAATTAGCCTTTAAAAACTAGTTAACTTAGTTTCAGTATGAAAACCACATAAATATAACTATAATAAAGTAAATGAATGCGTAAAGTAAATAGACAAGATTTATAGAGGTTCCGTGGTGTGTAATCCTGTCAATCCTCTCTTCCCGGTGATGCGGAGGAAAATTCCACTAGAACTTCTTTGAGATGGCCCGGTTACAAAAGTTCTGAATCGATAGTCCTTGACTAATCCACAGCTTCACTATCTAAACACTTGTAGAGCAGGTAGGATTGCTTTGCTCTTCAACCTGTTTGAACCACTTTGGTTCTTGGAGGGTAGAATTGCCTCTTCACCAACTCATCACAAACACAGTCTTCCCATTTGCACTCAACCTATCCTTCACACCTTCTTGGTGTTTCATGATCTAAACCTTTGATAAAATCAAAGTTGCGACTTTGAATCAATAACTATGATTCAACTGTGATTAGAGCTTTTCTTCTAGATGATTAATTTAAGCACGGCTCTGTATTTCTTCAAATGTTAGATCTTGAATCTGCTTGAATATGCTTGAACACTTTGAAGAAATTTCTTGATCTTGCAATTAAGTACTTAGCAGGTATTCTTTTGGGTTTGGCTTTCCCCCTCAATTTGATCTTTCTTGACTAGATAGATTCCTTTTAATTTTCTTGCTTTATTATCATATACCTGCACACACACTTTTGATGTTGTAGAGGTAATCTATTTATAGGGGTTCATTCAACGTTCATCCTGCTTGTAACATATGACTATATTTTACGACCGTTCTCTTTGTATCGATTTCATCCAATGAAATTGCTTTCTTTACAACGTTTGACTGTACGATCAGTTTGTTGGATGGTTGACTTGTAAAACTGAGTTTCCTTATCAGTTTTGTACTGAGTTTTTCTTTTGTCAGTTTCCTAACTGACTTGGAGCATTAACTGAAATTTTACTCTTCTTCAAATATCAATACTCCAGTTTTCATCTGATTATAATTGACTTAATCAGAGTACACCATGATTCATTATCATCTAAGAATTCATTGTCCTTATGATTCTTAGGTCTTCATACTAAGATCCATAAAGTCGATTCGAGTCACCACAATCTTGCACGAAGTCCAACTTCTGATCTCGACTTGTAATCTTCATAATCGAGTTTGAACCCTCGATTCTTCATTCTTCAATAAGCGAGTCATGTCCTCATTTCTTGATCTTCTGAATAAGCCAACCGAGTCTGTTCCTCGGCGAACTTATCTTCTTCAATCTTCTATTGGTGTGCTCTATTGTCGGTTTTAAGTAGAATCTCACCTAGATTAAATCTCAGCTTCTTCATTTTTCGGTTCAACCTAGAACTACTACGATTGCTGTCCTGATTTAACTTATACAAATATCGGACTCTAATAAATCTATACATTGATATCTAGACTTTTCACTATAACGACTAGTTATGACACTTCATTAATGGTGTTAAGAACAATTAACAAATAAGTGATGAATCATCATCAAAACATAAATTTTATTTCCAACAAACACCATCCACCTGGTGTTGCTTGGAGACACACGTTGGAAGTCTCGTGGCTTCTCAACTTGCTTGATACTACTTTTGATCTTGGATTTAAGCACCATAAAAGGTAAAATCCAAGCCCCTTTGTAGTTTGATCTTTAATTTATGTTCTTTGTTTTGTTTAGATCTTGATCGATGCATTCCACTAACGTAATCGGGTCAATCTATGATTGATCCGACAATATTACATCTAACAAGTTGTATCGGAGCCTTTGATCTAATGATCAAAGTATATGAATTTTAGATCTTGGAGTGGAAAAGCAATAATGTTGTAGATATAGATATAAAGGGTGTGCTCTAAAACAATTAATCCACTTGCCTTTTTGCAAGTGGGAGATTGTTAGGTGTTGTGCCGAAAGACAATTATATAATTGCTTTTGGACAATATTAATAATTCATCTTATTGTATACATGTATGCTTATAATTAAGACACCACTTTGAAAACCCTAAGTACCTCGTTTATGTAATCACATAACTTTCGGTGTATGGCTATACACAAGAGGATTGAGTTAGTGAGATGTACTTGGGGTTGGTATTGTTTACCGGTAGATCTATTTTGTAGCTCCTTTGTTTAGTAACAATTGAGCATAGGATTTGTATCTTTAATTATGCAATTTTCGAAATTCCATGTAAAAGTAGCATCTTTTATTGTAATTTTGTTATTCCGGGCTCGAAATATGAAGATCTTGCTGAAAAGTTGAAGATCAAGGCGACACCCAAGGTATGAATGAGGATAAACGGTTAAAACTTTTTTTAAAACTGCTACAGGACTTTCTGCGACACTGAAAACCGTCGCTATAAGTCATGTTTATGAAACTAGCATGCGGCTATGGTCTATAGTTTGCGGCTGTGTGACAATATTTTTATAACCTAATTTTTTTTTAAAAGGCTGCCGTTTGGCAGAAAAAAAACATAAAATATATATATATATATATATATATATATATATATATATATATATATATATATATATATATATTATGTTTTTCTGAAATATTTTGTAACAGCCGAAAGAAAAAAAAAAAGGTTTTATTTAATTATAATAATTTGGTTTTATTTAATTAAAAAGCCTTTCTCCTCTCGGTGTTAGTGGTTCAGTGATCCGGTGCTTCGAGTTCAAGATTCAAGATCTAGACTCGAAGACATAGTATAAGTTTTACTTTTCCTTAGAAAATAGTTAGTCGGGGTACCAGCGGTCCATCTCGGTGTTTAATTTTAGGTATAATTTTGTGTTTGATCAAGATTACGTGCTTAAAACCGGAAAATTTCCATGACTTGCATCTTCATGATTCCACTCAAATGCATACACGTAGTTTTTTAATTTCAAATTAAAATAGACGTGTATAACTTGAATAATTAGTACGGATGCTTATTAATTTAATATGTGGTAGTTAAATAATAAGTAGCTAATTATAAAAACCGAGGACCCGGGTTTTTGTCAATCGTTACTGATAGGGATATTCCTACCTCCGGGTCGGACTAGTCGCCCCAATCACTATGACAACGAACAGACACTCACAGGACCGGTTGCTCGTCCTCGGTAAGAGAAAGGGTCGGTCACCATCGGGATAATCTGTTGGTGTGAAGTACAAACCTCCAGTCCGGAGCCGCCATATGCCTCGCCGGGCGGACGGAGCGTCTTGCTATGTGTCCGCACCATTTGTGTCCTTTGTCGTAATTATCTAATAATGTGTAACAACTCCCCTATAAATAGGGCCATATGTAACTCTTCCAATGGGGGAGCTTTTCAGAAAAATAAAAGATAAGGCAAAGCCAAATTCTCCCACTCTCTCCTTCAAAGATGCGGCACCACCACTTGCTTATACAACTCCACCGTGAGCCATACTAATTAACACCACCCAAAAGAGCCATATATTCACCATTACACCACCGTTGACCACCTAAGATAATTTTGACGTTATCAGTTGGCTCCGTTACCGGGAAACAAAGATTTCAAGCCTATCTCCGGCGTACAACTGGTCCATGATCTGCAAGACTCACAGTAATCCCGAAAAAAGCTCTTATTTTCCATGTCACCCTGAACAATTCTCAGCAAGAAGCTTTAGGTCTTACGTGACAAATGCACAGCATCTTCGACTCAGCATCAAAATAACATCACAACAAGGTAACCTCCTCGACTCCCTGTCCAGAATCATGAGTTTGCGTTTGAATCATCACATCTCTCGTAGTTTCTGCATTGAGAAGTTCGCCAGAGTTGGCATCGTATGTTTCCTTGCCGGAAACTACGCTACAGAGCTTTCATTTTTTCGTCCTTGATAGTTGCTCAATCCTGGATAAAGTTAAACCCTTGTGAAATCTGCTGATTATGCTTCAAAGAAAATGAGACAATCGGCATATACAGCGTTAAAAAAAAAAGATGGCGAAATCACACTCGTTACTAAGGCATCAATGAAGCGTTGTCCTGAAGTCATTGCATGTTCGCTGAATCCCAGAGATAACGCGTATCGAATAAAGATTTGTATCTTTGCATTGTAGGATATTGGAATTTTTGGGACTTCACGCTTGAGATATCGCAGCTTGTTCCCCAAATTCCGACATCCATTACACGCTCGACGATAAATCCAATGGACATTTCGTTATCGAAACTATCCCGACCACGCCGCCCAAGTAATCATCAAGCAGATAGAGTTGGTGAGTGTCGAGCGATTGAAAGTCGATCTACCATTAGACTTTTCATATAACCACCCAAATCAAATTTGACAGATGGCGGGGAAGAAAGAGAAATTCCACGTTCCACCTAATCTAGGAAGGATCCTCACCGCCATAGTGGAGTGGAACTGCGTTGAAAACCCTACCCAGAATGGGACAACACGCAAACAAAGGCGCGCCGAAATATAATAAACCGGAGAAGGTCCAGTGCAGGGATGATCTGGGAACTCGGCATCGATTCATTACGAGCGACATGTGAGAAAAACATGGCGAGGGACTTCAAAAGCGGGTGCAAGGTAAGAGCGGCTCATTGAGAAAACCCATAGGCGCAGGAGACCCGAGGCGGGATCTCCACATGCAAATGCTGCTATAGCATATGCAGAATATGTAAAACAAATGTATGCGGCGAATCTACGTGAGACCGTGTGTAACTTACCCCTCATAACTATCGAGGAACAGATCCCTCCTCCGCCTGAACATAAAGAAACGCCCCCCCCAAGAGTGCGACCAGCCCAAGCACCCGGGACAAAGATGGAAGAAATGGAAGGGAGCGTGTATTCGTCGGTGGGCAAAAAGAAAGCTTATGCCTGAGAAAAGTGGTGAGAAAATGTCCGTCCTGGAATGGCTAGGACGCCTCGAGAAAAAAGCTGTACATCAGCGGTTAGGTCCCACAGCCTCACACAAGAACGCCGCATCACCCCATGAAGGCAAAGATCCCCGCAATGTGCGGCTCATAATAGATCGAAAATGAGAAGAGCGAGGACATGGAGTCGGCATATTACAGCGGATCGGATGACATCGTCAAAAGAAAATGGTGCCCGCTTGAGAAACACCGCGCACAATAGACGACGACCGAATGGAAAAAATGGAAAGAAATCTCGAGCTTAAGAAGGCCAAACCCGATAGAAAACTGAGCCAACCTAATGAATTGATGTTCTCACGAATGATATCTGGAATCATTACCCCCAAGGGGCGTGCAATACTCACAATACGTCTACTACAAGGAACCACGTGCCCACTGGAATGGATAGGCGCTTTCGAGCCGAACACTCCTAGCCACATCAAACAAGTTGGCATGGTGCGTAGCATTCGTAGGAAGCATGCGAGGATCGAGCATTGCTTAGGCTCGAAGCTTGCCCACGGCTCCATTAAAAGTTGGGAGGAGCTGAGGGCAAAATTTCTAAAGGAATTTGAAACAGCGGAACGGCCTAAGAAAACCATCGAGGATCTATACGAAATACGATAAGGAGATGGAGAATCCTGAAAAAGCTACCACAATCGATTCCTCAGAGTGTATGAGCAGACGAAAAACCTACCTGAGAATGAGGTTCAGAGGGGTTTCCTGAACGGTATCGCCAAGGGGCCTATGAAAACACATTTCGCCATGAGTCCTCCCTCGAATTTACGCGATCTCCTCAATCAAGCCCGGATCTTTGGGCTGACAGAAGCGGTTCCCTCATCCTCCGGAAAAGGAAAAAATCGGAGTGAGTCCAGACATTTGCGTGAAGAAAATAGGGAGGAGCCCAAGAAAGACCGGAGGGATGATCGAAAGAGAGGAAAAAATCGAGATAGGGAGGTCAGAAAACCATTCATGTTTGCCGAGTCCGATTTTGTCCCCATCAATGCGAGTCTATCTGAAATACTGTTCGAGATCAAAGACATGGTAGAGAGGCCGAGACCTATAAGGTTTGAGCCGAGTTCAAGAGATGATACAAGGTACTGCGATTTTCATGAGGATCACACATGCACCTCAGCGGACTTAATGCTTCACCCTGAGAAGGATCATCGACAAAATGATAAGAAGCGGGAGTTAGACAAATATAATAAAAATGGGGCGGAGGCAAAGATGATAGGTGGCCTCAAAGATACCGAAATGAGATTAAGGTAATCACGGGGAATTCCTCAAAGAACCACCTCATTAAAAGCCGATTAATGCAATCAACTTGGGGTAGAGAAACCGATCGTTCTAGCTCCGGAGGCGGCGATAACGTTCACCAAGAGTGAGTTAAGCGGTAGGCCCACCAGGCGATGGAGTTGCCAATAGTGATACAAGTCGGAATCAACGATTTTAGGGTCAATCGGGTACTTTTGGACACCGGCGCGCCACAAGACATCATCTATTTGGAAACGTTGAAACAAACTCAAGATCGGTATATCCAAGCTAAAGCCTTATTTGGGAATCTTGGAGAGATTCTCCAACGATAAAGTATCCGTTTTGGGCGTCATCGACTTGGAGGTGGAGGTCGCCACCACCCACCATATCGCAAAAAAAAAAAAACTTTCTAGTGGTCGATCTGCATTCCCACTATCTTGCAATCCTCGAGTCCCTCTCAAAGAAAATTTCAAATGACTGCTTCAATTCCCATTGAGAGGACAAAATTCTATACCGATGAAGGGATCAGACGAGCCGTCGTGAGCCACAAACCTGCCGAATCATGTCACCACAAACCCGAAAAGACTACCTACCTACCAGGAATGGGCAAAAGGCCCCAGGGAAGCGTCTCAGTCGGATCGAGAAGGATCCGTGATGGACACTATCGTGAGGCGACAAAGCTCGGCGAGCCACGCCCGGTTGAAGAACACACCTCCACCAAACCCAAAACGGTCATTTGCGACACCCTTCAAGTCAGGGATGAGTCAGACTTCACCACCGAGGACGAGCTGGTTGAAGTAATCATTAATGAAAAGTATCCTGACCAGAAGATAATGGTGGGCGCTCGGATGAGTGAAGAAGAAAGAGAAAAGCCGGTCCTGATGTTCAAAGAAAATTTGGACGCGTTATATTTAGTAGTGACAGAATATGAGGGGCGTGGAGCCTGAAATAGCGATGCATCACCGAACGTGAATCCTAACTTCAGACCCATCGATAGAAAGCCCGGCGGTTCTCCAAGAGAAAGAGGACGCCGTCAAAGTAGAGGTGAATAAGCTAATTGAGGAATCATCCGGGAACTTGGTACCCAAATTGGCCGCCAATGTAGTCATGGTCAAGCATAATGGAAAATGGCGCATGTCGTCGACTTTCTTCGACTTTGAACAAGGCTTGTCCTAAGGATCCCTATGAGCTACCCGAATCGCGATAATGGTCGACCAAATAGCCGGTTTCGAAATGTTGAGCTTCTTGGACGTGTACTCGTGGTACCACCAAGTAATGATGTCCAACGAGGAAAATGAGTTGACAGACTTTCGAGCATGAAGCGGAATGTACTAGTATGGGATGATGCCGTTTGGTTTGAAGAATGATGGGTCCACGTACCAAAGGATTTTTAACAAAGTGTTCGACTCCCAAATCGGCCGGAACATGGAAGCTTACATCGATTTACATGGTGGTCCAATCTTCCAAAGATCAGCCATCCGGCCGACCTTCACGAAACTTTCAATAATGTCAAGGCACATTCAATGAAGCTCAACCCCGCGAAATAAACATTTGGAGTCCAAGCCGGAAAATTCCTAGGTTTCATGGTAACTCAGAGAGGGATCGAGGCAAATCCTAAGAAAATTCAGGCTCTGGCTAACATGTAAGAGCCAAGATGTGTGAAAGAGGTTCAAAGGCAAAACGGAAGAATCATCGCATTGGAAAGATTCGTCTCCAGATCCGCAGACAAGTGCCTTCCTTTCTTTAAAATCCTAAAAGGGAACAAAACCTTTGAGTGGACAGAAGAATGCTCTCAGGCCTTCAAAGCCGTCAAAGTGTATCTGGCAAGCCCTCCGCTGTTAGTCCACCCAGCATTAGGGGATGAACTCTTTTTGTATCGCCGCTTCGGACCGGGCCATTCTGGTGTTCTTGTCAAGGAGGATGGGACCACCAAAAGCCCGTTTATTATGTATCAAAGGCCTCCGGTCCCGTTGAGAGCCGCTATCTTTATCGAGAAAAGTTAGCTTACTCACGGTTATTACACAATCGGAC